>JAPFBL010000075.1:0-600000 GCA_026182355.1 Hermatobates lingyangjiaoensis | reverse complement strand
ATTTCTGTTTCTTGTGACGACACTAAGTTTGCAAGACTTTGCTAGTTGTTGTTTGACCAGCGGCCACCACGCGTCACTTTTCTTGCGTCATCACTCTTTCCTCATGATTAAAACTTACAGGTTCAAAAAGGTAATAATTATGTTAGCAAATAGAAACTTGTTTTGTTTTTATTCCACTCTTTAAACAAGCGTTCTTTGGTTACGATTCCTGCCCATTATCATTCAAAGGTCATCGCCTAATTATTGTTCTTCTAATAAGATCTTCATCTTTGCTTTCTAGCCTGTTAATGCCAAACAAGTACGTTATATCTTATAACGTACATTATAGTACGTTAAGGCCAAACTAGTACGTTATATCTTATAAATACAATGCCCAATTTAAAAGTAGAGGAACAACGCCTCATCTAAAGAATTACATCATTACATTATAAGAAATTCAATTACAATGAGACAAAACATATAAATGTTCCTTATTTTCTTGGGGAAGAGGACACATCAATAAAATCTGCCTTCTTCTTTTACATACTTCAACACTTTTTTTGCTTTGAACTGCTGAATTATTAATAACCTCAGTCAAAAATGGTGCTCCTTTGCCCATTTATACTCTGATCATTGTTCGTATTTTCTAATTAGTCTCCAAAAATCGACAACAAATTTAAAATTCTGTAGTGATTTTTCTTGGTAGTCACTGAAATTATACCAACTTAATTCATTAACTGTGCAATCTGTTACAGTGTGGAAAAGTATTAAGGTGGAAATCTGTACATGTTTGGAAAATTATTAAGACTCCACACAAAAAAGTTTATTAAAAGAAACTAAACAAGGCGTTTCGAACACTTGATGTTCTTCTTCAGGTTACATCTGCTCTACTGGGAGGGTTGTTAGGGAGGTGAGGTTGAATCCTTGCTTGCTCTCACCTCTTGAACAACCACCCCCAGCAGAGCAGATGTAACCTGAAGAAGAACATCAAGTGTTCGAAACGCATTGTTTAGTTTCGTTTAATAAACTTTTTTTAGTGTGAAGACTTAATACTTTTCCTACCAACTTAATATTATTTGAACTTGATATTAATGTTAACCTGATATCCTTGATCACTCTTTTGCTGGCATTAATGAATACCAGATCGTTTTTATGACGTCATTCACCTTTGGGAAGTTTGGTTGCTTTTCATCTTCAACAATAGTCCAATTTCAGCTTCAATTAGTTACTTTTCACCATAATATTTTTAAGTTTCCTAGATACTACCAACAATTAGTGCTAAAACCATGAGTACTGTAATAGCTTTTTCACTAATCTTTTTGATTTTTCAATATCACATCCCATTACCTCTTCTTTATAAAGTTTATGTCTACAAAATCATTTCTTTGTAGTCTAAATGCTCAGCAATATTAAATTCTTTCATTAAATCCATATATTTTTTGACTTTTTAATTTGTTTTGTGTAAATCATTAATTTTCCACAACATTGACATAAGGCCAATAACAATTCATCTACTGAATTTTATGTCTTTAGGACAGTCGTTGTCTAATTAAGTTTCGTCGTTCAACTGAAAACGAATCTTGTCTGTTACCCTAAGATCACTGCCCACTCGAAAGTGAATTTCAGTATTCTATTACAGCCTCTGCTAGAACTAATACAAGTCTACTGCTATAGGTTGCTGTGTTTTATTTCATCGCCTGTTCCTCTTTTCTAATAAGGGAGAGGATATTGCTTTTCAGGTAGTACTCATACCGTCTTTTTCTAAAAAAAGGACAGCTCCTGAAAATAAGTCCTACCGTGATTTTCGAGACGTTTTGGACTAAAACGTGTAAATAGGCCCTAGTTAAGATAATGTGGAAAAATATAATTCGTTAAAAAATTGCTGTTGAATGTGGTAGGTATATCTAGCTGTCGTAATATTTCAAAGAATTCTTTGGAAAAAAATATTCCAAGAAATTTC
Organism: Hermatobates lingyangjiaoensis; assembly: GCA_026182355.1. Lineage (NCBI taxonomy): Eukaryota > Metazoa > Arthropoda > Insecta > Hemiptera > Hermatobatidae > Hermatobates > Hermatobates lingyangjiaoensis. The sequence continues at coordinate 598,061 of JAPFBL010000075.1, read as the reverse complement.
TTGTTTACCTGTAAAGTCCGTTTCAAGGAAGCTACTTAAACAAGAAGTATTAATTTAACCACAGCTATATTGCAAGACATGAGAGATTCATTCCAATGATTCTACAGGAAATAGATTTGGAGGAAAATCAGAACGGAATTCAAAATTTTAATAATTTATGATGATGTTCCAGAAGATGACTGTAATCGAATATTTAAATTTCTGTATAAAAATAAATATTAAACAAAAAATATGTAAATCTATTTAATGTACTTGAAGCCCTCCACTGAGAATAAGGCCTAGCAGGGATTTGGACCTAAAAATAAAGTAAGACAGTGTCTTATTTTCGGAAAAAGACGGTAGAGGTCGAAACCCACCACAAGCCAGTGAAACAACCGTTGTGGTTATTTACTTAACCTTCGGTTTGGAATACAGCCAACATGGAGCGAATGCTGCATGATGTGTTCAGGCACCAAAGTACCATGCCATCCTCGCAGTATTGTTAGTTTTGACAGTGTATTCAGGTGATACACCAAACTATAGAAGACTTCAGAAGAAAGGCTCTAGTTAATCCTGCGAAGTGAAGTAATGGCTTTGCCAACTTTAGCACTGGTTGCTAAAACTCTTTATAATAAGAGTGAGGAATAGCCGCCAGGTACCTCCCTCACAAAATAAGCAGCCCTACCCCCTTAGACTTCAATCTATAACAGTGTTTCTCAAAGTGGTCCATACTACCCCCTTAGGGGAGTTCAAGGGGGCGGTAGGAAATGTCGCCTTTTATAGGGGTTTGTAATATACAGAAGGCAGCGTTGAACATACAAGAGAGGTTGAATATACAGTTATTCAAGTAATAAATAGGTTGAAAGAATTCTATTTACTACTTGTCCTATGACTAGGAGGACTCACACTGCAGGCATTGTGTATGGCACGCGGGGAAACCTGCCGACTGTTCTTGTTTTCCATCTTCTTAGATGTAATCACCGAGTAAGCTCCGTCAGTCAACAGGTAAGTTTGTGAAGTGAAGAGAGTTATTTGCGGCAAGTAGAAAATGGTATTAATTCTGAAGAATGAATGAAAGATGAGGTTCTACATAGCCAAGCATATCTCTAGATATTACATGTTACTATTATGTACGAATGATAAACTGCCATAAAGCGCTGTCCACACGACAGACAATTGGCACTGAAAATTTCTGTTCGTTTTATAAACTTATTTGTGTAAATTCAATTCTTGTCAAAAAAATGAGTTTAAACAATGTTTGAGTTTATCTAACATTTTTCTGTACCTTAGAACTTATTTACATGTAATACATTTTGAAATTTAAAAAATATTGTATATTATACAATTAAATTCTTTAGGGGGTGGGGCAAATCAAATGGTGTTTTAAGAGAAACAATAGTTAAAAAAGTTTAAGAAACACTGATCTATAACAATAACTGTGCTACTATCTGGTAATTTTTTTAGTTTTTTCTTCTTCAGTTAACCACTTACAGCTTACGAGTATAACGAGTATTACAGAGGAACTTGATGTCACGATATAATGCAACCACGGATACCCAGTATTTTTTTTTGTCATAATAAATCTATTCTGGGCTATTTTTACTATTATGAAACCAGTAATAAATCTCTAGGTCTTTTGCACCGATGGTAATAATGTTCTACTACTAGCGTTAGTTTGATGTTATTCCGCTTGTTGGGTTTATATCATGTCGAACTTTACAGCTTTCCTCAGTAAAACCTGCCAAAAGGTTAGTTGGTTTTATTTACACTTGTGGTTGAATTTATTTTCCATTTCTATTTCATTATTTTATATTTTCATTAAGAAGTCAGATTTTAAAAAAAAAGAAGAAAAATACGTATTGTGTTTCTTTTTCTTTTTTTATTTTTTTATGTATGCGTCCACAAGTGCCATTTTTCACGTCCAATTCTTAATTCCTCTTTCTTTTAATGACTCTATTATTTCGGTACCACAATATACTAGCTTTTTAGTAAAATAAAAATGCGTTATTTTATGTATGCATCTTATTTTTCCATAGTTAACTTTTTACTCCTAATTAAATCATAATATTTTTAAAAATCTATAAGCGGGTTTTCAGACTTAGGTGAATTTTTTTGACCTTCTGACGAAGTTGCTTGCTTGTTTTATGGTTGATAAGATCTTTAGTTCTTGATTTTACCCATTTAAATCTTAATAATGCTGGATTTGATAACACGAAAATTGAATATATATATTCTCATAAAATACGGAAATACGATCAAAACTGGACACAATACGGTTCAAAATCGAAGAAAACTAACACACAGAGTAAAGAAACACACTTACAAGCTCACATTTTCGGGTAATCCGTCTCCAGGAGAAAATAGAGAGGGTAGACCAAGCACGTTGTAGGACCATTTGTAGTTGTAGGTTACTTACTGTTGCACCTACAACGTGCTCGAGTTTGCTCGTATGCTCTGAGTTTGTAAGTGTGTTTCTTTAGTCTGTGTGTTTCTTTTCTTCAATTTTAAACTATATATATATACTTTTTCGTTGGAAGTACGATCCAAACGGACAAATATAGTTCAATGTAGCAAAAGAAACATAGAGAAATCAAAAGCACACACTTACGGTCTCTAATTTTCGGTTTGAACCGTGAAACGGTGTGCTTGGTTTTCCTCTCTTATCTCTCCTGAAGACGGTTCAAACCGAAAATTAGAGACTGTAAGTGTGTACTTTTGATTTCTCTATGTTTCTTTTGCTACATTTAACTATATATATATATATATATGGATTAATTTACCACAATGAAAACAATTTTTGAAAAAATGCTCTAAGGCCTTTCGTTAACACAAAAAAAACTTTGTGTTAAAAAAAAACCACTTTTGTGTTAATGAAAGGCCTTAGAGCATTGTTTCAAAAATTGTTTTCATTGTGGTAAATTAATCCATCTATTTATCAAGTGTTATTTTGATTATTATTCATATATATATATATATATATATATATATATATATATATTTGTTATAGTCTATATATTTTTATAGTGTCTCCTTCCACCCACAGTCTTGAACGCTAGTACCTCTTGTTCTTCCCTTCTACTCTCTTCCTGATGACAAACTTAGGTTCCCAATATTGATCCAGTAGGTGTTCTCGTACTTTATGTGTTGTTTTTTTCAGTTATGTATATATACTTATATATATGTGATATATAATTTTATTTATATATTTTCTAAATTTCCTGGGCTGCAGGTTTAGTAAGTAATATATTGCTGGTGTTGTGCAATATACTGTAATATTAGCAGAAAACGTAACTTTTGGAGTTTTCGTTGACTACTAATCCACAATGCCTGGAGTTTTACCTTCTTGGGTAAGACATTTAATGTAATAGAAAACGAAGTTTGAAGTTATTCTTAAATAGAGTAACTCTGCTTTAACGCCCACACTTACAGTGCACAAATTTTGTGCAAAGGAGGGTGTAGGGAGGAGAAAGTCTGATTAATTCCTTATTAAGCTCCTATTTCTTGCATGAGTGAGCTATATTGCCAGGCTGATTCCAGATCGAGAGTTTTCAATTTCTCCTTAAACAAGATTATTTAAATAGAATACTAATTGCATAATTCACACCATATACGCATGCAATTGACATATTTTAGAATTCTCTAGTTTTATAAACAATTGAAAAAAAAATCTATATCCATAACCAACATTCAAACCCTAAATATTTATACTAATAGCTGATTCGCTAACCCCTAAACACTACAGATTAAGAGACTAGTAAAAAAAATCTTGAATTTTGATTCTATCTTAAAAATGAATGCAGAGATCTAGTAGATACTAAACAGCTTAAGAGATCTGTCATGATTAAATTATAAAGGAATATGCTTAATAGTAGGAATATTCGTTTTTCTAATTTTTAATATGATAATATTTTCGTAAATTGAAAGTTTGTAAAAATATGTGAAACAGTTGCGGTAGGCCTTTCAATTTAATGTTCTAACATTACATATAAGAGAATAGGTGGATAGGAGACCATTGAGTGTGGAAGGGAAGAGCCCTCAAAGATAAACTTGGATAAGGCTTAATTTAAGTTGTCTCTATGATATTTTGAAGATTTGCACAATTGTCCATTGTTGACCTGTTACAAGTCAATACTTTCCCCACCCTCCTTCGACTAATATTCAGGGTTTGGACAAAGGTTCTATTGTTAATCTCTTTCTGGTCAGTAACACTATCTAGTTTATTTCCGTTAATATATAAAGCATCTACAAATGTCCCTTTTTAAACTGTTTCCTGTCAATGGTATAGCCATACTTCATCTACTAACATAAAGGGCTTGCACAAAGGATGGCTCGATGACTTGTAATAGGTTAATGACTTAGTCACCCTGCTTTTACTATGATACAAAGAGTTCTATTCTGGTATAATATAGCGTGCCTGGGTCTTTCGACAATAGCAGAGTATTATAACTAACTACGCCGATTCTTTTTTTACGTGAGATCTCATTGGCCTCATTCTAAAAGGCCACTATCCCAAGTCAAAAGATAGGAATTTTCAACCTTTTAGAATACACCTAACGTAAACCTCGCGGAGGCGAGCTCCCACAACACTCCTACCTTCGAACTAACTCCTACAAGGGATGAAACCTTATATAAAGATGTTAAACATTTTAGTGAAGACTTTTTCTTCTCAGATGATTTTCTTGATTTTAGTGACTTTATAAATTGACTTTCAAAGTAAGGCTCTTTATTTTCGTTGACAGTTGCTAATGGATAGACTCTTTATACCCAGAGCCAATAGTATACCGTGCCTACTTTTATATACTTACATAAAGGGCTTGCACAAAAGATCACTTGGTCAAGTCAATGACCTTCCCATTCTACATCAACTATAATAAAAAGGTTATGCATACTGTTATTACCACTGAGATTAATATGATTTATAATAGATATCGAAAAACTATCATACCTTGTAAGATGTTCTTGGAGTCGTTGGAGCGCTTTCGAACGTTATCCGAACGCAACTAGATTAGTTGCGATCGAAGATGGACAACGTCCGAAAGCGCTCCAACGACTCCAAGAATATCTTACGATGTATGAGGGTTTTCCCTATTTCTAATGTATATAATGAAAAGATGCCATAGACTGTACATTGTTGATCTGGTTCTCGTCAATATCATGCTTATCCTACTTACACTTTCATAAAGAGCTTGCACAAAAGATTTTGTGACCTGTGTTAAACAATAACCTTTCCACCCTATTTCAAATAACATGTAGTGTTTCCATAAACAGTTCTTTGTTGACTTGTATGTATTAATCAGTACTCTCTTATATTACTTCTACAAAATATACTCCACATAAAACATATAACCAAATGTTGCATTTACTCCCCATTTGTTATGTATATCAATTTTCATGCTTTAAAGAAATACAGCTGATTTGTTTAACTTCCTTGGTAAATACAAATCAAATATCAGAGTGTCGTTATTTTAATGCTGCTATCGTGTTAAAGTAATATCAAACTGGATAGATAATAAATAATGATATCATTTGTTTAAATAATCATTTAAAATGATTTTGATAATAATTTAAATGATAATAATCATTTCATTAGTTATAAGAAATTTGAAATCATTGTTCAATCTGACATGGTGTTATTATTATTAAACGCAGGGCCTAAATCCCTTCACACTCCTGTGTTCTACTATATAATTGTTCGTATTCCATATTCAATTGTCGATTTTCTAAATTTAATTTCAGATTTAATTTTTTTTTTTAATTAACTTCTATTGGTTTTAGGTTTCCATTGTTAAAAATCATATTGTATTCAGATAGAATGAGATTGAAAGTATCTGGGCTCTTCATGAACCGAGAGTTTAAGTATTTTTTGTAGGGTGTCAGTTACAGCTTGTATAAGTAGTAGTGAAAAGAAAAAAGTTGATAGATATTCTGCACATATTTCAGAAAATTTTAAGAAAATATCTTGAAAAAAATTTTAAATTTTAAAAAAAAATTATAAGAACAAAATTTTGATAGTTATTCTACACATATTTTTTTATCTTTCTTTTAAGGATGTAGTAATATCTTACAAACTTAAGTTCTTTTGGATTGATGTTTTCAAACTAAATTAAACTTTGTTGTTCTAGTCCTCTTTTATCTGCTTTTCCTTCATACATTATTAATTAGATCTCTGTGAAAGTTGGCGTGTGTAGTGCAAAAATGCTTGAAACCGCATGTTTGTTCGGATCCAACCATTTCCAAACGGCCTACTTTCCTGTTTCCCAGAATCCCCTTGTTTCGAAGTACCCACATATGAGGACATACTATCAAAAGCTGCTTTTAAAACCTGAAAAACCTGAGTTAATCTGTTATACCTTAAAAACTTTCTATTTGTTTACCATATTTTTTTGAACTGATTCTACTGTTTTCTTCTTTTGATAGCTATATTGCTCCTTGTAAAATCTAAAATTTGTCATGTTACTATCCATAACTTTTTTTTTAATATTAAATTTATTATTAAAAAGTATTTTGTAAGTCAGTAAAAAATAACAGTATTTTTTTTCAATACTCTTCTCATTTTGAAAATATAATTATCGACATTAAAAAAAATAATGTCTATAATCCATTTCACACATTGTATTATATCCTATCGCTTCAAAACAATAGGAAAATTTACCCTAACTAAAAAAAAAAATAAAATATTTTTAATTTAAATTAAATTTGATTATTTTTAAATAATCAAAATATTAAAATTTAATTTTTTAATTTTTATTTAAATTGTAAGCTTAGAAAATATTCGTAATATGACAATAACTAATAATAAATTTAAAGTCCATAGAATAACTCGAGAAGAGGCTGACAAATAGTATCAATATTGCTATAAATAATGAAGAATTCCCTTTTCCTTGCACCAATATTCCTCGAAAATTATGGAGTTCTTAAACAGATTAAGAATGTACCATACTCGTATGTCTGCCTATTAGATACGAGTATGTTACAGTTTGAAGTATGCAACAGTTTGCAAGACAACCAACCATCTTTCACTCTAAAATCAACTCTAGACTAAAACTCAACTAGTTCTAGATTGAGTCTAGATCAACTCAATCACATAAAACATGTGATATTTGACGTTTGCTTTTATAGTTGTAAAGATTGTATTCTTTCTACATATTATATCAAATAATTAAAACACAGTTTCATCAAATTTCTTGTATTGAACCTTAAAATAAGAATTCTGTTTTACTCGATTTGAAAATATTTCAAAGTCAATGTAAGCAAATCCGAAAAATACAGAAGATAGTTCATTAGTTAATGTTCAGTTTAGTTTTTCATTTTGATAGCTTTATTGCCCTTACCGGAAATCAGAATTTGTTTAAATGTTTTTTATGGATTACTAATTGAGCCGTTTATTTTGAAAGTGGCCTAATTCCATTTTCCAAAAAAATTTAGCTAGCTATTTAAATAATTACATTTTTACGTTATCTTTACCTTTTGCAGCAAATTGTACAAAATTTATTTAAAATTACTAAGTTTTTTCATAACAAAAATTAGTTGATAAATAAAATGACAATATTTTTAAATTTTGTAAAACGCAAACCCTTAAATATCTCGATTTTAACATAAATGGAATTAGGCCACTTTCAAAATAAGAGGCTCAATTTTGGCTTGATCTGTCTAACAAAATTTCATTTTCTATAATGAAGAAAAACATTTTCATTAATCCTAAAATATACTATGACACTTGTTTTTCTTCATGAAATTTCAATAAAAAAATTATTAAGGTTATGTTTTAAAATGGTTATTTTTTAGGTTCAATTTGACTAAGATTCATCAAGTCGTAAACATTCAGAATCAATCAGTGGATAGAAAGTTTACGTTTTCTAGCCAAATGACATTTTTGATTATTAAAAAATGTTCGATTTGTTTTCAGTTAATACTACTGTCAGTTTCATAATAATCCTAATATTTCAACACTTTGGAATTAGTAGTTTAAGAGAAAAAACATTATGGCAAAAAAAAGTAACTTTACCATGATCCAGTATTGCTTCAGCATAATAGGAACATTTACCCGACTAGACTAATTTATAAGTAAAATACGGATTTGATCCACTTGTGACCCTTAGGGAGCTCTGATAATTTTGATACCATTTTTAGATGTCTGCAATGACAGCATAGGTGACAGACATATGGCAGAATGTGTCGATTTCACTTAACTTAACACAATATAAGTTATATAAGAATAGTATATTTATATTTTATTGTATTTTAATTTAAAATACAAATTAAAAATGTTCTGTTTTTTTTCATTGTTCTCATTTTGAAAATATAATTTCAGTTAATCTAGGTTTTATAATTCTAATTATCACTGTAAAGTTTGATGAAAATTCGAAGTAATTTGAAAACCCACACACACACACACTCACACACACTGTCTCTCGCACATACCCACATATATATACACGCACACACACTCACACACATACACACATACACTGTATCTCTATCTCTCTCTCTCTCTCTCTCTCTCGCACATACCCACACATATATACACTCACACACATTCACACACACACACTGTCTCTCTCTCTCTCTCTTTCTGTCTCTCTCTTGCACACACCCACACATATATACACGCACACTCACACACACACAAACGCACACGCGCACACAGGCACACTCTCACACACTCTCTCTCACACATTTATTACGCTTGCGCAAGTGTAATCATACTCTTAATGAGTAATATGGTAGATTGAAGCCTGCCCCAAAAACAAGTTATAATCATTTGAATACAGAAATAGACTCGTGAGTGGTTGAATCAATATATCATAGATTATTCAGAGACCTAGTGAAGTTAGTTTGTTAGTAATTAACGTTGCCATTTTTCGACAGTTATTCTAAATGACGTTGATGGAATAATGGAACTCGACATATCTAATTGATGAAAGTTTTGAATGCACTTTTAAACTCTTTTCCCCTTACTTCAGCTTACCATACTACCATACGACTGATTATATATATATATATATTTAATGAAAAAATAGAAGGGATTTCAGTAATATTAGCATATTATTCTAAATGGCCTTTGTAAAAAACATTACGCCAGTTCTAATTCATTATTACCACTGACAATTGGAGACCTACCAGTTCTTAATTAAATCAATACGATACTGAAGCGTCACTCGAGGAAGTTAGAGAAGTCACTTACACATTGCCAATTGAAAGAAGAAATTCTAGAGAACGTAAAACTATCAGCCCTACAGGGATGACGTTAATCAGCCAAAACCCAAGAGTTTCTGCACTGTCACTCAAAACCGAGGGTCCATAGGGAGCCTCCAGAAGAGTTCTATCGCTAACTTTCTATTCCATCCCTCAGAGAATACGTCAAGCTGTCGGTTCCTCCCTCTGCCAATCTTCGATAACGTTCAGCTTACTGCCTCATAAACTGTACTACGCTGTCATCGGAAATCAAGTTTCACTGAGAGATGATCTAAAACGTCTATATGTCATCGTGATAAAACCTCTACATGAGAGGACTTAATATCATCTTCCCTCACGACTGCCAACTTCTCAACGATAAGCAGTTAGTCTGTACGAAAAGGACCCAGCCTATAGTACTTAGTTCTTTTTCAGATGTTGGAAGAGAACAGATAGCAGTTCTGTTATGCAACACAATGTTTCGTTTATGCAAAAAAATTTTACTAGAAATAATCTTCAATATGGTGAAATTTAGATCTTCCGATTTATAATTTTGCTAATATTATATACTGCTTTTGTAGTTGGTAGACATTGACAGAAATTTTTCTTTTTCGTCAGAGTACACATCCCTTGGTACTCATAACCTCTTGACGATTACTGTATTGAAACCAAACTTGTTTCCTGGCCGTACCCCCTTTCTGATCTGTTTCACATAACCTTTTTTCACATGACCTGTGTCTTTTTCAGGCGCGGAGTGCCAGCACTAGTAGTTTCAGGAGCTTGAGTCAGGTCTGTTCTTCAGGAGTCGAACTCTTTTTTTTTTTTCTTAACTTCCTTTTAGATATTTGGTTTATTTTTTTCCATTTTGATTGAACTTTTTTTTAGCGCTGCCTCAAGTAGACATCACAAAAAAAAATTTGCTGAAAGAAGAATTAATTGGAATAGCATCATTTTAATGATATGAGCAATGTTTTTCTTTTATTTTATTTTTATAGATCTCTCTGTAGAAAAATAAAGTATAGGTTAGGTGAGACAATCGAGCATGTTCATAGATTCTAGCTTAGCACGTTTCACTACAATACATGCATCTGCATCACAACATTATATCTTAGATTACATAGTACAAACATATATATTTAGATATAGCAATATTGATTATGGTCCTTCATTCAACATTACAATGACACAATTTATATAATAATATAATAAAAAAAAGGGTGTGTCAGTTGTTAAATATTGCATATCCTCTAGGAGTTTGTTTCGTCATGATATTGTATAACTGACTCTTTGATAAGCCATTAATGACAATTGCAACTGATATATCTATTTAAAAATAATTATAAGGCACCTGGATGGTTTATTCAGCGTTTTTCAAACTGGGAGGCATGGAGTAGTCTAAAGGGAGCCGCGAAAATTAGTCACAGTGAACAATTTTCCAATTTACTGCTAAAGTTTTCTATTGTAAAAAATAATTTTCTGCCTTGGCTGCAATGAAATCCAAATATTAAGCTGGTTTAGTTGTATAATAAGAGCTACGAGTAGCTATATCGTCACAGACACCAAGATTTGATAAACTTTGTGCTAATAGACAAGCACATCCATCTCATTACAAACAATAATAAAATATCGCTTTCTATTAGTTTGTATGAATAAATTTTATAAGAGTATAAATGCTTGTGTTTTCATTTTATGAAATCTTCAAGGCGGGGGGGGGGGGGAGCGCCAAATGATTAAATATTTTTAAGGGAGGCGTAGTAACATCAAGTTTGGAAACCACTGACTTAATTGATAACATCACAGGTTTGCCTTGGTCCTTAAGTTGTCGGTTCAATTCCCTTAACATATTGGTTATTATAATAAGATTTTACAATAAACACGAGAAATAAAAATCAACGTCCAAATCACAGTAGAAAATCAAGGAAAAAGAAGATATTTTTCTGATTTCATGCTGTGGTTTGATTATTAGTTTTTATATGTGTCGTCATGGATTGTATTTTGTAATTTTTAATGATACTGAATAGTATTAATAACCTATAAGGCTTGTGATGTTAAAAGGAATAAATAAATGAAACACTATTACAGTAATATGAATATGAGCATGCTAGGAGTAGTTTAGTAGTTTAAACTGGTTCAAGCAACAAAACCATTAGTACAAAATTCACCAATATAGTAACTATCTTATTAAGAAAGTTTTATTTAATACTTGAATATGTTGATAAGCCTATAAAAAAACATAAGAAACAAAAAGGCAGATGATACTTAAAAACAGATTACAAGAAAACTCTTAAGTGTTCAATAACCGTAATTTTTTCCTAAGTTTTATTCGTAAATTTTTTACCAATTTTTTGTTTTTGTATCATAAAATTATTTTTTTTGAACTATTTCTTAAATATCACATAGTGAGTAACGCTAATAACGAAAGTATGCTCAGCAATAACAATAACTACAAATATAAATGCAGTAACAACAGTAAATTAATAGAAATTATAATAGCAAAAGCACGTGATTGTGATAGAATAAAAGTAATAATAGAATAACGTAAAACAACTTACACCAATAATATTTAGAAGAATCTTTCTAAAAATGATTATTTATTTAAACATAGTAACATAGTTAACATAGTAAACTTGTATGAAGCAACTGAAAAATGTAGTTACCACTGTGCAAGTATTATTCCTATGTTTAGTCATGTATGAAAAAAAAAAATTATAGAATATCATTGCGCTTTGTCATGTCTGGATAAGTGCAGTATTATACAAAATTGAATACATTACTTGCTCTTTTCTTAACGCTACATTGATCCCTCTAATGATGGTCATAAATTTGAAAGTAGATTGAACCCGAGATAAATTCTCCCATATTTTACAGCTCTTTACCAAGGAATGGCCACTCCAGTCCCTTGATCGTTTTATATTCGGTTATGGAGAATGTAAAACTTTTTTTTTTAGTTTTAGAACCAAATAAAATTAATTTTAATATTGATATTTTAATTTAGGTTTAATGAAAAATAATAAGTTAAAGAAGTACCTAACCTAACAAGTACCATAAGGAAAGAAGTTTCTCATGTACTTCTTTACATGAAGTACTTTTTTCCTTTTCGCTGGAGAAAAGGAAAAAACCAGTAAAATTATTTTTATTAACTGTATCTGCATAAATTTACAGTTCAACGATTTTATTAATACCAGTGTTATCGTCGTTTGTTAAACATTCATATTAAAAAAAAAAACATTGGAGTTTACAAATTAATATCCTTTTTTTCTCTAAAAAACAAAAGAAAGTGTTTCTGATTTTTTTTTTAAATTCATTTATTGAGCATGCTCCATAAATTATATTACATGCGATCGAATCTTATTTTTTCTGATTGTTTTCTGATTTTCTGATTCAGAAACACTAAGTGTTTCTGACTGTTGAAAAATGTTTCTCAAACACCAAGTCTTGAAAATTATCAGATTGTCACACTTATAACTTTTCAAAAATATATGAAAAATATTTAGTTTCGTTTAACAGTTACGTTTTATTTATAGTTTTGCTCTATTGAGAAAACAATATGAGAAACAACGATATTATAATCAAAGTTTATTTAAAGGTGTTAAACCTTTTGGCCACCATCAAGTGGAAACAGAGAGGAACTATTTATTATTTATATGGAATGACTGCAAATATTACGAAGTTACCATAGTATAATAATCAAAAATAGACAGAAAAAACTGAAAAATAATCCCCTTCAAAGGGACTTCCACTTTTTACATCGTTGATTAGGGTTGAATGAAATCTAGTGTCTAGTGACGGAGCTAAGAACGTCTACTAAAAAGATCATAGGATAAATAGTTAATCAATTTTTAAATAGAAAAAAATAAGAATATGTTAACGGTTTAGGTTGATACTAGACGTAATAGATGGAAGATGTAGAAGCACTTGAAACCCCTTATCCATTAGAATGAGAAGTATTTTTTAAAATTTGAGCACTGAAGCAAACTTTGACAGTTAGCTAGCTCATAGGTTATTGAAAAGACTAACTAAACAAAGTTCAGTAATTGTTCAGTAATCATAACAATTACTTTGTTATCAGACAATCTGATGATTATCATCATTATATGACTGTCATAAAACCGATATCTAGACAACTACTAGAGGGCTAAAAAGTATAAGCTTATGAAGCCAACTATTGGGATTAAGCGATACATTTAAAAAAATATTACTCCTTTTTCCGTTTTTTTTGTTTTAATCGTAGTTTTTTACTGCAATTAGTTATATGGTTTTATTCGAATTTGACAACGTATAAACTACAATATGATATTTTAAAAAGAGAACATTATTTTTGTGACTCTAACAAGAAAGCTAGTAATCAAAATATCTTAACAAATAATAACATTTTATACTGTATTTGTACGACTATTCATTGGCATATTTTCGAAAAAATATTTTTTTTAGATATAACTATGTATATATAACTTTGGTTTCACAATCAACATGTGAAATGAAAATCAATGTCTAAATCAGTTTAAGACATTCAGAAAAAATGACTAATATCTTCCAAAGAAAACAACTTCAATTTGAAAATAACTTTTAGAAATAAAACTTTGTTCTTGCAATGGGTAATGGATATCTCCTGTTCCGTGTAATTGAGACTGAAATTTGTTAAAACTAAAATGTTAACTACAGTTCTGCCAAACCAAGTGTAATGATTCAGATATATTGACGTAATTATGCTTCTCTCCCAAATCTATAAATAAAGGTGTCATACAAAAAAAAAAAATAAATTCGTTAGTGTCATTAATCTAACTTACAATGGAAGAAGAATTAAATTGTTGATTGTCCTTCTTAGATGTCGTTATCCATAGATTACCTTTAGAATTACGTATTATTGTACGTTGCGTATATTTTTGAGCATGTTAAATGCTTGTTCCCCTGAATTCTTTATTGATCAAATTAATAACATTTGATACCATACACTTCTACTCTATATTCATTAAAATACGCCGTCTCTGATATTGACAAATTTTTAAATGGTGTTAAAAAAACCTATTACAATATAGTTATAGAAATCTATTTAATGTCATTAAATGTGTCCTGTATTATGAGTCAGTCGGTCCACGTTGTAGGGATTTTCGTAAGTTTGACATTAAAATAAGGTGTTCTAATGGTAATTTATTAATTAAACATTCTTCTAGGGAATTAGAGTATATTCCATTTTAAAGCCGTAAAACGAAAGTATTTAGTGATGACTGGCCTAACAAGAGCTTTTGGTTTTAGACTCCTCCTACAGTAGAAGATCTTGGTTGCCTTTCAGTATCTATTTATCTGATCCATTGTTCATACAAGATGGACAACTGCCTATTATTAAATACCCCGTAAAAGCATTATCTATTATCTTACTAATGGTCTACTCATTCTGGGTCAGAAAACCTCATCCTCAAATCCTATATGAAATGGCCAAGTCATGTACCAAGTGTATCAGATCCTGACCTTATTTCCATGAATCCGATTGTATATACTGGCATTTCTGCAATATCTACTCGTAGCATGACATATATCAAACTAAATCAATCAGTTTGATTGCAGGAGTTCAGCTTACCCAAACGACAGTCAATAGAATTCTGATTGACCCACCACATTCTGATGATTTAAGACTCGCTTAAGAGCATATGGTCAGAGTAATCTCTAATCCCAGGTCATGGTTCAAGACAATCTGAATACGTTTTTCAAGAAATATCTCCACAGACACATAATAGAAGTAATCCTTGTTCTAGCAATGACTGTTTACTCTGAAAAGATGACTGTTTCTGACTCAAAAAGGCTGAACTCCCATGTTAACACTCCTAATCATACCTTCGGTGAAAAAAAAAACAGCCAGTATAACGGCAACACCCTACAACACGTCCAGGTGATTTGGGCCTTATATTGTCTCCACGGTACCTGTAGAATTTGACACATTTTGTCATTGGCTTAGTTATCTACTACAGCTGTACCAGCCTAAAAGTACCAATCCGTAGTTCTGCAACACTACATCGATGTTACTAATAGCCATTTCGGTATTAGCATGTAGCCACATACTAATTACTATGATAACAGTAAAGGGCTTCTAATCCCTAGCTGCTAACAGTCAGGTAATGATCAGGCAGAAGTCTAAACGCAAACAAATACTTCTCAGAACTACCATTGTGAGCTCGGTCATTTGACACCACTGGGGATCTTACACGTTACTCTCAAGATCAAGGCTCAGCCGATAGTGAGTCCCACTAGTCCATTTGCTCTAATTTGTGCGCATGCTCTGTACCAGAACTGGCAACAGAATACCAATTCTATCTGTAATCTACTATCTACTTAATTTGAATTAAGGACTATAACCAGTATAGATACCATGCATCTCTCATCTCATTGTACCAAACAAACTACATGAATGCAACACTCATTATTAGACAATATATTTTTACTATATCTAATTATATCTATACATTAGTTTTAAATAGAAAGTATCTCTACATCTAAAATCAAAACACTTACTAATGATACTAATTAATTGTTAATTTTTCTACAATCTCTTGGTCCTACATCAGTTTGAAATAGACTGGAGCTGATTATATTGTGATTCTAATATAATAGCTTAAGAATTAATAAAATCACCTTTACTATTATTTGGAAGAATAACCTTTATTGTTAAATTTCAATCTATTGGTAGAATTAAGCATGCATTAATATTAGAAGTATAATGAAATCCGTTACAGCAGTTAAAAATAAATAATCCTTAAAAATAGTTTTAAAAAATTATTAATTTTAAGTATATTATCTCTCATTGTGCTCTTATCCTTAGTCTAAATCTAATATTTAGACTAAGCACAAAGCACAATTCTTTTCAAATTTCGTGTCATTTTTGAGGCAATCTAAATATGTTCTAACATGTGTTACTTATTGAAATATATAAAATTCTTTAATTATCTTTTATATATATATATATATATATATGTGTGTGTGTGTGTGTGTGTGTGTGTGTGTGTGTGTGTGTGTGTGTGTGTGTGTGTGTGTGTGTGTGTGTGTGTGTGTCTGTGTGTGAGTTGTTGCTATCTTCGGAGCGAGTCACATCTATCTTTCTGATGACGAGGACATTAAAATATAGTAGTGAGTTTCTGTTTCATTTCTGTGTGTTCTTTTTGTGAATATAGTTTATATGCATACCATACATAAATGTTTCAAAGTAAACTATAGTTAGACAGTAAATAAAAAAACATACTTAAAATCTCTAATTTTCTGTTTAACCTCATCATAAGAGAAGAGATTGGGACATCAAGTGCACTTGTGAAGTGACGATTGGAGACCAATTGGTATCCTTATTTCTTTACTCCTAAACTGAAATTTACAGGCTGTAAGACTGTTTTTCTATTTACTGCATCTATAGTTTACTTTGAAACATTTGTTCTCCTTTGTAGATCGTTTTCTTAATGATTATATATATCATCACTTAATAAAACGGAACACGATCCAAACTGGACACAATACAAGTTCAAAATTCAAGAAGAGTGAAACACAGAGTAAGTAAACACATTTACAGACTCAAATTTTCGGGTAATCCGTCTTCAGGAGAAAAGAGAAAGGGAGAACAAAAATATACAAATAAGGAAATGCTTTTATAGTCTCAAATTGTTGGATTCAGCCGACACCAGGGCAATAACTTTTTATGTTATTTACTGAAAATGAAAACGGTCTAACTTTACTTCATTGGTGTTTATGTTATCTAGCTGGAACATTGAAAATTGTAAAATGAAGTTTCAAACTTTGATGTCTTCTTAATACGTTTACTAAAAGAATAGTTAATCGTAAATATTCTTTGTCTGAAATATTTTTTGTGTACAAAAACGGATCTTTAGCTGTCAAACTATAAAAAAGTGATAACAGCCTCGAGAATTACTATGTCCTAATTAAGACATTGGTAGATGGTAACACAACGAGGGAATTGGTGAAACCTGTTTTAATTTACAATGTAAATGAAACTTGAAAACAACTGATGATTAAATTCGAACAAGCTGTTGTTTTTACGTGAAACTATTAGTCATATTACAGTATAAATTCTCTATTATGGTATCGATGATGTACTATATTTCATACTCGTTGAAATTTACATCCAAGGCAAAAAAGAACTTTATTCTAAAAGCATTAAACAAACACTTCAATAACGGTTATGAGTAGAAAACTTTCATGTTTAGGAAACTCTCCCACAGTTAAAAAGAATCTATAAAAAACTTGAAAATTTACTCGAAGATAATATTATAACTTATTATAGACTACACGAGTCCACCGTAGTTCTGACATGTTACTATGTAAACTAGAATCGATTTGTTATGTTGCTGAGTTGACTGCCAACACCGTAGTTCAGCAGGTATTTGTCTAACTTATAGTAGTCCGATATAGCAGGCCGTGGGGTAACAACAATTTTTGCTGCCAAGGGACGGTTGTTGATTAACCCCCCCCCCCCCCCCCACCTTGGACCGTTGATAATATTTTAACCTTCGAAATTCCAGAAGTTAGTTGTCCGAGACTTTCATCTTATAACCGTACTCTTATACAAACATATACAATCAACATCAAAGAAAACCAAAAGATTTTTCAAAACAAAACGTATAATTAAAATAAAAAAAAATTAATTAAATTAACTAACCACGCAAACAAATATAAATAAACTTTCAATCACTTTAAAAAAAAAATAGTTTTGAATACTTTAAAATAAACTTATTTTTAATTTGCAAATGTCACAGTTAAAAAAACGTTTCAAAAAAATATTACACACATATAAAACATAAAAACAATTACGACCTTAAAAACTCATTTTAAATTTTTCGTTAGCTTTTTATGATTTTTGTTTTCTATTTTCTTGTTTTACACCTTCAAAATGTCGTCCCCTGACAAGAGCCGCCCCACTGATCTTCTTACTCCACTGATAGGTTTATGTTTTTTTTTTTTGTAAGGAGGTGAAATGCAGTTATGACATTGTACTAGGCTCCCAGATAAACCAGACTACCAACTAAAACACTTTTCTTCTAGGACACTAGCCTAGAACTGTGCGCCACTCATTGTAGGCACATATTTTCTGAAAATAATCCTATACGGTAGAGAACTGATTGCAGGTATTTGTAACCAGTAATGAGATAGAAACATTCTGAATCCTCTGGGTTTGAAAAACACGTCCAACTGTTGCAAGGCATTCCAATCTAAAAATCTTAAAAACTATATCCAATCAAAAGTGGTAAGTGAAATTTTCCAAAGCACCTTGATATTGTCTCATTGAAGAACTTAACTTTAGATTACTGGACGTTCATAAATATACACTATAAAGATGCCGAGGTTGTGTTATTTCTTCAAGAACTAATAACATAAAATAATAACAAAGAGTTAAACATTCCTTTGAAAAGAGTAACAAGTTCTATAGTTTTAAAATAACACCGGTATAAGTTACATGCATTAAGCTACAAAACTGCTTTAATAGAACCTCTTAGTTCGGATTTTTATAAGCAAAAAATAGAGTAATCGAATAAAAATACGAAATAGTGAAGGAAAATTAGAAATGAATATTTAACGACAATATCTAACCAAAGAGTTGAACTGGAAAAAACTTTTGAGAAAAATTAAAAACTTTGCAAAGTTATACCTTATAAAGTTATTGAAAACAAAATAATCTGACGTCGACTTCATTGAACTTTACTGTGATAAATTATTTTAATAAAGTTTTTTTTTTTACTAAACTCACATTTAGTTTAATAAACACAAAATTGTAATTCTCTTGGATTAGTAGTAAAAAATACAATCCAAATTAAATTCACACAGTTTAACCCAAAATACGGTGTGACTTGTAGTATTTCCACAAACTTTTAGTTACAAACACACACACACACACACTATCTGACATGAATTACTGACATTCCAAGTTATAGTAGGCCTCTGGTCTGGAACTGCTAGTTAAAACGTGCACTATAGTGCGCGGATATATTCGTTGGTCGTTGGTCGTTGGTCACACACACACACAGTAACACATACTTATAGATATCATCAAGCAATTCATAAATCCACTGAGAGGGCCATAAAACTCTTGAAAACGAAATTTACTTGATACTATATTTATATACTCATATAGTGATGTAAAAATAAGGTCGTTAATATTTTTAACTAATCACAGTTAGGAACAAAATTAATATTCTGGGGGGGTCCAGATTAGCTCAGTGGCAACTTCCTCGCCTCTGGACTGGTAGGTCTGAGGTTCAATACTCACTCTGGCCCTCGATTTTTTCACACCGGAGGTGAATAAATCTGAGTATGACATATATCGGAGAGGATGTTAAATACACTTCAGTTAGGAAAAATGTCGGCCTCCTGATATAGAATATTCATTGTGTGGTAGCACAAAGGGCCAATGCTTGGCCTATGTGTGTTTTATTGTGGGACAGCCACGTCAACCTAACCTAACCTTATATGTAGGTTTACTTTTTATTAATTACAGTAAAAGTGTTTTCTACCCTCATAAACACCAATTCTCATGCATCCTTTTGTTTGAGACATCTTCGAAGCCTACCAGAAGTGAAATCGCTACAATGACCACAATGAAAAGCAGAAATTTCAGTGAGTTTTGAAACTGATTTATGGCAACCAGTATACAGTAATATATATATATATATATATATAAATGATCAAACCACAATATGAAATGGGAAAACAAGACTAAGATCTTTCAACCCTAACAAGCGGTCTTCGTCAGAGTCAAAAACCCAACTGATCGGTCTTGTTTTCCCATTTCTTATTGTGGTTTGATCATTGATTGTTATTTCACGTGTTTATGTGAAACTTTATATATATATATAATTTTCTTTCCATGATGCTTGGTAAGGTGTGAAAATAGCATCCACGCCAACATTTCGCTTTAGTTGTGAAACATCTTCAGGACTCAGTTATATCAATAAAACAGTATATTTAATTCAATAAACTATAAACACCATTACTTGAAATTTCATTTAAACTCACTAAATTCATTCTGTAATAATGAAGTAGCCCTGAGGATGGGTACTTGAACAAACTTAGAAAAATAGTTTGTACTGAAAAATATTGTGAATGAATTGATCTAGAAGTCAATATTATTGAAATAATAGTAATGTTTTTGTTATACACTAGAAGGTGAGGGCACCAAAATGTTTTACTAAGCCCTTGATGGACATTATAGTTAATCTTCGTAATGCTGAGCTCTTCCATTTTAGAGAAATCCGGATCAATCTACAGGCTGCAGCCCGAAATCTCTCAGACCAACCAACCGTGCAAAAAGATTTTGACAGAAATTTACAAAAAAAAAAAAAAGAAGGTATTATTAGTGAACAGATTACATACGTGAAAATATATTTATATATTTTGAAAATAGTAAGCCTGAGTTTAATAAATTTGATACCGCTTTATACCTTGTTTAGATTAAAAATATTGTTTACAGTAAATAGCTCTTTATGAGGTCCTTCATTTACTATGGAGTCATTTTTCAAGATTAAGAGCTCGTATCGTGAACAGATTACATACGCGAAAACATATTTATATATTTTGAAAATAGTAAGCCTGAGTTTAATAAATTTGATATCGCTTTATACCTTGTTTAGATTAAAAGTATTGTTTACTGTAAATAGCTCTTTATGAGGTCCTTCATTTCCTATGGAGTTATTTTTCAAGATTAAAAGCTCATATTTTAATGTTTCATTTGATATAAAGTACCTTTTTAGATAAAGTGCTTCGGATACAGACCCTTTATTTAGTCATTTTTGCGGTAAAATTTCCTTGTTCACACCTTTTCTTTGTAAACCAGAATCTTTTCTAATATTCTAATGGGACATTTTATTTGTTATTGATTTTTTTTTTAAATTAAGAACTTTTATTTTACACTTATTTTTTATTAAGAAATCTTTTTTTTTATGATGAAGTGCCTCTTTGAAAACTACGAGTACATGAATCAAACGACAAGCTGTTTAGGGATAATGAATAAAGATAATGAACCGGGAGGCTTTCCTTTCTTTTCAAAACTCTCAGTTAAGTGTTTTAATCTAAAATAAAACTTGCCGAGTGTTAGAGCAGATCGAAGATTCATTCTACTGATAAGGAAAGTGGTTGGGAAATTGTTTTTTTTTTTTTTTAGTCGCGTGATACTGGAAAGAAGATTGTTGGACCTGCGATGTTTTTGCGTCTGAAATGCTTATCAAGGCAGGCGGGAGGGGGTTTTCCGGTTTCCTCCCTTTTCTGGTAAGCAGTGTGATGAATCAGATAGCACCTTTAATAGTTGCAGATAATACTGCCTCCGTCCAGAAAACCTTTTGCCCTACTTTTCACTTTTATCGTCCTTCCACCATGTTCTCTCAATTTTTGTTCAGTTAACTCAATGTTTACTCTCTTTGAAAACAGCTCCTGTAGTTTTTTGTTGTTTACAACTCTTAGCTCTTGTTAACTTGAACTTGAACGATATTATTTTTGGAAGATGTTTATCGTCGTCACCTGCACTTATTCTATCTCTTATTTCATCAACAGTGAAATCTTATTATTATGATTATGAGAACGTGTTTAACATTCTTTCAACAGTTTTGTTTATTATATATATATATATTATATATATATATATATATATATATATATTATATATAACTTTAAATTACACAAAGCACGACACACAAAAGAGAATAAAAAGAACACTTACAGAATTCAATATTTCGAACTGTTGTTCGTCATCAGGAGAGTAGACTAGAAGAAAGGACGAAGTGAGAGAGATCTCCCCACGTCGAAGAATGGAGCGCAAATGAAAAAATTATATATATATATATATATATAATAAATTCAAAACGAAGGAAACTCAGAAAGATACAGACATAACTCACATCGATATGTCGACCTTCCTGCCGGACTCTTCGCTCTTCACACCTCCTGATGACGACGATGGTCGAAATATCGATGTGAGTTATGTCTGTGTCTTTCTGTGTGTTTTCTTCGTTTTGAATTTATTTTATTTAAAAAAATCCACTGGACCGTTTCTTTTAATTGTTTATATATATATATATATATATATATTAATATTTAATGTTTTCCTTACCTCGAACACATATATTTAGCACTATTTTTCTTGTTTATCGAGGTTTGGTCTAGCTTCAAAAATACATCATTATTGATGTAGCCCTGAAGATGTCTACAAATATAGACGAAACATCGGCTTAAAAGTGTTGTATTTTCGAAGTTAGACCAAACCTCGAAAAAAAAAGAATATGTGTTATATATATATATATATATTTTCGGTCGGTGGACAGCTTCACGTCTCCACTCATGTATTCCTTTTCCTTTTCCTACCTCTCCTGAATACGGTAAGATAGCCGAAATGACCGAGGTAGTAATTGTTACCCTCTCTTTTTTGTTTTCTAGTGATAACTTTAAAATTATATATATATATATACCATAATAAACGGAAACGGTCCGGCAGGACAGATTACTCTTAAAATAAACTGCGACACATAGACAGAAACATAACAAAGACTCACTTTTCAATATTTTGACCGTAATGGTGGTTATGTATATATATAAACTTAAAATAAACAGTGACACATAGACTGAAACATAACAAAAGACTCACTTTTCAATATTTCGACCGTAATGGCGGTCTGTCCTGCCGGACCGTTTTTCGTTTATCATGGTATATATATATATAAGTAATGCCGGCCCGCGAGAGACGCCGGCCCGCGAGAGACTAGAGGGTTGAAGTCCGTATCAACATTGCCTCTCCTATAAACAGAAGGAGCTGACTAATAAACTCCATTCTTGTCTTCAATCACGTGCGAGCTAGTTTATTTAAATTCCTTTTTCTAAAAACCTATTCATTACCCGGACACGCGTAACTGGTGCCGAAACCCGGATCATTCGCCAACTGTTTAATAGTGTAGTGTTGTGTCCAGTGTAGAAACCAACATGACGAGTAAACAGACAACAGGAGCCGATGTTAGGCTCGCAGTGAAAATAGAACAAGCGAGAGTAGCAAAAGCAGGGTACCTGATGAACCTATTAGATTCGATAAAGAGGTTCGAGGGTGATGCTCGAGAGTTGGACTTGTTCATAGAGAGAATGGACTCCATCAACGAGCAGTTAGTCACAACTCAACTAGACCCAGCTACAGACAAGAACATCAAGACCTACTTCCTCGCCAGGGTCAGCCTTACGGTGATGCTGGAGTTAGGACTTACGTTTTGTGCGGAGTGGAGTGCGGTGCGAGCAGCCCTTAAGGACAGATATGCTGGAGCCGCAAAGCCTGTAGCTAGAAGTGCGCTAAAAATTTTTGAAATGCGGAAGGAGAATGGTGAGACCTGCGCTGAGTTCGGGCGCAGATTGGGGGATGCGACAAGGAAATTAACTATGAAGATAAATGAAAAGTGCACAGACAGTCAAGAAGCGAAATGGAGAACGACGATATATGAAGAGATAGCCAGTGAAATTCTCCTCAAGGCAGCTCCAGAACGAGTGAGAATGGCCCTCCGTATCATGAAGCCCACTAGTCTCGAGGAGACAATTAATACCATCCGGGAGGAAGAAATGGACCGAGAAGATAACGGTGTTATATACAGAGGGAAGTCAGAAGGAGGATGGGCAGTTGTGACCAGGAGGAGAGTACCTCAGGATAGGCAATTCAGAGCAAGAGCCTATGAGGATCGAGGACAAGGGAGGTATTCACAGGAGAGGAAGCCACGGGGACGTTTTGAAGAGAGAAGATCTCAAGCCAGGAGGAACAGCTATGAGGCAGTGGAGGCTACACGCGAAGAGAGAAGCCAGTAAGAAGAGGATGTTGGGAGTGTGGTGAACTCGGTCACTTCGCGCGAGAGTGTCCGTATTTATATCGCAAGGAGAGACCACGAAGAAACAGTAAGACCAACACCAAGAGATGAGCCCATGGAAGTTAACACAACCCGGCGGGAGAAGATGTGGGGCAGGAGAAGACAAAAAGGGGAAGGCTCTTCAGAGGACGGGAGCTCATCAGAGTCAACAGGGTCGGAGCAAGAGACATCGATAGAACGACACGAGCGCTGGTACGAGCGAGGGAAGTGGCCTTCACTGGAAGAGACTCGTGGTGGGAGGATCGCTATTCGAGAGAAGAGGAAGAAGGATTGAAGGTTAGGCGAGAGGTATATAGGCGAGCAACAGAGGGATAGCATAAGAGGTAAGCTCCCTATATTTTTTTTTCCCAAATGGAAGACTAAGTGTTTGGTAGATACAGGGTCAGATAGCACAATTATGGACAATGAAGTGGCAAAAAGGATGGACAATTATTCAGGGCTGACACCGTGCAACTGCACCTTGGTCACCATGGCAGGAAGGAAGAGCCTGGTAGGCGAATTACAGGTAGAGATGGGAGAATTAATAGGAGAGACCTTGGAGATGAAAGTGCATGTGACCCACTTAGAGACCCAGAAATATGGAGTTATTCTAGGGTGCGACTTTTTGGGAGAGAATCAATGCAAAACCTGAGTGTAAAAGAGGGAAGTGGGACATTAAACTAGGAAAAAGGAAATACTTCGTGGAAGGGAGAGTTAAACCAGGGAAGAGAATAACGGTAAACTGTGGAAAAGTGATACCAGGAGAACATCAGGTGAGTGAATTAATGAAAGAATTTGAAAAAGTATTCTATAGTGAAGGACAGAGGTTATCAGCTACAGGTAGGGTCAAACACCAAATAGAACTCCCTGAAGGTACAGTTGTTTACGTGAAACCTAGAAGGTACCCACACCAATTGAAAAAGATAATGCAGGAGCAAATAAAGGAAATGCTGGACCAGGGCATAATACAGAGGTCTAAGTCGCAATTTTCGAGCCCTATTTGGCTGGTCCCGAAAAAGGTCGAGGAGGGTAAACCCCCTAAATACCGGTTGGTAGTAGATTTTAGAGAGTTAAATAAGTACACTAAGCTTGAAAGATACCCTCTGCCAAGGATAGAAGACATACTCGACCATATGGCAGGAGCAACTGTATTCAGTACCTTCGACCTCAAGGCCGGGTATCACCAGATTAGGATGCACCCGAGAGATGTCGAGAAGACGGCCTTTACGTTCGATAGAGGCCACTTCGAATTTTTGAGGATGCCCTTTGGCCTAAAGAATGCGCCTTCCACGTTCCAACGCCTCATGGATGAACTGCTTGAAGGACTGGGAGAAGACTTTACGCAAATCTACATGGATGACATCATAGTGTTCAGTAAGTCAATAGAAGAGCATAAGGAACATGTTACAAGGGTGCTGAAAAGAATAAGGGACTTTGGTTTAAAGGTAGCGATGGATAAAACCCGCTTATATCAAAAAGAGGTTAGATTTATGGGGCACCTTATCTCAGGTGAAGGAGTAAGACCCGACCCTAAGAAGGTTGAAGCAATAGATCGATTACCCTATCCAAAGGGACCCAAAGACATCAGGGCTTTTCTAGGTATGATAGGTTTCTACAGAAGGTACGTAAAGGACTTTGCAGCAATCACGAACCCCTTGACGGACAGTTTAAAGAAAGGAAAGAAGTTTATACAAACAGAAGATCTAAGAGAAGCAGTGGAGCAGTGTAAGAAGGCGTTGCGGGGCCCGCTGTTGCCCAATTTCCTGACCTAAACAAACCATTCATTGTAATGACAGATGCCAGTCAAGAAGCTATCGGGGGAGTCTTGATGCAGGAAACTATCCAGGGAGAGCGACCAATAGCCTACGCCAGCAGAAAATTATCACCAGCAGAAAAAAGGTATAGCACAATAGAAAGGGAAATGTTAGGCATAGTGTGGACTGTAGAACATTTCCGACCCTACCTTTTTGCGGCTGAGTTCACTATTAGAACAGATCATAGGCCCCTAATGTGGATCGGGAATTTAAAGGAGACGTCAGCCCGGATAGCAAAGTGGAAAGAAAGGATAGCTGCATACAACTTCAGGGTCCAGCACGTAAAGGGCGTTGATAATGAAGTAGCCGACTGTTTGTCCAGAAACGTCAACGTCATTACGAGAAGTAGTACGAGAGAGCCAAGTACCTCCAGGGACGTGCGAGAGTTCTTCGCCAACGGGACACCAGACGAAGATGAAGACCAAGAACAACGAAATGGACCGGAAGCTGAGATTAGTCAGGATATAATAAACAACAAGAGAAATCAAATAATTATAAAAGACGACACAGAAGAAATAATAAACACCCAATTGCACAAATATGGCCACTTAAAAATAAATATTATTACAGGAGGAACGAAAGCGAACAACGAACAATTAAGTACAGTCATAAACCAACTAACAGTGCCAGGAAAGGTATACCATTTCTTTATAGAATCACAAGAACTTGAAAATAGACTACTCCGACTAATTCAGGAAAGAGAGCTGAGACAAGGAGCTCATTTCATAATCTGTAAGAACCAGGTAGAAACGGTAGAAGACGAAGAGCAGCAGAAGAGGTCATCCTAAATTATCACAGGGGAAAAACCAACCATCGTGGTGTCACAGAGACCCTTAAACATCTACAGAGGTCGCATTACTGGCTCCAAATGGGCAAGAGGATAGCCCAAGTGATAAAGGACTGTGAAATATGCAAAAGGAGGAAGTATGAAAGAGTACCACTTGTACCTCCATTATTACAAAGTCAGACGCCCGAGGGACCCTTTGAGGAGCTAGAAATTGATATATTTACATACGACGGAAACAAATATTTAACAACAATAGATAGACTAACGAAGTTAGCCTCAGCATGGCCACTAACAAGTAAATCAAGTGAAAGTACAGAAGAGGCATTGCTGTCGTATTTGGCCACGTTTGACTGCCCGAGAACGATCTATATGGACAGAGGGCGAGAGTTCAACAACGTTAAAATAAAAACCCTGTTAAAAGAATTCAATATAAACCCCCATTGGTGTACACCGGGTCATCCAAGGTCCCACGGAGCAATAGAGAGACTACATAACACTCTAACGGAACACTTGCAGTTATTGGCTGATGCAAAAAACATAAAGGGTCATGTGGCAATGGCCAGAGCGGTCCTAGCATACAACAGTAGTATTCACTCGACCACAGAGGCAACACCATTTGAATTGCGGAAAAAGGAAGCGGATCCACAAAGGTTACATAATAGAGTCAAAGCAGCAAAAGAAAGATGGACCAAGCAATATAATCAAAGGAAAGCAGAAGAAACAGTAGGGTTGATACAAAAAGGGGACTTCGTATATAAACTAAATAGGCAGAAGCGAAGGAAATCGGACCCGAGATACGTAGGGCCATACGAAGTACTCGCAACGTTACCACGGTACAGAGCACAGATATGGAGGATAGGAACGGACACCCTGAAACAAGAAATAGTTCATTTTCAGGAACTGCGACGGGTGAGAAGGAAAGTCCCACCAATGGTGCGAACGATATAGTGTAGTTATGTGTGTTTACCTTTGTTAATTTTGTTATTTTTGTTTTGTACAAATAATCATAGAAGTTCATCTTTTGTTATTTCTGTAATTTCTATAAACAATGTTAATTCAGTTACTTGTGTGGACGTCATTTTATTTTTGAATGTTAAAACATTATATTCATTTCTTATGTTTAGAGTCAAGTTTTGTTTTGTTATTTTATGATATAACTCAGACACTTGTACGGAGAGCATTGTTGATAAGGACTGGGAGGGGCAGTAATGCCGGCCCGCGAGAGACGCCGGCCCGCGAGAGACTAGAGGGTTGAAGTCCGTATCAACATTGCCTCTCCTTAAACAGAAGGAGCTGACTAATAAACTCCATTCTTGTCTTCAATCACGTGCGAGCTAGTTTATTTAAATTCCTTTTTCTAAAAACCTATTCATTACCCGGACACGCGTAACTTATATATATATATAAATTATATAATTATACAAGAGTTCACATAAAAACGTGAACGTGATAATAACCTCCTAGTGTTCACCAACAGTCCTAAATATAGTTAAATATTTGACTATAATTGATAAATGTACCAAGATTAAGGAAATCAATTAATTTAGTTGATTTTTATTACTGATAATTAGTGTAGATAAAGTGAAATTTTGTATAGATAAAATATTATCCATTGAAGAAAACAGTCTTCACATTAATTTAATATATAAGATTTGATTTCAGAAATTTGTTAAGTTCCAAAACCTTTACTTGTTTTACCATATTCCGTCAAATATTAGAACTTAGAAAATAAGAACTTTCATTATGACGTGTTGTAATTCTATATTGTTGTAAATCTGTACATCTGGTTAGGTATCAATTAGGTACCTGTTTATCAAAATGAACAGTTGGAGAAATCTACCAGTTTAATAAGAACGTTTGGACAACTTTCACTAATTGGAAGCTTTGTAAATTAACTGAGTAAACTTTATTAGTGCTCAAAAACCTGCTAACTTTTCATAAAATATTTCAATATAGAAGACAGAGTGGTTCTGTTTGATGAGACCGAGAAATACTTGCTAATCTAGATTTGATAGTAGATTACTTCAGAAGTCAAAGTTGTTATGTTGATGCACACAAACCTTATCATATAGTAGGCAGTTAATAAACCAAGAAATTATAAATTTCCTTTGAAAGATGTAGTTATACAAGGTCACCACTAAGCGGGTATCCTAAATACACTGAGACAGTCATTGAACAAGTCCACTTTGTGCACCCCTGAGGCTTTTGACTTGATAGCAGGCGTCTCTCCTGCGATCTGAAAATGACTCTAACTTGACCAATGTCAGCACAATAAATTGAGGCAGATCCTGACTCCAGGTAGACAAATCTGTTAGCATTTTACTTGCCCTATGGTTATCATTCCTTGAATATGGTTGTTTATCCACGGCTTATTATTTTTTGGGTCACATGTTGCCTCAGTAACATGAAGTGAACAATCCAAATCCAAATCAGTAAGAAAATATAAAGCATTAATTAATAAGCTGAAAACTTTTCAATTAGTTAATTACATGACATGGAATTCTTAGTAGTGTTAACAATACTAAAGAATGTTTAAAATACTAAAAAATACTTAGTTATAACTAAAGATATAAACTGAAGAAATATTGTAATATTAAAACAAATATGTCATAGGTTGCTTATCTGAAAGTTGTATGATTTACCCGTCATCTAAACCAGGACCTTCAACCTTTTTTACATCGCGATACATTTTTGAAGCCAAAATTTATTCTCGACCCTTTAGTGAGAACAAAAATAAAATTAAAAACAAATAAAAAAGAGAACATTAAAATAAGTTTGATCAATTGTAACTTCAATGAGATTGATGTGCCGTATTAATAAAATAAAATATTTATTTAATTTAGTCCTTTATTTTCTATTGAAAAATAAACAATTTCAAACATTTCGCGACCCTCAAGGGGTTCGCGACCCACCGGTTGATTACCCTTGATCTAAACGAACTGCCAGAGTTACAACATAAGAATAAGTTCAAAGAAAAAAATCTATTTTGTAATAAGTTTATACACTATTGTTGTGCTTCTGAAAAACTAAAATTCATATATTTAATAGAGATACGTGCAAAAAATATTTTAAATATAAAAAAAAAATTTAAAAAATATACGTGATAAAATGGAAATTTTTTAAAAAATTCTGAAGTAAACAATGCAACATTATGTAAGGGAAAACAGGATTTTTTTTAAATTTATTCAAGAGGTAGTCTTCTACTTATTGAGTATGAATAGGGTGCAGGATTAAGAGTTCTTCCCGGGTCTAGTGGGATTGGAAATAGTAACATGGTCTTCTTAGGGTAGGTTGGGTTGTAAACTGGGTATGCAAGATTGCCATACAGTTTGCCTCTTAAGGACTGCTCGAAAATCGCTGACAAAAAGAAGATAAAAAATGTATCCTGAAGATTTCATAAAATAAAAGCACTTTTTACTCTTATAAAATTTATTCATACAAACTAATGGAAAACAATATTTTATTATTGTTTTTAATGAGATGGGTGTGATTGTCTATTAGCACAAAGTTTATCAAATCTTGGTATTTGTGATGATATAGCTACTCGTAGCTCTTTTTCTACAACTAAATGAGCTCGATATTTGAATTACATTGCAGCCAAGGCAGAAAATCATTTTTTACATACAAAACTTTAGCAGTAATTTGGAAAATTGTTCACTGTGACTAATTTTCGCGGTTCCCTTTAGACTATTCCGCGCCTCCCAGTTTGGAAAACGCTGCGGTATATCAATACAAGAGTCCTAAAATAAATTCGAAAAAATAAAAAACTCAAAAAAAATTATTGCAGTTAATTAACTAAATATTTTGAACGTCTTTGGAAAAAAAATATTTCATTGAACTAGTTTTCAACAAAGTGGACTTATTTTTTCCCCTTTTCGCGTAAGTTTTTTATCGTCTTCTTCCTCTACTCATCGCCCACCCTTGGATGTTCACTCATTTGGTTACTGGCTGACTAGTATGCTCAGTAGGGCTTTATAGTTTGTTTATCGTCGTCTTCTTCCTCTACTCATCGCCCACCCTTGGATGTTCACTCATTTGGTTACTGGCTGACTAGTATGCTCAGTAGGGCTTTATAGTTTGTTTATCGTCGTCTTCTTCCTCTACTCATCGCCCACCCTTGGACGTTCACTCATTTGGTTACTGGCTGACTAGTATGCTCAGTAGGGCTTTATAGTTTGTTTATCGTCGTCTTCTTCCTCTACTCATCGCCCACCCTTGGATGTTCACTCATTTGGTGACTGGCTGACTAGTATGCTCAGTAGGGGTTACAGTTTTTTTATCGTCTCTTCTTCCTCTTCTCATCGCCCACCCTTGGATGTTCACTCATTTGGTAGCTGGCTGACTAGTATGCTCAGTAGGGGTTATAGTTTTTTTATCGTCTTCTTCCTCTACTCATCGCCCACCCTTGGATGTTCACTCATTTGGTAGCTGGCTGACTAGTATGCTCAGTAGGGGTTATAGTTTTTTTATCGTCTTCTTCCTCTACTCATCGCCCACCCTTGGATGTTCACTCATTTGGTAGCTGGCTGACTAGTATGCTCAGTAGGGGTTATAGTTTTTTTATCGTCTCTTCTTCCTCTTCTCATCGCCCACCCTTGGATGTTCACTCAGTTGGTAGCTGGCTGACTAGTATGCTCAGTAGGGGTTATAGTTTTTTTATCGTCTTCTTCCTCTACTCATCGCCCACCCTTGGATGTTCACTCATTTGGTAGCTGGCTGACTAGTATGCTCAGTAGGGGTTATAGTTTTTTTATTTTAATTTTTTTTTCTAGTTTATTATTTTAATTCAAGTATTTAACAGTAATAATGTCAGAGGTAAAAGTTTAGGTAAGGAATGTTATTAAAGGTTTGCTGCTTTACCATTCTTGTTCAAACTCTATGTACAAAAAAGATACATAAATAGAAATCATGATAACGTTTAGAAACATTATTTGGAAGTGTTTTTTGTTTAAAGCGATCCCCTAGCGGGTGATAACGTCATCTGTTTACCCGCTTTTTGTTTCATCGGTGATTCTACAGATTCTATATTGGGAGCCCAAAATTTTGCATAACTCAAGTGTATTTCGAGTAGGGATCTTTAACAAGTACCTGACATCGTACAGGCTCGGGACCGATGGTTTAACGTCCTCAGATTTATTCACCTCCCGCGTGAATAAATCGAGGGCCAAGTGAGAATCAAACCCCGGACTACCAGCCCAGAGGCGAGTACGTTAACCACTGAGCTAACCTGGCCCTCTTATTTGGAAGTAAGTACGCACAAAATTCGAAACCTCTGTTTTAGTGGCTTACAAACAAGCTCTATTGGGCTTCATTAAGCTACTAAAATGATGAATTGCTGATTCGGCACAATTCATAAACCCATTCATTCTGTGCAGTTTTTTTTTTTTCAAATAGTATAGTTTGGAATTACTTTAGAACTTGAGTTAAAACAAAGAACTGTTTGAGTCTAAAAACTTACAAATAAATTTTTTTAATTCATGTATCTTTTTTAAATTACTTTCTCAAGAAGGGTTAATTATTTAATAACTCTCCTTCCGTGTATTCAAGTTTTTTTCTCAATTTCAACGTCAGTGTTTTAACTTCCTTAGTACTTTTTTGAATTAAGTATGACACCTTTGACTATTCATTGCTTGGGCAACATTTTGGATGATGTGATTTAGGTTAGCATCTCTCTAACTATATGCAGAAGCCGGAAAAACACCACGTTATTAACGTTTGTTTTTTTTTTTTTTTGACATTTTATGAATCAACGAAAAATTTTGTCGCTGACGAGTCGTTGTGTAATTTGGCCCAATATAAATCTATTATAATAGTAAATGTCAGCATTTGGAATTTCTTTCTATTATATCGCATTGTTTATAGTGGGACAATTATTGGACCTCTGAGTTGAGAGAGTGCAAGTGGGCGTGGCCTAACCGGTCGAGCGTCATTAGAACACTGGGTATTATTACTTTTCTTCAGTTGTTATTCATTTGATTAAGACATTGAAATCAATATATTAATGAAATTTTAATACCATAATAAAATATTCATTGGAATTTCATGATTAAATTTAACATACGAAGAAAGGAGAATAACGTAAAAAAGTTCGTAAACAAATTTACAATTACGTAAAAATGAAAAAGATGGTCAAAATGAATTACCAAAAGTAAAAGAAAGCTAAAAAATTAATATTATCAGAAAATAAAAGCTCAAAAAGAACAAATATTAATGTTAGAATTGAAGTATACGACAAACCAAAATTGTCTTTTCTTTTTCGGGGCAAAATATTGTTTTCCAAACACAGTTGTTGCCAACAAGGAAAAATATTATCATCACCAGATAATTTTTGAAAAAGCAAAATTTGTTTTTTTTGAAATGGCCTACAAATTACTAAAGTTTACTTTTAAGGCTGCAGGATTAAAGCGTTGTGATGTATTCATATTTAAAAAATAAATGTATTGTTACATTTGTTTGAATAGCGAATAATATTCTATTGTTAGTGCGAGGAAGAACAAATTTTGTTTAAAATTAAAGACAACTCGTTTATTTTACTTAAATAAATCTTGACCT
Organism: Hermatobates lingyangjiaoensis; assembly: GCA_026182355.1. Classification (NCBI taxonomy): domain Eukaryota; kingdom Metazoa; phylum Arthropoda; class Insecta; order Hemiptera; family Hermatobatidae; genus Hermatobates; species Hermatobates lingyangjiaoensis. The sequence goes on along the minus strand of JAPFBL010000075.1, from coordinate 564,909 downwards.
AAATGAACTTGTGAGAGCCTATTGAACATTACACAGCAAGTGGAAAAGGTTTCTGTCTCTTGTAATATACGTAGGCTTCTTACCTTCTTAGTTCTTGTTTATAAATTATTCTTCGGCACTCATTGTGACTTGTTTACATTAAACCAAATGAAGTTGAGCTATAATTTTTATTTATCTCAAGTTATGATTCCATTAAATGTTTTACTTTTTTTTTGTGATATACTGCATTTTGTAATTAGCAACGTTTATTAAGGTTAGGTTTGTAATTAAGACATGTTTATCCAAATTGAAAGTTTTATTCTTTGAAGTCTCTTTAGTATCATTTACAACTGATGTCTTCATATGGTGGGTGTACTTCACAAACTTGAATTCTATTTTTAGCATATTATGAAACACATGGACCTTATATAACCCGAAGGACCTTCTACGGTATATCCTCCGTAACCTGTCAGAGCCTATTTACTCAAATAACACACAAAAGTATTACAACACACCCACAGTACCTGTCAAAGTCACTCACATTTCATTAATTCAGTTACCTAGAGTCAAACAAAAACAAAACATGTTTTCTTTAAAACACAAAAACAAATAAAAAATCAATAACTAATCCTATATGAAACAAGTAGATAATTACATCGTGCTCAGAAATATAGTTATAAGCAAAGAGAAAACAAAGAAAGCAAACCTAAAGAAGTAAGGAGTTAAAGATTAAAAACTGTTGATTCTACATTTCAAGAATTATAAAATAGGATGTGAAACAACAAAGTAAACAAAACAAGGAGGCCATATCAAATTATGAATTATTGAAACAGCATTATTTTCAATTTCAAGAATAGCAGTCTTAAGATATAAGGTGTTAACGTTCATATCAACTATTTGAACACATCCAGTCTGACTATATATTTTTCATTTTGAATGAAATTGTTTAGCAACGTTTTCATTTCTTTTATTTTGTTGCTAATTGAAACACATAAGAAACAGGGCATTAAACTTTTACTAGACACTCAGATCATGTTTTACTAAATTATAAAAACAACTATTATATATTATTATTATTATTATTATTATTATTATTATTTGAGGGTAACTATAGCACTGTGTCTTAAAAAAAGTATTGTACTTTCACTCTTCTGTACTAAAGTACCCCAGCAGTTAGTTTCAAAGCCTCCAAGAAGCTCAGCACTTTTGCTGGTTTCAGCAGCAAAAGTTTTTCTTGGTTTTGATGGGTGTCCCGAAGCACCTACCTCTGTGCAGCAAATTTGCCTTACAGTCAGTCAGTAGGTGCAGCGGTGTTTCTTTCTCTTTTTTGCAGAATCTGAAGAAACCATCATTCATAATGTCCATTCAGGCTCCCTATGTTTCAGGAGAAAGTAACTTCCTTTCTCCTTCTTCGGGACAGTCTTCTTCGGGTCCTTAGGTGTACTTGTGGGAGGTTGGCTCCCACTAGTTAGCGCTTTTGGACCCTATGAGCTTCTGGAGGATGGTCTCCGGACTTCCTTCTCCTTATTATCATACAGGAGAAAATTTCTGTATCTCTATCGGTGATATTTTATCTACTCCGGCAGAGCACCGCTTACGGAATAAGGCTATTTACTCAAGGGGGTCGCCTGGTACCCTTGAGGCTCCATTCATAATATAGTAACCCCTATATCAGCCATTCTTCGGCACGGATCGCATAACACCTTAGATTGGGGCTGGGATAAAAGGAGGGGATTTGGGGATTAGGAAGGATTGTGAAACGAAGGTGGTCAGGCCCAGCCCCTGATCACCTTCTCCTCCTCTTTCGTTTGACCCTGCATATAGCAGGTTAACGTGAAGGCTGAAAGTCGGAGTTGAGTTTTAGAGGCTATTAGTGGCGCTTAATCACTCCATTACTACCCCAACTATTACATAATAAACATATCCGTTCATTTTACCTTTTTTTAAAATGAAATTAACACACCTAAGAGTACACTAATTCTAATTAGCTAGGTAACTTCCATAAGTAATAAACGTTTATTCTTTTTAAGAATAACATTCCTAGCGTTTCCTTTTCGTCTATTATTGTTGTTTATCTGTAAGAGCTGTATCTTCAAAATCACAAGTATGACGTTCGTTTAGTTCGCGAAATACGAAAGCTTTCATTTCTTTTCTTGACTAAGAGTAATTGTAAATTTACTCTTTTAAAAATACTTTCTTTTAAAGTAGAAGTGTTTGTCGTAGTCTTTACAAAGCATCTTTTATATTTACCAGCATCAAAGCATCATTTATCAGCACAAATTAGAAAACTTAGCAATTCTTTTAATATTTGTTCATATAGATGAAAAAAAATTATTTCATTTCTCTTTTACTTTAAAACACTAGTTACTTTAGGTATTTTACTTCTAGTATTCCATTTCATTAAGGAATTTCTTTAATCTTTCTAACGTAGTGCAATCAGTTATTATGTGGTATTTACTGATTGCAGGGTAAAAACCTAATGAAGTGGTCTCCACATATAAACATTTTTATTAACTACTACACACATTAATATATTTATATTAACTACTCTCCAGTAATTAATGCCTGAAGAAGAACACAACGTATTCGAAACACGTTGTTTATACGATTAAATTTTTATATGTGGAGACCATTTTATTAGCTTTTTACCCTGCAATGTTTAATCTTTGTTGATAATACTTCAACTTATGAAAGTTTGAAATGGATTTTATTTTCATATTAATTTGAAAATTCAGAATAAGGATTATCAAATGCTTTCTTTTATTCAGGTATTATCAAAAGTGATTAAAAACGTATTTCAATAAAATACACTAATATATACAATATATACTAAGCAATCAGTGTTGCAATACTATTATAAGGATTATCTCGTTAAGAAGTCAACTCTAACAGGAGTAATTTAGAACCTACTGCTTTAACTCCTGCACTGCTTGTAATTCATGAAAATATAAATTCTCAAAACGTTAAAATACAGAGTTATGGTTCTGACCTCAGATAACCCACAAAAAGTCCAGCAACATGGTTCCCTAGTATATAAAACGTTTACTGGTCAAAAATATGAGATGAACTAGTTTTTTGTAATATTTAGAGCCAATTTATAAATATATATTAACTACCAAACAGATATGGTACATATTAATCAATTTTTGGACTAAAAGATTTATAAACAAACTATACAGTGGTATTAGAATTATTAGTAATAATGTACAACATACCTCGTAAAGTTTCTGTAGAGCTTGACTGGTTTCGGATTCGTCTGGTTCCCATCTTCAAGAACAACTGACTGTATTTCTATTTTTTCTTGCAACCTACCTAAACTTGTTATCTACATTGTGGAATCAATGTTGTCTGTATAGATATCTGTATATCTACATTGTGGAATCAGTTTTGTCTGTATAGATATCTGTATATCAACATTGTGGAATCAGTGTTGTCTGTATAGATATCTGTATATCTACATTGTGGAATCAGTGTTGTCTGTATAGGTATCTGTATATCTACATTGTGGAATCAGTGTTGTCTGTATAGGTATCTGTATATCTACATTATGGAATCAGTGTTGTCTGTATAGGTATCTGTATATCTACATTGTGGAATCAGTGTTGTCTGTATAGGTATCTGTATATCTACATTATGGAATCAGTGTTGTCTGTATAGATATCTATATATCTACATTGTGGAATCAGTGTTGTCTGTATAGGTATCTGTATAGCTACATTATGGAATCAGTGTTGTCTGTATAGATATCTATATATCTACATTGTGGAATCAGTGTTGTCTGTATAGGTATCTGTATATCTACATTGTGGAATCAGTGTTGTCTGTATAGATATCTGTATATCTACATTGTGGAATCGGTGTTGTCTGTATAGATATCTGTATATCTACATTGTGGAATCAGTGTTGTCTGTATAGATAACAATAGGTTGCAAGAAAAAATAAAAATTCAGCCAGTTGCTCTTGAAGATGGGAACCAGTCGGACCCGAAACCGGTCAAGCTCTACAGAAACTTTACGAGGTATGACGGACATTATTACTAATAATTCTAATATTACTAACCCCAGTGGAACTAACCCAATAACTATATACAGTGGTACTTGGATTTCAATAATTAAATATGTTTATATTAGGTCTAAACAGAACACTGTTGTATTATTTTCAATATTAAGAAAAGCAGGGTCAAAATGTTAGAATTTAACATACGAGTACTTATCACTGTATTTGTCATTTTGAATGAAATTTTATAGCATCTATTTTCTTATTTTTTTCCTGGTAGTAGACATAATCTTCTCTCGTTCTACTTTCCAAGTCTGCTCAAAAATATGATTTCTTTAATTTTATTGTAAAGTATATCTTTAGACAGAAATTACAACAAAAGTACAAGAGAGGCTCCTTCTTTAGCCAACTTATTTATAACTTAAGTAGAATAAACTTTCTTAACCTCCATTTCTTCTCCTTCTCTCTGCTTGATTCATTCACAATGGTTTTTCCATTTAGCTCTGAAGTGAACCACAATGAGATGCTTTTAGTAATTCGCTCAACACTTTTTCATCCCATATTGTACTTCTCTGACCGCTATAAAGTTTTCAAACGTCGATATCACAGTTCAGAATGGAATGTTTACATTAAACCCATCAATACTCTTAACAATGAAGTTGTCTTCCACTCTATATAAATAAATAAAGCTATTCTTTTGTAACTTTATTGTTCTTTATACTTTAATAGTCCGACATCTGTCGTCATCGGGAGGAAGGTTGTTGATTAGTTGGCTAGGTTCTGAAAACAGTCCATTATGAGTTAAAGTTGCCAATCCAACAATGATTCAAAAAAGAGAAAAACTGATACATAAAGATAGGTAGATTAGATATGAATCTAAAACAGAGGTTCTTAACCTTTTGGGGGTACCGAACCCCACCAGTTTGATAAGCGCATTCACCGAACCCTTCTTTGGTGAAAAATAAAGTATGATATTTTTACAAATTCAAGTCATAGGCGTATTTTTTTTTTACTGGTGCACAAAATGAACCGTGAATGAATATCACCTTGTCCAAAGATTTCAATGTTCACAGTACATGTAATAACAACGAATTACATACGTGTAAATTAATGTGACTTCTGCTGTTGACCAATGTTGGCGGAGGCTCCACCGAACCCGTGGGACCAACTCTTCGAACCCAGGTTAAGAACCACTGATCTAAAATAAAGAAAGCATAACAAAAAAAAAAAACGAAAATAATCATAAAGTGGAAGAGTAACACAGCATATATATAATTGACTATAAAAGTATAATTGCAGACTAAAAAGCTAATGAAATGGTCTCCCCATATAAAAATTTAATCGTATACACAACGCGTTTCGAACATGTAGTGTTCTTCTTCAGGCATTAACTAAAAAAATACAATGTCATCAGAGAGTTATCTATAGTACAAAATAAAAATAAATAAAATAAGGTAGAGTCTACGAACCTAAGGGTGGTGTCTGTGGTACAACGTACTGGGAATAGCATGGAAGTGGGTGAAAATATAATTTCCTGGTACCTGAGGAAACCCTCACCCATTCCCAACCTATTGCCAGTCAGTTGTACCACAGACGCTCACCCTTAGATTCCTACTCTCTTCCTTATTTTATTTTATTTTTATTTTGGACTATATTTACTTTGTACTATAGATAACTCTCTGATGACATTGCATTTTTTAGTTAATGCCTGAAGAAGAACACTAAGTGTTCGAAACGTGTATTTATACGATTAAATTTTTATATGTGGAGACTATTCCATTAGCTTTTTTACCCTACAATGAGTAAATACCACGTAATAATTAATTGCACTATGTTAGAATTAAAAGTATAATAAAACAATTAAAAACCATAAAACCGTAAATGATGAATATTAGAAAAAAAAAAAAGTAAAAAAACTTGAATGTTACATGAGAGTTGGAAACAGGGATCTGATTAAAGTTTTAAACACGAAAATAGTCATTAATAGTAACTCGCAGTTTTTAACTGTCACATTCTTAAAATTATTAAATGAGCGAATTGTATCCATCATATTCTTTTTAAAACATTAGGACAAAATATTTTTACGTGTTTAGTTATTTCTTCATCTGATAATACCTCCAAGATGACCACATACTTCTTACTACTCTTTAATTAACAATAATGGCATTATCTTTCGCGCAATACCCATTTTCGTCATATCTTAATATTTTTAAACATCCAAAAGTAACTTTTGTTGTCTATTAGATATTGATATACATACACTGTTGTATTTAAGTTAGATTGTCATAAGATCAATTCTGGGCAGCAAAGACTGAATTAGGTTAGGTTAGGTTAGGTTCTCATGAGATCAGTTATGAGCAGGAAAGACTGAATTAGATTAGGTTAGGTTAGGTTCTCATGAGATCAATTCTGAGCAGCATAGACTGAATTAGGTTAGGTTAGGTTAGGTTCTCATGAGATCAATTCTGAGCAGCAAAGACTGAATTTGGTTAGGGTAGGTTAGGTTCTCATGAGATCAATTCTGAGCAGCAAAGACTGAATTAGGTTAGGTTAGGTTAGATTGCAGTGGCAGTCCCATAAGGGAACAAACATAGGACAAACATTGGCTCTCTGTGATACAACACAATGAAGATTCTACATTGGGAGTCATACATTTCGCTTAACTCAAATATATCTAGAGTAGGGATCTTTAACGAATACCTGACATCTTACAGGCTTGGGATCGACGGCTTAACGTCCTCTCCGTGAAGTGCTCAAATTTATTCACCTCCTGCGAGAATAAATCGAGGACCAGAATCGGTATTGATCCCCAGACCTACTTATTTTCTGCGATTATAACATCTTGTATAACTCTTAATTTTTTTTAAAAAATAATCTAAATGTAATTTTATTTTTGGAATTTATAAATGTATAACAAAAAAAAAATCTACATCATTTGCAATGTTTCATATTTTTAACTTCAATTGTACCCCACCAACTAACTCCTAATGTTCTACTACACTAATCGCAGTCCAGAGGTGAGCACGCTGTCACTGAGCTAACCCCCCCCCCCGCTAATGTTAAAAAAAAGGGAGGGGGTAAAGCTAATCGACTAAAAGACTAAAGTAAAATCTTCTGAGGTATTTAAAACCTATTAGTCAGTTAATCGTAAAGAATGCTGAGACTGCAGTTAATTTCAAATTAAACATACAACACAATAATACCAACGATATACTATAGCAGAATAAAACTTTTTCAAACCTAATCTGTTTTTTTTTCTTCATCTGAAGAAAGTTTAAACAAATGACAAAGTCTATACATGAATTCGTAGAAATGACTTCACTTTGGCATAACATCCAAAAATTGAAGTTGACCAGTTACCGTGCTTTAGATGGATCATCTGGGATAGTAGTAGTCAAGTATAAACAGAACCACTGGATATCAAATACATATGTGAGAACCAAAAGTTTAAATAACTTTTAACCTCTATATAGTCTGAAATTTGCCTGTTAAAAATGTATAGTATAAAGTAACGATTTTGTTCAGTTTTTTTAATTCTTCTGAATCGAATTTTTTTTATGCTTTTTTTACATTTGAATGCGTGTACAGAATAAAAGAAGAGGGTGTATTTGGAAGTCTAAACTAAATACGGTTGAGGGAATAATTAGAAATACTGGCTGTATGAATGCAAGTATTAGCAAGAGGGCTTTGAATATGAATGATTGTCAGTATCCTGCTGGTGGTTGTAACACAGCTGTAATGGACCCACGTTCTCCATTAACCAGTGATATGCGAAAATCAATAAAAGTAGGTTTGACAGAGGTCACAGCCGCTCAGAATCGAATGATTAGGACTGCAGAAAAGATAAAGCTGCCAAGCAGTCCGGGCTATCATATGCCATTTGACATCCCCTTAGAAACATTCTTTATTATCTTTCTTTTATGTAAATAGAAATAACAACATTAAGTCAACATTTGTATATTTAATTGGAATGCATTATAATATGTGCAAACAGAAAGCAACTCCCTGTAATATCAATAGAAAATTGAATTACACGTATGTAAATTTGAATAGCATTTTCTCATTATGTACGTCTGTTTGAACCCTATGCCAATTGATAAGAGCTTTTCAGTCTGCGGAAAAGTGTGTGATTTTTATGTAAATTAAATTTAAAATAATTTTATGAACTAAATAAAAAGAAACTCACCCAGAACAAGCATAAAACTCTCTACGTTATTTCGACATCTGTCGTCAAGAGGATTACATGAGAAGTATGCTTGTCAGAACCATTCTGTCAATATTACCACCTTTCACGGAGGCAAGAGAAAAAAAAATATTATTAAACTTTATGATAAATATTATAAAAAAATTTCAGTTTTGAATTATGTTTTACATATTTGATCTGCTATAACATTATACTGGAAATCTTATGGCACGCTAGTGTTAATAAAAAAAATCATTTTTGTTTCCCTTTATAAAAAATCATATAAATTCAATCTCTGAGTCTGTTCAGAAATTGATTATGCTTGTAATACCATCTGTGGGTCTCTTCGAGATGTTGCACTGCGCTCACAAGCCATCTCTGAATCAATCCAAGAAATTAACAGCGCCTGTAATGCCATAACTTTTGTGTAATATAGGCCGAAAATTGAATATTTCTAAAGCTCTGGGAGGAATAACTACAATCCTCAATTCCGAAATGTTGTGATAAAGTTTTAAGTTTTCATATTTTTAAAAAAAAAATGCCAATAGAAACTGGAATATAGGTTTTTTTATGAAAATTATTTTTAGAAACAACAACGTGAATCACACAGTAGAACCAATACGGACCGCAGTACATACGAGTTCGTTGAGCCTCTGGCCAATTTTAATTCGAATAACTTATCTAATTGTTTCAGAACAATGATTCTAAGTATGTTATAACTCATGAAAATAATATTGCCACATTAAAATCAAATGGAATCATTAAATTGCTTGTATAAGTTTGATAAAACTTTTTCAGGCGATATGTATGATATGATATACGTCTACACGATTCCAACACCAAGTACCAAAACCAACATACAAGTATGATTTATTTAATACCTATAATTTATTTTGTAGTATAATACCTTTTTTTTTGTTATTGATATCCAAGAATGTTTTTTGTTTATTATTTAATATGAATTGAAATGAATGAGACTTTGACGATGACTAGGTGAAACTGGAGTGAAAACATGCACCCAATGAGACAGGCATATCTCTCTGACAGCTGGGGTAATTTGGTAGTGGTCGGAACCCCTGTCAACGTTGTCGCTTGTCATATTTCATAACCTTCCAACTGTGTTGCCTTATACATGTACCTAGTTACTGCTTCAGAAATAATACGATTTGCCGTCAAAATTCTACTGTCCATATTACATCAATAACCCAAAAAATATTATTACTTTTCACATTTTATATATATTTTTCATGAACCGAATAAGTAAGTTAAAATCAAACTACAAGAAACTAAATCAAGAGGATTAATTAAAAATTGTAAACATAAAATCAATATCAGGGAAGAAAATATAGATATTAAAGTGAAAGTTTAAAAGAAAACATTTAATAACAAAAAGTCTAAATAAATAAAAAATGAAATAGGAGCCTTTTAGTTTGAAAGGAATTAGAAGTAAACCCCCAGAAACAAATTTGGGCCCCCTCATAATTTTTAATTATGTTTTGTTTTATAAAGCTGTTTGGACCACTTTTCTTTGCATTTTACATATATGAATATAATATCAGTTCATTGTCTTATCATTATTGAGCCTAGATATTATATCTGTATACATATTTTTTTGCTATTGGACTCTTCTTTTTCACCTTTTTTCCTATATATTGTTTAAAAAAAGAAAATCAATTTTACATTGACAATGCATATTCTATTAAAATATCGTGAATATTGTGGCATTTCTATTTGAGCAGAAAGTCATAAAAAAAATAAGTGACTCTATAGTCAAGGAAATCATCATTAAAGCAGTAAAATAAAAAAAAAGTTCAAATTGTTTCCAGTGTTACCTTCTTTTCAAAGAATTAGGGAGGAAATAGGGGAAGAGAGAAAGAGAAAGAAAACAATATTTGTAGAACTTAAACGTGCCAATTAGCCCAATATCTGGTGAGAAAGAATGAGAGAGAGACAATTTAGGCAAATGGGTAGCGTCTAGAGACACGTATTAAACATCAGGAAAATAGTATTTAAAGGAGGAAAATATAGAATTCCTTGTTTTTGCTATCTACTGTCTTTTTCTGAAAATAAGACATGCCCCGAAAAGAAACCCTAGTGTGATTTACGGAACCCTATGGAATATAAGCCCTTCTCTGAAAATAAACCCTAGTTAAAATAATATGAATAATATAATTATTTTAAAAAATGCTGTTGAATTTAATAGGTATATCTAGCTGCCCTAATATTTCATAGAATGGTTTGGAACAAAACATTCCAAGAAATTTCTTGTTTACCTCTACAGTTCGTTTCAAGGCATGCACTACGAGTTATAAAGTTGAATTTACAATCTTCAAAACACAATATATTGCAACAGTCTACATAGAGTGATGGGGCAGGCACTACGTTTGTGCATTTCAGTTTTGTAAATGTGATTATTACCTAGTACTTATTGTACTTGAAGCCCTCCCCTGAAAATAAGTCCTAGCACGTATTTTGGGCCTAAATAGAAACAAAACAGTGTCTTATTTTTGGAAAAAGACGCTTTGGTAAGGGAAGCTTACGGGATTAGCCATACCTTCAAACCTAGTGGTTTGCCACTAGGATTTCAATGACTGATTTATTGAGCTGGTGTTAACAACTGTAACTGTTTTTACAGGTATACAAAACAAAAAGTCATTCAATAAACTAAATTGTCTAATTTAACACCCCCTCTAAAATTATCAGACAGAATTCATAATATTTCAACTCCTTTGTTTGACTTACAGTAATGACAGCAAATAAAAGACAATTAATTATTATTTTAAAAAAGTTATGATATGAAAAAAATAATTGTTGTACATTTATTAATTATTAAAAGCAACCAACATTATTAAATTAATTAAAAACATCTGAATATATTCTAACGTAGTGTAATCAGTTATTACGTGATATTTACTCATTGTAGGGTAAAAAGCTAATGAAATGGTCTCTACGTATAAAAATTTAATGGTATAAACAACGCGTTTCGAACAAGTAGTGTTCTTCTTCAGACATTAACTAAGGGTGAGGGTCTGTGGTATGACTGTTGTGCCACAGACACTCACCCTTAGTTAATGCCTGAAGAAGAACACTACTTGTTCGAAACGCGTTGTTTATACCATTAAATTTTTATATGTGGAGACCATTTCATTTGCTTGTTACTCTACAATCGGAATACATTAACTTTTTTTTATGAAAGTATGTTTACAACCCACTCTGGAAGGTTACAATAGTATTTCTATTACTTTCAATTATAATATTAGATATATATGTTATAATTTAAAACAAGATGTAATGCTTTTTTTACGTTTTAGATTAAACTTATGTTTAAAAATGAAATATTACGTTTTAAATCTAACATATATATTTTTCTTTAAATATGATCATACTATCAATTAGTAAAGGTTTTTTTAATAAATCTGGGGCAATTTTTTTTTTTAAAAAAATATGATAATGTCATATATATGTTGAAGTAAGTTATATTGATGTTATAAATGAAACCTAATCAGCGAAAAAGAGTTAGGGATCGATACAAAAGCAGTTATCGATTTGAAATCGAGATCCATTAAGCAGACAGAGGTGATTTATTAGTGATGTGGTTGGGTTTGCCAAATCGACCTCGTTAGCTCGATTTATATGATGAGGCACACTTCGACCTTCTCTGATACACCGTTCTGCTTTCCTCATGAAGGCAAAACAATTTATGGTCACAATAAAGAGATGGCCCTGCCTAACCGACAGCCTTTCTATTTCTCAACTTAATGAGTTTATTTCGTGCTTTCTCATATATACTTGCAGTTCTGATACTAATGTTTAGAGACCATTAACTTGCTCGTAGAGGTTTCAGAGGTAAAGGCTTGTTTGCAGCTTGAAAGGCTCCAAGTTTTATTACAGTTGCGTTTACATATATATGCGTTCAATATTCTATTTTGTATTATCCAATCAAGTACTAGCTTATGTTAAGAAAAAAAACAATAAAAATCTATACACACAAATGTTTTGTATAAACATATTTCAAACTTGCAACCTTCTCCTGTAGGTTTCAACTAAAACGTAAAAAAACGAAAAGTAAGTTTAAGTAACATAAAGTATCTTAAAATTATACTACAGCATACTAGAGAATAATAATAGTCAATTATAATTAAAGTTATATAGTTTATTAAACAGTTAATTAGACTTCTATAGTTCCATACTTGACTTATAGCACCTTAGTTATTTATAATTAAACTTAGAGACTTAATTGAAAAGTTAATTAGACTCCCATATTTCCATACTTGACTTATAGTACCTATCTGAACAATTTTGAGTTCTAGCTTCCAGTTACAACTGTACTGTTGTTTAATATCTGCATTGTTTATGTACACACATGTAAATTACATATTTAACCAAGTGTTCTAGGTAAGAAAGATTTAATTTTTTGAATAAAACTGAAGTTAACTAAAATAAGTTTACTTATTAAAGCGTAGTCTGTCACTATGAAACACTAATCAATGTCACATTTTATTCTTTTATTGAAAAGTATTACTTTGTTTCAAAATTTTGAATTATGAAGAGGTTTTATTAGAAAATAATGAATGTATATTTCGCATATTTTTTACAAGAAACATGATCATGTACCCAGTTTTACCCGTTATGTACCCAGTTTTACCCATCATGTACCCAGTTTTACCCGTTCAAGCAAGTCAGTTGAGTTTGCCTCCCTTGACTGTGAAAGTTATATACAAACGTGAACTACATTTCAACAAAAGACATCTCACATACAATAGAAATTACATCCATGTTTTTAAAAATATATACTTTTTATTTCTATTATTGTTCGCTTAAATATTAAATTTGTTTGAATGAATTAAAATATACTACTAAATGATTATATAGAAAGTGTGCAACAAAAAAAGCATTTATTCCCGTCTGCTGTGTCATCTCACAGAAAAAGATTTTTCTGCCTAGATAAACATGTACAGTGCCTATTCATGTGGCAAAAGGAAATACACAACACACAGTGATTTTATTTATGAAACTTGTAGAATTTCTTGGTAGTTATAAAAAAAAATCAGTTTTTGTCTAGCAAAAGTTGATTTGATCTCTGTCATAGGATATTCCTGTAAATGTGTTTTTATCTACTAAACTAGAGGTACTTACACATTTTCTGCATGCGAGTTACTTATGAAATGATAAGTCACAATGACCCACCCATTGTATTTACTTAGAAATATATTGAGGATTCTTACATTTTATTATGATGTATGTAATATTTTATCTTTAAAGAAAAACCTTTTCTTCCCATTTCATATCTTCTTACCCCCTACAGTCCCCAAACTCTTTTTTATACCTTTTTCAATTTTAAGAGAAAAAAAAATTAAAAGTAATGAAAACAGGAAAAATGAAGTTGCGAGACAACTTAATGACTAGCTAATAAGTTTTTCTGAATTTAGAGCCACTTTTGCCGTTGCAGAGTGGCCTAAGTATCAAAAAAATTATAATTCATTTGACTGGACATCATGTATATTAATCAGTGACAGTATAATCTGATGATATTTTTTTTAATATCTTGAGATCTACTAATGATGCTTTGGCGATAGACTTATTGAGTACCCCTGTATTAAACCATGGCAAATCTGTACAGCTTTGCATCTAGAGCAGTGGTTCTCAACGTGGTCCACATGGACCCCCAGAGGTCCACAGAGGATTACTGGGGGTCCATGAGAAAAGTAGTATTCTGAAGGTCCATGACACGTGGTTAGGGCTCTATGTTAAGTTTAAATGAATTTATCAGCAAACAAAAAATAAACCAAAGCGTAGTAAGCTTTGGCCGTACAATATTCACACATAATTAAAATATAAGGCCTAATATCCTCGTCAGTTTGATAAAATGTTCCAATGTTTTAAAATTTTCCATTGCATTTCTCTTTATGGTACATTCAAAATTGATTCTGTTACAATTTATTTCAGGGTACTTTATAAAATGTTAATAAAGAAATATTTTGTTATTGTTTTAAAAACATTTTTGTATTTCGGCATGCGTGGTAGATGTAATGAAATTATTTCATAATTAACGATATTCATTTACCTAAAAACAAATATTTATTTATAAATTTGTATAATTATGTTTTTTAAGTATCCGGGGGAGTGGGGGTCCACAAGTAGTTTTTAGGGAGTCCACAAGTAGCTTTTAGGGGGTCCACAAGTAGCTTCTAGGGGGTCCACAAGTAGCTTTTAGGGGGTCCACAAGCAAACAAAGGTTGAGAACCCCTGATGTAGAGCATAGATGTGACTAACTTCCGACAGACAGAAATAACTAACGTAGTGGAGCCCTCTGTCGGTAAGTTAATGACTATCTTTCTAACCTCAGTTGCCACTTAATGCTCATAATCGTTTCTTATTTACATAAGAGTCTCAACTACTTCAAATATTCCTGCCTTTCACCTTCCTTAAAGTTGGTGCTCAACTAGAAGTTGATTCTCATATTGCTAGATCACTTTCTTGAGGAACCTTTCTCGGAGTAAAGGCAATTTCAGTACAGTCCACTTCCCCAAAAGGCAACAACTAATGGCCAAGCAAATTCTTATATTATAGTTATATTGTAAAATCTTTGAATATATCATTGTATTACTCGATCAGTGCATCTAAAAGTGTTTCGCATCTTTCAAAAGATTCAGCAGTGTCCTCACTGCCTTCGTTTATTACCTTTGTTAACTCAGGGAAATGATTTTCTAAAAACTTAGACTTTTCAAGTAATGATTGATGAATAGACTTCTTCTTAAATGCCAGAATGTTTTGTCGTTATTATCATAATTTTAATTGTTTATATTTTGAAACAATTTTCTCAACAAACTGCAGAAGGCCGCATTTCATTATTCAAAAGGCCACATGCGGCCTTAAGGCTGCAGATCCCCACGCCTGTGCTAGATCAACCATTTCCCTTCCTTTGATTTTTACACGATCAGTATGCCATCACATTTATCTAACTTCAGCTATAGAATTCCTTAATTCTTGGATTAGACAATCCTCAGTGATGACCTCCAGAGTTGTCATATCTGCCATGGAATCCAAAAGTATTAAGGACAAGAAACCTACTCATCTACCCAGCTTTACCCGTTCAAGCAAAACAGTTGTGTTTGGTCTCTCTTGACTGGAAAAGTTATACAATCCTCATATGTTATAACATCGTTATATTAATTGTTTATTTATTAATGAGTGACTGGTCTCCATTATAGTACCACCATCTTTAAGTTGAGACATCCCTCTACTGTGGACCTAATTCTATCGAATGTACTAAATAAAATCATCGAGAGCCAGTCTGTTGGTGACTTCTGTAACAAGTTACCCATATGATTCTAACAATAGCTTTGTACTCTAATAAAAAAATATACAATTTTTTTAAATTCCTGCTCATTATTAAATTGATTAAACAATAGTTTATTCAGATGATGGTTTTCATGTTTTAAGCCTTTTCATTCATAATTAGCTATATTTTATCGATAGGTACTTGTAAAGTTTTACAAACAACAAAATAAATTGTATTTCTGCTTTCTAAGAGATTATATTTAGCAGTACTTACTACATTTTTTGTGAAAATGAAATTAATTTATTTAAAAAAGTGAAAATGTTTTGACTTACTTCATGAATTTATTATAAAAATTGTTCACAAACTGTATAAACGTTTTTAAGATGACCGCGAAAAGTTTGAGATGACGGTTATAATGTAAAGGTAATCAAAAGTTTAATAACTAAAAATGAAAGTGGGAATAAGTTATGAAAATATTTTTTTTTAAAACTTTCAACAACATTCAATAGTTTTCAAAAGTGGTTATTTCAGTAAATAAATTGAATTTTAGTCAAAAGTGAGTTGTATACAACAGTTGTTTAGGAAATATCATATCCTAATGGTTGATACTATCGTATCAACACTGACTTAACCTTAGAGTATCATAACGGTTGACAAATGCCGTGTACGGTTAGGGTGACAAAACAACGGTTCAATCACCTCAGTTAAGCCTCTAAATAGACTGAAAAGTTTAAAAAATACACCCGTTCTGATCACTGCTAAAGCTTTATAAAACGCAGTGTGTGAAGACAGCTTTTCAACTCTGCTGTCAGCACGTTTAATCACGCGATTGTAGACTATTCAAGTTCATTTCTTACAAATATTTTGCTTTGGGTGGCACTAATATTTAAGGTGCCTTTAGGCCTACTCTTATATAATTAAAGACGACAAAATCTAAATAACTATTTAGATTTCTTTAGATAACCACTTTTATCATTTCAAATATGATTCATTAAAATAAGTATTAATTAATGTTACATTTCTTTTTAAGATTTCATTAAGTAATATTTTAAAAGGTTCAACTGAAATCATCTGATATATTTTTTGAAGTAACTTCATATGAACACGCAGTAAGTGTATTATATTTGGTGGTAATATTTCATTCAGTGCAATCCGTAATTGTGTGGTATTTACTCATACTGGGGTAAATACATAAATCGAAGTCTCCGTACATAAAATAGAAACTTTGATTAAGAAAACGAAGTGTTCGAAACGCGTAGAATAAAAAAGCTCATTTCTTATATGTAGAGACTTTAATTTATCCATTTACCTAAATATTTTATTCAATATAAAAAATGGTGAATAAATTAATAAAATAATTTTATTTTTAGTTTAACAGAAGTTAGTAACATTATAAAGGAACATTATAAAGTTTTGTTTTGTAACTCTTTCTTGCAGCTCTAGCAGTTTTGAATCTTGTCCATTCTTTAGAGAAAATTTCTAATTTTTAGCTCTGAAAGATGGGCCAGATCGAAAACCAGACAAAAGATGAAAATAATTTACGAGCTAAAATGTCACATTTTGTTTGAAGTGTATGTAAATAGTGTTTGAAAATTAAAGTTTTGCAAGAATATATTTATAACTTTTTCGCTTAACAAGAAACCGGAGTAAATAAACACTGAATTCTCTCATCTGTCGTGGAAATTATCACGGAAGTATATTTACCTGATTAATGTCTCTGTTATAAAAGTCAGATTACACGTTAAGAATGAGTGAACTGTTTATCGATTTCTTCATTTATTAAATAAGATTCAATAAAATGTCTGTATGATTTTTTCCTCTTAATCTAATGACAATACAATAAATATCTGGAATGCGAAACAAGGTCAGAGTAAAACGAAAACAGTTGCGTCTAAAAATGAAAGCCATTTCGCTCTCTGAGTTGTTTTTCTCTTGCGCGTTTCCTCTCTTCCGGTAAATCTTGGAACAGTTCCGAGTTAGAAAACAAAGTCAGTTCCCAACCATGTCAATACTTCTTACTCCCCTCATTCCACCGCTAACTTCTCCCAATCTTCTTCTACATCTCTTTCTTAATGAAATCCTCTATAGATTCAATAACTACTAAAACCCTATCATTCATAGTTATTTAACTTTTATTTTTCTTTTAATTCCAAGCGTAATGAAAAAGTTACAAACACATTAAAAGACAGATATTTCTTAAATAATTCTTTAACTTATTTTCTAAAATTATTTCAATAAAGAAGAGTTTACAAATTAGATTCGTTTTACGGTTTTATTAAATGTCGTACATTATATCGTTATATACTATGATATTTTTTTTAGTCTTATGATTTACTTAGACTCTCATTCTTTCTTGTAATGCTCTAGTAGATGATGAATAATTAAAACAATCTTGCTTTCATTACGTTCTTTAATTAATTGAATTTTATTTTTAATAGCATTAAGTTAAACACTATAGAATTATCATCATTTTTGTTGAGTAGTTTTGAGGAGCCCCCTGAATCCAAGAAGTGTCTAGGTTTCTTGCCACTTTGAAGCATCAATATATACATGCAACGGTCATTTCATACAAATAGTTTAGAAGACCTCTCTGTATCCTGGTAATTTCTAGGTTTCTTGTTGCTTTGGTGCATCGACATAATACAACGGTCATTCCAAAGGGGGTAAATGGATAAAACAAAGTCTCCACACACAACAATTTTATCCCACTTACCCTAGTATGAGTAAATACCACACAATTATGGATTGAACAACTAATGAGATTTTAGGTAGTTTTCTTCAGTGGTGGATTAAGCAAAGCACTAAATAACTACCGTTATTTCTTACGAGTAGTTCAGAAAAGCCCCTCTCCTGGTAGCATATTTCTTGCTATTCTCCTTCACAAACGGTACGAGTCTGGAATGATGCATATCATATCTTTAGAATAGTGTTTTTCAAAAACAGATTTTCTGATGAATAGGGTTTAATCCTTAGTATGAATAACAGTGTTACTATTATTAGAGCATTATATTGAATGAATGAATAAGTTCTTTATTGGGAACAAGTTCCGGTTATAAATACTGGGGTAGCGTACAGAGAGGACTTGGTCCTCTCCACCGGGCTTTTTCCCCTTCGTCCATTATTATGATAATTATAAGCTAATATATAACTAATTATATTAATTATGTACTAGCATTATATTTTGGTTATATTACAATATATTTTCATATTGCCTTTAAATATGGCTTTCTGATATTGGTGACTTCAGATTTGTTATTTTGAAAACACCACGTTCCTTACTCAGGAAGAGTAGACACAAATGATCTTTGTGATGTGTCGCTGGGTGAGAAACTGTTTTTCTTCTCGGGTGGTTAGAGGTGGTACCCTCATAGGTACCTACCCCCTGAGGTAAGGCCCGGCCCGGGTCATAGGGCACTTCCTCTTCTGGAGGGACGATGACCCAGGTCACTGACCAGCAAGGTAGCCCATAAACTCTTCAGCTTTAAGGTGTTGACCAATCAATTCTAAAAATACGACGTGTATTTCTTAACTTGACCTTTCTATACCATTTGACCTATTGATTTCTGTTTCAGGCCCGTGGCAAGCCTGAGGGTGGTGGTCATGCTCCTCAGAAAGGAAGCGGAGTGGTCAAAGGGAACACGACCCCCGTGAAAAAGCCTCCGTCGGCTCAGCGCGGCTCAGTCAAGACTCCCACTTCGAAGCAGTCCTCTGTTAAGAGCACTCCCTCCACTCCTCGCCCGGCCCCTCCTCCTGTCCCCGTCAAGAAGGACCCTAAGAAGAAGCGGCACCAGGCCTACGACCTTCAGGTCACCATCGATTTGGTTAGTACCCTCAAATTTTTGCTTCCTAATTTATGTGCTACATAGTGGTTCTTAAAGTAAAATTTTGATTAATTTTACTTTAAGAACCACTGTGTTAAACACTATGTCTGTTTGTCCATAAAATTTTGTCACAAGTAAACTCAGCCACCATAAGACATATCAAGCTGAAACTTTTACAGTTTTTTATTTTCATTAATTTCATTGTGTTTTCAATGATTTTTTTTTTGATCGATTTTAAGTAATATATTAATAAGATAAAAATATATAACTTGAAATTCTTGAGGATTTTGTCCCCTTGAAAAATAAGTATTTACATAACCACCGATGTTTTGTCAGGTTCATCTTGATTGCTAAAAATAATTACAAATTATTATATCAAGAACCTTTTCCACTGTCCTCTGTAAAAATTAAAATATGAACTGACACTTTCGATCTACACATACTCATTGTTTCAACAATTTAATGCAAGTACATTGTGCAAAAACTCTCTTAATCAGCATTAATTAACATCAAAACTTACCACTTAATCTTCTAATTTCATTATTATCTAATTTCTGAAGATTATTATTTCTTTTATATTTTTTAGTTTATCTATGTATTATAATGTTATATATTGTTGATACCACAATTTATTTGTTCACTGCGTTTTTAAATAAAAACTAACATAAGTTATATATGATTAAAAATGTGGTAAATATCAATTAGTAGAGTGAACTGTAAAAAAGTGTTTGTTAATGATAAACATTAATAGTTATTAATTAATAGGACATCTTTCTATTGTTAAGAACATAATATCCAAACATATTATGTTCTTAAAACATATATCTTTTGGAGTGTTGCTTTCTTTATTCAATCTGCAAATATGGACAGTTCCTATACAAAGACTAGAGAAAATATCTAGAAAATGAGTTAAAATGAAAATTGGAAAGGCGTTTAAGTATATATACCTATATATTCAAATGATTCACCGCAAAAGATAAGGAAGTAATCGCTCTGAGGCCTTTCGTCTAACAAGTCGTCAGAGAGCAAGTGAATACAAACACATTTGTATTCAAATTATTGTTTGATATACAATAATACAATCGATATACACAAGTATCACTTCTATTCTTGCTGTCTGAGACGTTTTAGACGAAAGGTCTCAGAGCTATTGCCTCCTTATTTTTTGTGATCAGTTACATAAATATTTACATCACGAGTTATTGTGACAATTTGAATTATTTGAATGTATATATATATATATATAGTTCAATATAGAAAAAGAAACATAGAGAAATCAAAAGAACACACTTACAGTCTCTAATTTTCGGTCTCCAACCGTCTCTGAACCAGGGCGCTTGGTTTCCCTTTCTTATCTCTCCTGAAGACGGTTCAAACCACAAATTAGAGGCTGTAAGTGTGTTCTTTTGATTTCTCTATGTTTCTTTGTCTATATTGAACTATATTTGTTCGTTTTGGATCGTATTTCCAACGAAAAAGTATATATATATATATATAATACGTTATATATTGATTCTAACGACTGTAGTTTTAAAAATCTGGAGTGGCCTACACTCAACTTTACTATAAGTGACTTCATATCAAATTTCTTGAGTATATAATATATAACGTCTCATTTAAGCATAATGTAAACATCTAAATGGGATATGATTATTAGTCTTTCATTCCTGAGGTAGTACAGATAGTGATTGAAGGACATTCCAATATATACGAGTATATATTTTTTTTTCTTGATACTTCGACTACAATTTCATGTATTTAGAAGTAATTTTGATTTAGAGTTACTCCTTTAGCTTTTTGATTATGTGACGTGAATCGGGTGGACACCCATTGGTGGCACTCCGTAACTATGTTTAAGGTTTAGGGTGACAGAAAGTCACGTGGCCATTGTCGTTTTAGTCGTCTTTGGGGGTTGGTGGGGATTACTAGTTGGGAAAGATTTTGAGCAAGTGGGTTTGGATGAGTTGAGTGTTTACTGTGGAATTTTTTATAGCGGCCTTTTGCATAGTCGAGAACGAAGGGGGCTTTAAGATCTTGGTGAATGATTATATTTGGGACGTAAAATGGGAGATGCGAGAGTTTTCTGAGTATTTTTGATTGGATGGCTTGTATAGGACGAATGTTTGAAGGTTTGGCAGAACCCCAAAGTTCTATAGCATAAGCCCAAAAGGCTTCAAGTTGTGTTGTATATGTGGAGTCTGTCTGTTAGTGTGAGTTTTGATTTTCTGTCTAATAGTCTTATAAGGCGTTTGTAACGTCTGTTGGTCTCTGTTCGTTTCAGTCTTGTGTGTGGGTTCCATGTCATGCGTGTGTCAATGTGTAGTCCTAGGTAGCGTACTGTGGTTGCTGGAGGTATGATCTCATTATTTAGGGATACTGGGGGGCAATAGTTTTGTCGAAGAGTAAAAGTTATTTGAGAGGTTTTCTTCTCATTGATTTTTATGCGCCAGCGACGAAGCCAAGGTTGAATGAGAAGTAGGTGTTGCTGTAACTGGTCTGAAGCTATATTGCGGTCATCATGAGTTGATAGTATGGCTTTATCGTCAGCAAACGTTGCCAATAACGTAGAATGGTGTTCAGGTATGTCTGATGTGTAGAAATTGTAAAGGACTGGAGAGAGTATACTTCCTTGAGGAACTCCTGCTCTCACACAACAGACTGGGGATAAGGTTGAACCTACTCTTACTCTGAAGAATCTCAGAGTCATGGTCCGTGACTGAACAAATCACGGCCTTTGGAATCACTACTAACGCCTCCGCCATAGTTCTACAGGAGCCTTGGAACTATGGTAGCGCCAAGGGGACAGGGCTGCGAGGCAAGCTGATCTGCAGAACAAATGATAGACCGTTAACGGCCATAAAGTTTATGTGTGAGGGTACTGATGTCTGTGACGTTGGCCGCGCCTCCGGTAAATACGTAACATCATGCGTAGTCAAAGGACCTGGCTATGACTTCGCAATGATGACGTATTACAAACAGTACGAAGAGTCGATAAGCAACACCCTGCCTAAATTTGAACGTGCCCTGACCCATTTTAGGGACAACGAGATAGTGCTTATGGGAGATTTTAATGTTTGGCACATGGCTTGGGGCCCCGACAGAGCTACTAATGACGGAAATGAAGTCCTCGACCACTTCCGGAGATATGGGTTGGCTGTCGTCAACGACCCAGGGTCCAGTCCCACATTCGAGGGCCCTAGCGGTAGCTCTTCGATCGATGTTACCGCGTGACGAGCGGAATGTTCGAAAAAGTTACCAGCTGGAGGGTGGTAGATGATCTGCCCTTAGGGGACCATAACCCTATAGTCCTCCTTCTCTCGCTCGCCAGGCCAGTCCAGACTGTGCAACACGGCGATTCTAACGCCATCTCTTGGTCTTTTCATGAAACAACACGGCGAATCTAACGCCATCTCTTCGTCGTTTCATGAAACTACACGGCGATTCTAACGCCATCTCTTGGTGTTTTCATGAAATACACGGCGATTCTAACGCCATCTCTTGGTCTTTTCATGAAACTACACTGCGATTCTAACGCCATCTGTTGGTGTTTTCATGAAACTACACGGCGATTGTAACGCCATCTCTTGGTCTTTTCATGAAACTACACGGCGATTCTAACGCCATCTCTTGGTCTTTTCATGAAACTACACGGCGATTCTAACGCCATCTCTTCGTCTTTTCATGAAACTTACACGGCGATTCTAACGCCATCTCTTGCTCTTTTCCATGAAACTACACGGCGATTCTAACGCCATCTCTTCCTCGTTTCATAAAACTACACGGCGATTCTAACGCCATCTCTTGGTCTTTTCATGAACTACACGGCGATTCTAACGCCATCTCTTGTTCTTTTCATAAAATTACACGGCGATTCTAACGCCATCTCTTGGTCTTTTCATGAACTACACGGCGATTCTAACGCCATCTCTTGTTGTTTTCATAAAATTACACGGCGATTGTAACGCCATCTCTTGCTCTTTTCATGAAACTACACGGCGATTCTAACGCCATCTCATGGTCTTTTAATGAAATACACGGCGATTCTAACGCCATCTCTTACTCTTTTCATGAAATTACACGGCGATTCTAACGCTATCTCTTGCTCTTTTCATGAAATTACATGGCGATTCTAACGCCATCTCTTGCTCTTTTCATTAAATTACACGGCTATTCTAACGCCATCTCTTGCTCTTTTCATGAAATTTCCCGGCGAATCTAACGCCATCTCTTGCTCTTTTCATGAAAGTACACGGCGATTCCTACGCCATCTCTTGGTATTTCAGTATCTTTTCATTTGAGTATCGTGCCGTCAGTCGTCGCGCGCGAGACATGTCCAGTACGGCGATATCCTGGACCTTCGGTGATACTGAGAGCATCCCCTGCGGGAAATTTTTTCTCAATTTAGTCTAGAGAGAGCGCAATAGAGCGTTGAGCAGTTTTTAGTGAGTTGTCATCTGGAGCTTTTTACTTTTGGAGCATTGTGAGAAGTTTTTAACCCTCACTTTCTGGGTCTTCAGCGGATTTTTACGTTTTCTCCAATTTTCTCCCTCCCCCCCTTATTTTTTCATACCTGGCCCATATCCAATTTTATTTTATTACCCCCCCTGATAGTTTCCCATCATCTCCGGCCCTCTGGGCCAATCCCTTAACCCAGAAAATTTCTGGATTGAACTTTGACCCTACCTTTAAACGCGGTTATCTCGGCTCCAGGTGGAGTTACAGGCACGGGGAAAACGCCATTTTAATCAGGAGTGCAAGGAGTATCCGACGGCATGAGTGGGAAGTCACTAAAAGCCGAACAGAAATCGACATCTTCCAGGAGCGAGGACCAGATGAGAAAATCTCCTAGGGCAATTTTAGCGGAGGATAAGATGCGAAGCCCTACTAATGTTGCCAACCTCCGGCCGTGGGGTGCAGATGAGAAGTATGTGAGGACGTCAATGGGCAAGCCCTCGACCGCTCCCACGGATGTGTTGAGGAGATAATCCGCCGACAAGAAGGTAGCAAGTGAGTTAGGGAAACAATGTGTAGCGCCAAGAAGGAATTTTTTCTGAGTGAGTGTTATCCTTTTCCTGCCTTCTGTACTCTGTCATAAGTTTGCTATGAATGTATATTGAGAAAAAATATATTAGTAATTAGCCAGTTTACATACTCAAATCGAAGTCAAAGCCAGCTATTCAATATAATTTAAATCTTTCATAGTTGGGAGCTTCTAATTTTTGAAAATAATAAATATGAACTATTAGACTAGAATTGTAAAAAAAAACTGGATATTTCTCAACAAACATAAGTCCTCTTTCTTGAGGAAAGAGTCCATTCATTACATTTCAATATCATGGAAAGGCACTACATTCACAATGATAATGTAATTGTAACTGATATTAAGTTTTGCTCAAGAGTGCAATATATAGATTTATTAAAGCATTTTATGAGACAAATCCATCATGCCATGGAAGACAAAGGTAATTTATTTATGTTTATTGCCGGTGATTTTTTTACATGTAACAATATTATTTCTCTTACATCTCATATAAGTCAATAAACCATTTAAATTGTTCATTTTATAAATATCAATTTTATCTCAGTGGATTCGCTCAAAAAATTTCTAAGTCAATGTAAACAATGTAAAAAAATATAAAAAATTCGACAAGTATAGCAGGTGATCTCTCAGTCTAGGATAAACAAACAGTTTTTATAGCGTTATTGCTCTTTTCCGTAATTGAAACTTTATGATTTTTTTTTTATGAATTGTTAATTTTTCGTTCCATTTTTAGTCAAATTTTCATTATTTTTTAATGAGCCGTTTAGCGTCAAAAAAAATTTTCTGAAAACAGAAATCGTACTGTAACGCCCCATTAGCGAATGTAATTTTGAAAAAAAATATTTCAACTCATTCTCCACATAATGTTCTATTTATAGACATAGTTTCATTTTGATCCGTCAAACAGTATGGCTTGTATTGCTCTCTCAAGGTTTGAGATTGAATTATAAGTCAAAATTTTTACATTTTATTGAAAAAAAATATTTCCCGTTGTTTTAAAATTCTGAATATATTTTTCGTTAGTTCCATTTGTAACCTCAAAGGTAATGTCAAAATTTCAAAACTGTAGGGTTATCAGTTTAGGAGAAATAAATGTTTTCTAAAAAAACAGTTTTTGGCGAAAAAAGTTTTACTTTCCCATCATGCATAATTCTTCCCAAACAATAGGGATCTTCGTCTTTATGGGGCCCATTTTTGTGTAAAATATCAACTTGATCCATCAAAGATTCTGGACCGTAGCGTTGTAACAAGCAATGCTAACACACTCACCCACCCACCCACGCACCCATCCACCCACCCACACACACACAGATATCATCGAAAAAACTTCATAAAACGACTTCTAGGACCTCAAACATGTAATTCCGTCAAAATCTCGAGATCGAATTTTTTCACGATCACTATACTTTACTTATAGTAAAGTAAAAAGGTAACTACGATATTTTTAATCAGAATTTTCATTGAACATTGAAAATAGAATATTTGAATAACCTCATTGTATGTTAAAAAAGAATTTAAATTCCAAAAAAAAAGAATTTGGTCTTGCGACCACCCCTTTGATTGTTAATATATCTGATTCAGCAGGATGCTGAAGACGAAAGCATCAACTGATTAATAATTTCGAAGCTCAAACTAAGTTTGGTGAACTTCTAATTGAGGTTTAAACTCTGAGTTCTGTCGGATATTGATATAACAACCCCCTCACCCCTTTCTTAAATAAATCCTTTTCTTGAAACAGCACTTTTTCAACTTTTTCTTATCAAGAATAAGTTTTAATACAATTTTTGGATGTGCAGTTTTAAATAGTGTTGCTAAATAAACTCAAGAAAATGTATATAAAATGCGCCAATCGTGTTAATCATGTATGACTAAAATCAGTTGTAAAAACATCTCTAAAGGCGAAGCATACATACTTATTGTATACAAATTTATTTGCCTATTAGATAGCTAAGAATTAGTTCAGCAGCAACTCATATACACTGGGTTACAAAGGCGATATATTTTAACCAAATATTTTAGCCACTTTCAAACTTTATCTTTCACTGTATTTTGATAACATTCAAGTACTTAATAAAAGTACATTGTTGAAGAGCAGAGCAGTTCTGCATTCAGAACTTTATTAAGTAGCTGTTCTTTTTTCCTAATCACACTTCTATGTTGCAGAGACAATGCAAATAGCAAATTCCCGAAATAGCAAATGTATTCACTACAACAATAGAATAGATTTTGGTAGTTTTTGGACTATGTTTTTTGCTTAAAAATGTCTCTGGGAAATAAGCTATTTGCATTGTCTCTGAAACATAGAAGTGTAATGAGGAAAAAAGAACAGCTACTAAAAAAAGTCGTGAATGCAGAATCTGCTCTGCTTTTTAACAATGTATGCTTGGATGAAGAACTACTTCCAATTTATACAAGTATTAATGAAAATAATAGCTAAAATATATCCCTAAGTAAATAAAGTGCTTGTGGTACTAGCTTCTATTCTTTAACTTTCTCTTATCGAGTTTAATATATCGAAAATTACCAAAAAAACTAAATTATTGCCTTCTCTTTTATTTGGAAAAAATGAATAAAGCGATTCGTAAGAATATAAATTGACTGTCATTTGTATGGGGTTGAAAAACATACAAATGGTATTAAATATAAAATGATTTATTGGTATTTCCAATAGTTATTTATTGATATTGGCAATTCTCAGTTGAACAGGGAGGGTTTAGCTGACTTAGAGCAGTGAAGTAGTCATGGACAATCCGAGTGTCGATCTCTCCAGGTTGACACCTTGCCAGCTGACACTGAGAGCGAACCATGTTCGGGAAGAATGCCCATTCTCATAGCGATCTGAGAAAAGAGCAAGTACAGTCTTCCCTCGCTAGTTAGCGGTTCAGTTTTCGCGGGTTCAGTGTTTTGCGGGGTCTTGAAATGTTCAATTAAAAATTTATTATTATTATTTATTATTATTTAAAAACAGACATTTGTTGTTTAAACCTAATTACTTGTTATTAATTATTCAGAACATCAAAAACCCCGATTTTCAAACAGCAAAACAACACACAGACGGTAACAAACACAAAAAATTACAAAACAGTGAAAAAAAAGAGTGAAAAGAGTTTTTTGACTCTTGGTTTTTGACATTGGTTTAAACAACAAATGTCTGTTTTTAAATAATAATAATAATAATAATAATAACACTAGGATATTTTATGATCCTTTGTGGTTCTCTTGTTGCAAAATTTTTGTTTGTGTTGTTTGTTTTCTGTTTGGTGGTGTCCGGTGATGTATTTATCTTGCTTTACTTATGTCGTTAATAAATTGTTTTTTAGCCTTGAAAATGCCAAACAACTTTTGACGAAACGTCGGCTTATAATCAGCAGTTGTATGTTTTATGACCAAAATCCTCAAGAACCCCTTGTGTGAATTTGAAATATCAGTGGTATAGAAGCTATATCAATGTTATAGTTTTAGAAACTAAGTCACGAGAAATATTGATTAAATATTTTAACCACAATTAATATACTAGTAGATTACTTTCATGGACTATGATCATCAGAATCGGATATAACATTATAAATTAATCTAATAATTAAAACATTATTTTATATAATAATTAATTAGTTTATAAATTACATTATTAGTAAACTAATTAATAAATTAATTTGTAATTTAATAGGTTACTTTATTAGTCCTTCATTATAATTTATTTTTTATAATTTATAATTTATTTATTATTTGTATATCTATATAAACAAAAGAAAGGTTTTGTCTATAGATTACTTAGAACTGACTCTTGTTAAGTTAGCTTTACGTTTCATACATTAGGGAGACCGAATCCACCCTTAGAAAAATTTCTGTCTTTCGGTTTTGTTCGCAAAAGTTTGTCACAAGAAAACTCAGCTACCATAAGATATAACGAGCTGAAACTTTGACACTAGATTTGCGTATGTCCAACATAAAATCTAAGCTCTGAATGGATTGGAAATTCAATGAAAAAGTGAAGTTATGAACTTTGAAGCCGTGTTTGGCAAGCTAGACAAACATGTTTATTTTGAAATTATACAGGTGTATCAAAAATGTATTTTAGTTGATTCTAATTTCATTTTCGTTTATGCTCCCAATATGAGCTTATTGTCAAGGTGTTTCCCAGAGTTCAAGATCTACTGTCTATTGAGAATAAATGGCTTTGTGAACGAGCAATTCTCCACCCTTACTAATGAATAGGCAGGAAAAATCAACAAAGTAGTTCTTACGCTATATCAAGCCTAAGAAAGAACTTACAAGTCAGTAAACAAAGTGATTAGTGATGAGGAAGCAGTTCATTATCCAACTGAATTTCTTTACTCCGTGACTGCTCCTGGACTGCCTGCTTATGAGTAAAAACTTAAAGTAGGAGCACCAATCATGCTACAATTTAGTAGCAGTAACAAATTTCATGTCCTAAAAATGAAAAAAAAAAGTCTCCTAATAAGGTGCAACAGGACACGACTTTGAGTTCGTGCTCTGCACAGGTACGCCATGGAGGCAGGACATCATGACTAGGTGTGGTATTGGGGAGTCATTGTGTATACCACGCATACCATTGTTTCCGAGCCAATATCCGTTCTCCATTCAAAATGTTGCAATGTTCCGTCAGCGTCTGTTTTGCAATGACAGTAACTAAGTTAGAAGGGGAAACTCTATCTACCGCAGGAATTGAAGTGAGTGAGACAAGTTTTTCTTACATGGTCAAAAGTAGTTTGTTTTCTGAAGTCAAAGGTTCCAACTCTTTGTTCTTCCATGAACCTGAAGGATTGACAGCTAACGTTGTGTATCCAGAGACATTTCCTTAACACTATACTAATAATGATATTTTCTACTATTCTATAATTTCTAATGATATTTTGGAATACCATGTATCATCTGCGAATTTTTGAAAAAGTACCTGTTAAAGACGAGCGTATTTTCTAGTTAATAAATATTATATTATTACATTTATTTATTACATATTTGTTAATATATATTATATTACATATATTATTTGTTTTAAATAATTATCATTTTTAGAGAAAGTTACAAACATTAACATAACTCGCTTTAATATTTTCTTCATCTGTTTTCAAATAGGTATACTCGTAGATGAGCCTGGCTTAAGTAAGGACCAAGCTTGAATCAATTGTTCAAACTTTGAGCAAGTAGCCTCAATTGTTTGTTATGATTAGTGTGTTTTATTCGCATTGAATTAAAAATGCGAAATAATATTTGAAATGTTAGCCTCTTTAAGGTTTCCGTTGGTTATATTGTCTGATTAATTAGAATATTCGTTTGGTCAGTGGTCTGCATGTTGTGCCTTAATAAGAAGAATGCGCGTTAAGTATTTAAGGGATGCTTTGTGTGAAGGGACTAAGGGAGGAGGAAGGCAGACTTAATGAGGCGATGACAAGGCATACCTTGCCCAAGGGACTCGTCCCAATGACTGCCCTTGGTGCAAGTTACATGAGGACCCTCTGGGAATAGTCGTCTAGGTCGACAATCCCAGCCATTTCCTTTTATGCATCTCTTCATTAGAGATTTCATTTATCACTACCCCCCAACCCTTAATTCATTCAATAGTCCATCCCTTAATTCATTCAATAGTCCATCCCTTAATTCATTCAATAGTCCATCCCTTAATTCATTCAATAGTCCAACCCTTAATTCATTCAATAGTCCAACCCTTAATTCATTCAATAGTCCATCCCTTAATTCATTCAATAGTCCAACCCTTAATTCATTCAATAGTCCATCCCTTAATTCATTCAATAGTCCATCCCTTAATTCATTCAATAGTCCATCCCTTAATTCATTCAATAGTCCATCCCTTAATTCATTCAATAGTCCATCCCTTAATTCATTCAATAGTCCAACCCTTAATTCATTCAATAGTCCAATCCCTTAATTCATTCAATAGTCCATCACCTTAATTCATTCAATAGTCCATCCCTTAATTCATTCAATATGTCCAACCTTAATTCATTCAATAGTCCATCCCATTAATTCATTCAATAGTCCTATCCCTTAATTCATTCAATAGTCCATCCCTTAATTCATTCAATTAGTCCATCGCTTAATTCATTCAATTAGTCCATCCTTAATTTCATTCAATAGTCCATCCCTTAATTCATTCAATAGTCCATCCCTTAATTCATTCATAGTCCAATCTTAATTCATTCAATAGTCCATCTTAATTCATTCAATAGTCCATCCCTTAATTCATTCAATAGTCCATCCTCTTAATTCATTCAATAATCACCAATTTTAATATCATCCTTAATTCATTCAATAGTCCAACCTTAATTCATTTCAATAGTCCATCCCTTAATTCATTCAATAGTCCATCCCTTTAATTCATTCAATAGTCCATCCCTTAATTCATTCAATAGTCCATCCTTAATTCATTCAATAGTCCAATCCCTTAATTCATTCAATAGTCCAACCCTTATTTCATTCAATAGTCCATCCCTTAATTCATTCAATAGTCCATCCCTTAATTCATTCAATAGTCCAACCCTTAATTCATTCAATAGTCCAACCCTTAATTCATTCAATAGTCCATCCCTTAATTCATTCAATAGTCCATCCATTAATTCATTCAATAGTCCATCCCTTAATTCATTCAATAGTCCATCCCTTAATTCATTCAATAGTCCATCCCTTAATTCATTCAATAGTCCATCCCTTAATTCATTCAATAGTCCAACCCTTAATTCATTCAATAGTCCATCCCTTAATTCATTCAATAGTCCAACCCTTAATTCATTCAATAGTCCATCCCTTAATTCATTCAATAGTCCATCCCTTAATTCATTCAATAGTCCAACCCTTAATTCATTCAATAGTCCATCCCTTAATTCATTCAATAGTCCATCCCTTAATTCATTCAATAGTCCAACCCTTAATTCATTCAATAGTCCAACCCTTAATTCATTCAATAGTCCATCCCTTAATTCATTCAATAGTCCAACCTTAATTCATTATATCCATCCTTATTCATTCAATAGTCCATCCCTTAATTCATTCAATAGTCCATCCCTTAATTCATTCAATAGTCCATCCCTTAATTCATTCAATAGTCCATCCCTTAATTCATTCAATAGTCCATCCCTTAATTCATTCAATAGTCCATCCCTTAATTCATTCAATAGCCCTATCTCATCCCTTAATTCATTCAATAGTCCAACCCTTAAATTCGGATTCAATAGTCCATCCCTTAATTCATTCAATAGTCCAACCCTTAATTCATTCAATAGTCCATCCCTTAATTCATTCAATAGTCCATCCCTTAATTCATTCAATAGTCACCTAATCTTCAATAGTCTCCTTAATTCATTACAATAGTCCAACCCTTAATTCATTCAATAGTCCAACCCTTAATTCATTCAATAGTCCATCCCTTAATTCATTCAATAGTCCATCCCTTAATTCATTCACACTAGTCTCAATCCCTTAATTCATTCAATAGTCCATCCCTTAATTCATTCAATAGTCCATCCCTTAATTCATTCAATAGTCCATCCCTTAATTCATTCAATAGTCCAACCCTTAATTCATTCAATAGTCCATCCCTTAATTCATTCAATAGTCCATCCCTTAATTCATTCAATAGTCCATCCCTTAATTTTATATACAAGTTTATTAGTGCAGGTACTTTAAATCAATTATGTATCATTCTCGGTACCCCTCAACAAACACAGGATGAAATTAAAAAAAAACATTAACATTTGGTTTTATAAATAAAACCAAATGTTATATTAACTCAAAATTTATTATTTAATCGAGAATGAAATGTTCAAAATAATTTGTGTGTTACAGAGTTTTTTATTCTTCGGAAAACATGTATATGAGAAAACATATGTTTAAAAAGTAAAAAAAAAGCCATAATAAAAATCAGGTTGATTTAACTGGCACAATTGTGTATACAACAATACCTCACTTTTCGTCGTTTCGTTTTGTATTTTTTCGAAGTTGTGTCGCTGCTTAATTAGTACTAATTTTCATTGTGCGTCGTTAAATTTTTGTGGTTGCGTTATTTTGGGTTCGAGTAAAACGAATTTTTTTTTTGAAATTTTCATTTTTTTTCTAAAAGTACGGACCACTTTTGTTTTTAATTGCGTCATGCCATCAAAACTCTGGGATTCCCTATCTAACTGAAAATCAACGCAATTTTAATACAGTTTTATTTTCATTTTTTTTTTGCTAATTTTCGAATTCAGTTTCAATTATGCAGTGAGTTGAGCGTTTCAATTAGTGTGTTGCGCTTTTTTTAAAAAAAAAAATAATACATTTTTATAAATTTTTACGGTTGTTTCTGGTTACCAGAAGCTGGTCAGCAAACATTGGGCCAATTTTTTTTGTCAAAGAAAGCCGACTTACGACAACAGCCACTATTTTTTAATCAACATCACACAGTGATTAATTTTAATTTTGCTTTTCATAAATTAATTGAATAGTTTATTTTGCTTTAATTGAACACGTTTGTTTTGTTTTTTGTATGTATGTGATAAAATTTTATATTATTTTTATTTTTAAATGTTTACTTTGTTTAATTTTCTTTTTAAAAAGTAGTGTTTTCGTGACCCTGGAACCTATCTTCGATCTTTACATGGTTTGCTATAGAAAATCTTAATTTACTTTGCGTCGTTTCAATTTACATAGTGTTTTTTTTTTGAATGTAATCCCGACGCAAAGTGAGGTATTGATGTATTTGGATAAGAATACTCGTGACGTATAAGAAAATGATGCGTATTTTCACTGTTTATGACAATATGCATGATTAATCATTTTATACGACGCGAGCTGCACCCCTGCAATCATAGGACGTATGTCCAGGATGTTGTAGTACACATTTTAGTGCTACTGGGATAGACTATAGTTATACACCATACTTTAGGACAGGGGTGTCAAACTCATTTTGGCCTGGAGGCCGAATACAGGTTAAGTTTGATCTCAAGCGGGCTGGACCATTAAGCTGATTGCAAAATTACACAGAACTAAAATCTAATATGCATTTAAGTAACTTTCATTCAATAACTTTCTGTCATTACATAATAATTCTATCTTTTTCTTTGTATTAGTCACTAATAGTAATAATTAGTGTAAAGAAGAATAATCAATTATAAAAATGTTTATTAAAATCTGACATTGTATATCCTTTTTGACAGAGATATTTCGTTGTGAAGGTGCGAGGACAACTGAAAAGTGGATAATACACCAACAGACTCTGAACAGATGTTCAATGCTACCTCCTTCTTGTGTTAGTTTTTCCGAAGTGTTCCTTTCATGTTTTCTGCCCATACTAAAACACTTTGCCCCTAGCGGATAATATAAGTACCATAGTTTTTTAAGGAAATTAAAGGAAACTTATTCTTCTTCTTTTTTTTTTTTAATAATGCAGATTTATCGCCCGGGCCGGACCAAACCGCCAGATGGACCGGATCCGGCCCGCGGGCCGTATGTTTGACACCCCTGCTTTAGGACATCATAAATAGTAATCATGATAACGAATGTATACTTCTAATATGCATTTAAGTAACTTTCATTCAATAACT
Source organism: Hermatobates lingyangjiaoensis (assembly GCA_026182355.1). NCBI lineage: Eukaryota > Metazoa > Arthropoda > Insecta > Hemiptera > Hermatobatidae > Hermatobates > Hermatobates lingyangjiaoensis. Next base: position 531,050 of record JAPFBL010000075.1, on the reverse strand, counting down.
TTCTGTCATTACATATAATAATTATATCTTGAGGTTCACAAAATGAATCTTGATATATATGTTATGTATATAGGTGTTTTATTTAATCAGGATTCGGTTAATTTTCTAAGTTCAAAAATCAAACTCTAGTTGACAATCAAACCCCCAAAATTTACCAAATCCTGGTATAATAATAATACACCTATTCTATCAAACAGTTGATTTACTATTGAATTTTGATATATGTATATATAAACATTAGTGTACTTAAGCAGCTTTTAGGTTTCGAAAATGGGAAGATAAAATATCTTTGATATGCTATTCATTGTGTGATTTCTTATAATCTAGATCGTTTCAAAACTCGGTTCATATATTTATTATAGTTATTTAAAAACAGAGGTTAGGACAATAGAGCCTACTTCTTATCAGCACAGAAGTATGCAATAATCTTTGCTTTGGGTATAATCTCTGATTGATGACTAGAAACAACATTCACAGCATTGTAGGCTTTCCTTGTAGGATAGTATTTACTTCACCTAATATTGTAGTCAAATAATCCTTCACGTTTGATTTGGTGCATCCGTTGTAGTATTAAATTAACGACAGAGGCGTCAACCCTGATTGTGTAGGGAGAAATGTCTTGATTGCGAAGTGGTTATGAATAGACTTACTGAGTTCAATGTGTGATTCTTTTATGGTATTTTAAACCGATTAGAAATGATCTCGTTTATATTTTATGTTATGAAAGACAATTAATTGACCTATCATACTGTGTCAACCAATCCATATGATACTTGCTCTTATTGGATAACTGAGCCGATCAATCTGGATAAGCATTGATCTGATTGGCTTGAATTGTTCTGGAGAAGAGCCAATTGTCTGAACTAGTGTGTGGTGTCATTCAATTCAGTTGAAGCTAGCTGTGATTGTTTAACTGATCTGAACCCCCTGAATGAAACTTAATCTAATCAGCTCCGAGTTTTCTTTTCTTTTTCTTTATAAACATTATTTGTCATCTAACCACCTCTACTCCCCGTAATGTAACTTATAGGCAAAGTCCTCGATAAAAGATTTTTCATTCAAGATGAAAAAATTTTGTAAATTAGAAAATTTGATAAACATATTTCTTATAATATTACGGATTATCATAAAATTTTAACTCTTCTTTTCCGCAGTTCTGAAAAGAAGCCGTGTCATCTTCCATTGCCTTAACTTTCTCATTCCACAAAAGCAAACTGGCTGGTTAGTTTTGAATAAACGGCTTCTTGCTGTTAAGTATATAGTCCTTGGCAACTTATCGCAGCTCACGAGTTATCAAGTTTTTCAAAAAAAAGTTCAAAGCGAAGCGATATTATTGATTGTTTGATTATTAATAATAATTTTAACAAGATTGTACTAACAATCATAATAGTTGATCAATCAATTATTAAAATAATTTGATTCTCTAAGTTTGCATTAATTTAAAATGAAAATTTGTTTTTACCCCTGAAATAAATTTACTTGTGACTAATTTTCTAGATGTAATTATCTTTACTCCAGTTAATTGACCTCTTTGAGTAAATGGTGTTCAGGAAGCAAAAGTATAGCCAATACTATACGCAGGAACCATGTCTTAGTTAATAAGATAAGAAGGCATCTGTGTCTCCTAATATAAATTAGTATTTTTTTAGAATATTTTTTTTTAAAAAAATTGCAGATTGTCTTTCCAGCTTGCTTCCTTTTTATTTGGTTGCATTGCATGCAGATGACTTGTTACCCACCTAAAGATTAGGAGAAATCGGGGTTTTGTTTCAAACAGAACAGACTTCGTAGCATTTTTATCATGGAACTTTCACATTATACTATTATATTATTTAATGCAAGAAATTTATAATATTATTACCTCAGATGAATATAAGGGCGCTCTTATGCATATTTAGGCAAATCTACGATATCATTGGAAAAGTTTTCTTTGATATCTTTGTTATATGAAACTTCATCGGCATTAAGTACGTTAAGTTGGCTACACTGCACACCTTCAAGACAAGACTGACGCTACCTTTCAGTGATTCTGTATTTTTGGTATAAATGACTTAATAATTAGCTAAACCAAGCGTGACCAGTTTTATTGAAATAATATATCAATAGAAGGAATACAGGCATAAAGGCAAAGTGTTTTTTGATTACGGACATTGTGAGTGGTTAATATTTTACTTATATTAATTTGATAATTTCTAAAACATTGGTCCTTTGTGATACCACACAATGAGAATTCCACTACATTGGGAGTCCTCAATCATTGAGAGCAACTGGGCTAACCTGGCCCCTGGTATGTAAGCACAAAATTTCAAATGAATCAGAATTTGATTAAATTAATTATAACATAAAAACTGATAAATAGAAACCTATCTACTCATGAGATTCAAAAAACAATTATTTTTAACCATTCATATTAATCCTATTATGTGTCTCGCTTAGATCTAAAATGGGTGTCAAGTAACATCCTCGCCTTTAGGACTACAAAAGAAAAACTCGAATACTAGAGTTGTGTGTCTACTACAACAGATCGTCTATGAGCATACTAGTGGGTCTCATGACACTGCAATATCAGGGAAGGAGGCAGAGGAGGCATGGTATACCCCTGCAGTTGGAATCTATTACATGTGGGCAAATCAAAGACGAAGTGAAGGAAAAATGAAATGGGTGTTCACTGCCTATCAGCAAGAGACGTCTTCAACGGGACAGTATGGGAAACACTGAAACAATTATAAACTATAATAATTATCATTTGTTGATATATTAAGTAACTATTTCATATTCTCGTCGATTATTCATTAAATTTCTTCTTTCTAAATTCATTATAATTAAGGTCCAAAAACTATTATTTAATCTTTCAACTTCATTTATATCAGGTTTTGGAAGCTTATGGTACGAAAAGTCCCTTTGGCGCAGTCGGTGGAACTCTGGACCTCTAATGCCAAAGACGTGAGTTCGATTCTCATAAAATTTCTAATATTTTATTCAGTTTAGAGCGTAGGCAAATATTTAAACAAGAACATCAGAGTTTTATAAGTATATAGATATTTTAATAACTACTTACTCGTTTTAGTAACCTACAGTTTAATTCTTAAATGAAATAAAGTTTGCTAAAAACTGACGTCATGTGGGAAAAAAATCATGCAAATATTAAGTATTCGTCAGGTACTATATTGAGATGACTATTTTAAAATAAATAACCTTAAGGTTTAAATTTAGAACTTCAAAAAAATTTGAAATACATTTAAGTAAGGTGATTTTTTTGAAGGAATTTTATCTTATTTTTACTTTTTACTGGAACTTCAATAATTTCCTGGAGCTTATTTTTTCTTTCTTACTGCCACTCATTATTCTCCTTTCTCTCTCTCTCTCTCTCTCTCTGTCTGTTTCTCTCTCTCTCGCCCTCTTTTTCTCTCTGGCTCTCACTTCCTCTCTGTCTGTTTTTCACCCTCTCTCTTTCTCTTTCACCCCTTGTTTTTATTCTTTTTCCTCTGATTATTAACTCTCCCCTCTAATTGTCTATTAAAACTAAACACCTCTACAGTACAGAAGAAACAACTATTGCATCAAACTGTAATCCCCTCCCTTTTACCTTCCGAACCCTTTTGTAACTAACTTTCTCATATTTAAATCATAAACTTTATTCAAACTTTTATTCAAAAAAAAAAAAAAAGGAATAAACCAAACTTGGTTCTTTCGCTTAAATTATTTTTTACAACTTTCATCAGTTATTAAAAGAAAAAGAAAAGATTGCCGTCTTGCTGTTTTTCTTCTGATAAAAAAAACAAGTATCCATTTAGAGTTTCCTAAATAAGTTGTTTAAAAAACAACTTATTCAGAATTTGTTCTTGCTTTTCACAGTTTTGTTTATGTTAAGGTTTTTTTTATACCTTTTATATGCCCTTGAGAACTTAGTATATTTATATATATAAATACTTTTACTTTTAAAAAAAATCTCAAATGGACAAATAAAGTTCAATGAAGTTTAAACGTCATCAGGAGAGATAAGAGAGGGAAACCAAGTGCACTGGTGCAGAAGACAAAAAAGTATGTTTCTTGATCTGTATTGAACTTTTATAAATATATATATATTTTATAAACTATATTTTATATATATACGTTATATTTAATAAATATATAGATTTTATATATATATATATACTATATTTAATAAATAAATAGATTATATATAATATATATATATATATATATATAGTCGTTATCAGCCTTTGGAGCGATTCACTTCTTTTCCTGAAGACGAGGACATCGAAATATATAGTGAGTTCAGTGATTTCCTTTCTATGTGTTCTTTTTAAATTCTAGTTTATATATATGTTATATATATGAAGTTTAAACCACATGGAAAAAGGAAAACAATAGAAAAAATGCTCTGAGGCCTTTCAATGCATGTCATTGGTTTTTTCAAAGTAAAAACCAATCTTTTCTTACATTGTTTGCTCTCTGATGACATACATTGAAAGGCCTCAGAGCATTTTTTCTGTGTTTTCCATTTTCCATTGTGGTTTAAACTTCATTGATTGCATCACATGTTTATTTATTGTGAGTTTTCTGCATATATATATATATATATATTTGAGTGTTTAAATCTGGATTCAAAAAAACACTTTTTCACCAACGTTTTGACATATATATTAATATCTTCCCTAGGGCTGAAAATATGTTTATGGAATTAGCACTATTGCTACAGCAATTTTAGTCTATTGTTTACATTTATATATGATAATGATTATATATATGAGTTCTCATTATTATGACAAGTTGTCATTATTATATATAGATGTAAACAATAGACCAAAATTACTATAGCAATAGTGTTAATTATTTCTGTAATTAATATATAATATAGCTTATATATATATAATATAATGTTATAAAATATTATATACGTTATATATAATATAATAATATATAATTAATATGACATTGAGTGTCCATGTCAATCCGCTATTGAATTAACATAACAGATATATGTAAATCTATTCTCCTAAATGCCTACTATTGTAATCAGTTTTTATTATTATTATTTATTTTTAATTTTTAATTTATTATTATTAAAAAAAATTTAGTATCCATGAAGCCAGTAACTATTACACGTTAAATTTAATCATTAAAATATCTATTTCAACATAGATTGTTATTATATGTTATTAGAAGTACGACTATGTATCAATAGTAATAGCCTTCACATACGAGTATATCTATGAAAAAAATTGATTTTGTAATGTTATAAATATGAAGATTTTAATTAATAGTTTATTACTAGAGTAATACAATTTAAACTGTTATAATTTGAGATGTAAAGTTTGCCCACTAGTTGACCTAATTTCAAATATTACTAACAAGTTGCAGAGCTGCTCCGTGCTTTGTCAGCTGTTCGGACTTTGCCGGTGTAGGTCGCAGGCAGTGGATAAAGCCAAGTTATAGCATCAATCAGCTCTTATTGTTCGACCTATTTTCATGCCGGCAAATACTGTCTAAGGTGGAATTTCTCTCTAGCGAAGGATGTTTGAAGGCAAAGTTATTTAAATGTATTATATTTAGCCATAGAGAAGAATTATAAGCTTCACACATTCTCTCATACACTTTACTCTTTAACTCACTCATTCACTGACACTTTCACTCACAAAACACTCACACTCATCCAATGGGGCTCGCTGATAAACTCACTTATATACACTGTTACTCATCATTCACTCACACTTTCACTCACAAAACACTCACACTCATCCAATGGGGCTCGCTGATAAACTCACTTATATACACTGTTACTCATCATTCACTCACACTTTCACTCACAAAACACTCACACTCATCCAATGGGGCTCGCTGATAAACTCACTTATATACACTGTTACTCATCATTCACTCACACTTTCACTCACAAAACACTCACACTCATCCAATGGGGCTCGCTGATAAACTCACTTATATACACTGTTACTCATCATTCACTCACACACACTATTCACTTTCAGTGAATTCAGACATTCAGTAGAGCTCCCTTTCATACTTATATTTCTTAATTTCAATTAGTTAATTGATTTCATACTTATTAATTATGTACACTCTTGCTTATAATTAATTAACACAGGATTATATAATACATTCATATTTACATATACATCATATTCACATATTGATTTAAGGAATTGAAATGTGCAGCAGCCTCTGCATTAACGACCTTTCTACTGATAGCCTCTATTTTTCGTACAATCGTGCTTTGCTCTAGAGGTAATTTCTATAAATAATTGGCCAGAGACATGTAGACAAACAGAGATCAAACTAAACAAGTGTAAACTACTGATCAAACTAAATGACTATATTGAAAACACGATACACTAAAAAGGAACAAGTAGTAAAGTAGAGCCTCCTGCCTCTGGTGAGCCCCTTACACTCTACTATCGAGCATACATGCATAGCAAATATAAACAAGATGAAAGAGCCCTCTACAAATTATTAAAAGACAAAATGTGAAGCCCACTAACAAAACTGATAGACTACAGCTCAGAATATAATATAACAATAAGAAGACCAGTGACCTTGTGATTTCTAACAAACCAAAAGTCGACACCCCAGAGCTTCAACGCAGTCACCTAATATACCAGTACTCATGTTCAACAGAGGACTGTGCAACCCTGAATTCTAAGTATATTGGGATGACTGCAACGAAGCTCTCAAGACGCTTGACAATTCATCTCTCAACAGGAGCCCCCAAGAAACATACCGAGGAAGCCCATGGTATCAAGCTCACAAGAGGCATGTTAGTCGAAGGAACTGAAGTACTTCAATATAACAATGACAAGGATCGATTAGCCATCTTGGAAGCCCTACACATTAAAGATATTAATCCGAGCCTTAACATTCAAAATCACGAACTCAATGTTATACCAAGCAGCACCACGTTTGATAACAGTTACAAATTTGTTAGAGATCTTGAATCTAGTAGAGTTGGCAACAATTGAGGGTCCGACCTGAATGTTGTTACAACTCTGCTATAACCTTCTTTCTTTTGTTTTGTCTTACTTTCATGTACTGTATTCTCTCCTGTTTTATTTTTTGTTACACCTGTTTTGTTTGGTATTAAAGATTCTTTGAGAAGAATTTTACTCTTTGAGAAAAGACAATTTTTGTGAAACACAATTTCAAATTTTAAAAAAAGACCATGGTGAATTAATAAAGTATAAATTAATTATATAAATAACATAAATGAATTTATTGATTTTCAGGAAATAAATGCTTAACCAAAGTTTACCTAACCGGATGTTAGATATTAACAGAACAGATAAAAATGCAATTCATTAAAATTTTAAATTAACTATTCATAAAGAATGTTATTCATGATTTTTTTTTTAAATTAGACAGGTGTCCGGATTGGATCGATTTGCAGTGATTACTTCGTGCCAGCTGTTTTAGTGGGGATTGGGCCTGAAATAGCCTGACGCTGTGGTGGGGTCGAAACTAAGTCCAGTCTGGCACTCTTTACCAAAGCGACTCCGGTGTTTCTCGAGTCACTTATTAAACACATCGCGGGTGCTTCGAGTCACAGTTGACCGCACCATCAGTATGGATGTTGACATTGACCCATACACAAAGGAGTATCAAAGAATCTACAAATTGCACAGATCTGAGGATTTTCGTCGACATTCGGTATAAATTATGCCTAAAATATATTAAATCCTTATATGTAAACAAGACACAGTGGCGTGGCAAGAGGGTGGAGGGTGGGAGGCACGTGCCAATTTTTTTACGATTTAAATTATACGTTTATGTTTTGAAAAATCTTTGGTTTTCTTTGATGATGATTACATAGGTAAACGTGTTCAGTAATAAGATGTAAGTCTGGAACCAATGACAGCAGTTTAAAATTAGATCGTTGGTTGTAATTCCATGAAAATAAATATTTTCAGAACGTTCTGTAGTTTTGAATTTTAACAGATTATAAACAACGACTGTTGGGGGGGCGGCAAATCTTACGACCGCCTCGGCATTTTGAGGGTGTCAAAATAGAAAATAACAAAAAATTAAAATCATAAAAAAACTAACAAAAAATCTGAAATTGTATACGAAAATGAGTTTTTAGGGTCGTCATCGGTTTTATGTATTATGGATTTTTCAACTGTAAAATATTTGCAAATAAAAAATAAATGTATTTTAAATTTTTCAAAATTATTTTTTTAATGTGATTAAAAGTTTATTATATTTGTTTACCTAGCCAGTTAATGTAATTCAACAATTTTTTTACGATTTAAATTATACATTTATGTTTTGAAAAATCTTTGGTTTTCTTTGATGATGATTACTTAGGTAAACGTGTTCAGTAATAAGATGTAAGTCTGGAACCAACGACAGCAGTTTAAAATTAGATCCTTGATTGTAATTCCATGAAAATAAATATTTTCAGAACGTTCTGTAGCTTTGAATTTTAACGGATTATAAACAACGACTGTTGGGGGGGGCAATTTTACGACCGTCTCGGACGGCAAAAATGGTTACCACGCCACTGCGATTACATTATAACTATAAAAGTTTAGTATGAAACCATTATCTAACAGTGTTGAATAAGCGATGATTGAGACAATTGTCAAGTCCATTGTTAGAAAAATTTAGAATTTAGGTATACTTACTTTTAGGGATATTCATATATATTCAGAAGCAATAAATCTAAATTGTCTGCTACCTTTCTTTTTTAAAAAACTAGATTTATTAAAATAAGGGCGAATTAAAGGAGCGTATAATTTGATTATGATATCATTAATGTTGAAAATAACTGTCAACAGTGTTAGCCATGTTGAATTTGCTAGGTCAGGCAGATCACTGAAGGTAAGCAAGTTCGGTCGTGATTAGTGCAGAGGTGGGTGACAGCAGGCCGTTGGTGCTAATCAATACCGGAGGTAATGTTGTTTTAAATGGGTACTGAATCATAGATGAGTACTCTTCCGCCTGTTGTAAAATACAAATTAAACCTTTATTCGGGTCAGCAATCAAAAAAAAAAAAGTTTAAACAACTTTACTCTACTGCAAATAATTTGCAATTTACTAGGAGCTAAGTGAATTTATATATTCATTGTAGGGTAAAAAGCTAATGAAATAGTCTCCACATATAGAAATTTAATAGAATAAAATTTAAAGCGTTTTGAACATGTTATCAGGCGTTAACTAAAAAAAACATACAATGTCATCAAAATACTCTGATGAAATTACATTTTTTTTTAGTTAATACCTGAAAAAGAATACTACGTGTTCGAAACGCGTTATTTATACTATTAAATTTCTATGTGTGGAGACTATTTAATTAGCTTTTTACCCTACAATGAGTAAATACCACAGATAACTGATTGTACTACCTTCGAATTTATATAAATAGCTATCGAGTTTAGAATTAATGTGTAGTCTAGATGCACAGAAACTTTTTGTTTAGCTTATCTAAGCTCTCGAGTTTGACCTTCATTATTTCAAAATTGATTTAGATTTATTAACAAAGGATAATTTGCAACACAATCTGAAAAAGCTAAAAAAAAAAAGGAGAAGACTTTAAGAAAAATGATGCTTAATTAAATTAATTGAAAGCCATGGCTAAGGGTGAAAAATGGCGAGACTTGGCAAATAATGGAGAGCTGAAGGGAGAGGGTTGAATTAAACGAATCCTTTGATGCTGTCCAATTGACAGTAATCTCTTATCTCTTTGAAAAGGTTCAGTAATCGAGCTCTTCATTTACCTTCTTGAAAGGTTTCTGTTTCATATTTTTTTTTGCATTTTGCAACATTGTTAGGTTTTAATTTTAATGAGGTTTCAGCTAAAATGAGAATTTCGTTCAGCTAGAATGTGCGACTTGATCACAGTTTGGAGAAAACATAACATAGTAATCTCAATCATTGGCATGTTAAATAGATATAAAATAGATAACAGAAAAAATACATCGCAAAAATTATATCATATTTCTAAATATTAGAAGTCATTAATGATATAAAAAAAAACACCTTGTACTCGTACTTTGTTCTGGTAGAAACTAGTTTTTGTTGTTGTAAGACAAGTTGTACTTTGTTGTTGTAAGACCCTATTCTTTGTCAGAAAAACTGATATAGCTAGTTTCACTCATAATAACAGGACAAATTTTGAAAGTCATTACAAACGTTGTTTTACCTGTTGTTGTTTACCATGAACATCTTTTGATCTTGTTTTGTGCAGATTTATTCAACACAGATTATAATAATGATTGAGTTTGGATATTACAACTGTCCAAAGATTTTTATAAGCAATTAAAAGTTTTAGTTTTATCTGTGAGAACGGTGGAAATAGTTGAGGGTCTAGTTTGCTATATGGAACAACTTCATTGAAGAAACTGCTCCTCACACGACAGCTATCTGCAGAGTCTGTGGACACTGCATAAGGGAGAATGATGGAAATAAAATGGTTGTTATTTTAAGCCTTACAGCTGAAAAACTTGCTTAGTTGTTAGCTATTACTAACTAAATTTCTATGGAATAGTTTCATTAACGGGTTGATATTAAAAAGAGGAATTTTGTTTTTTCTTGTATTTATTGGAGTAGGAGATTTCAGTGAATACTTTATCGTGTATCCAGGGAACAAAAGACCGAAGACCTCTACGACCAGTGGTTCTCAAATTCGACATGTTCACTGCTTGTAGAGGTGCAGTGGAGATGTATGATTTACGCAAATGTATTTTTATGTGCATTATTGCCTCAATAACATTCCAATGCCCTTAATACAAATTTTAAATCAAGTTCCGTTAAGTATAAATAAATATAAAAACTTTAAAATTTTTTTTTAGCCCTCTAATAAGGGACATATTCTGTTTTAAAATAAAAAAGTTCTTATAATTTCATTACATGACGCTGAGGTTTACAGAAATTCTGCATAATTGACTCGGAATGGCTTCATATTAAAAAGTTCTGAGGCGCACTCTTTTCGAGGGTCGACGAGCACAAGATTAATGAACTACGAGCTTCTTATCTCCGGCACCAGCTTTAACACTGCTAAACATTAGACCGCCCTCTCTTTTTCTAATGCATACATTCTATTATGAATTATTCTAAATTTTGAAAAACAAATTTTCAGAAAGAAAGAGCTCTGAAAAGGCCCTGCAACTTTGTTGGTATTTTCTATAGTATAGTTTCCATGGTATTTTCAATTGATTTTATTTAGTTTATTAACGAATGTTATTTAATGTGTAAAACAGCATATATATTTACATATATAAAAAGATTTAACATAAACCCGTGAAATAACAATTAATTATCAAACTACAATATGAAATGGGAAAACAAGACTAAGATCTTTCAACCGTAACAAGCGATCTTCGTCCGAGTCAAAAACCCATCAGTTGGCTTTTTGACTCTAACGAAGATCGCTTGTTACGGTTGAAAGATTTTAGTCTTGTTTTCCCATTTCATATTGTGGTTTGATCATTGATATTTACATATATATAACAATCGAAAACAAGATTTTACAATAAACTCGTGAAATAACAATCAATGTTCAAAACCACAAAAAGAATTGGGGAAAAAAAAAGACTAAGATCTTTCAAACATAACAAGCGGTCATCGTCAGAATCAAAACCCAATTGGAGTTAAGACTCTTGATTTTGAGCTGGGTTTTGACTCTGACGAAGACCGCTTGTTACGGTTGAAAGAGCTTAGTCATTTTTTTCCATTTCTTAAGATGGTTTGAACATTTATAACGCTTGAAATATCTATAAATTTCGGACAAAAAAAAAAGTATTCGATAAATTCTAGAGGAGCAGAACTTCATCTTCTTCTTCTTCATCCTCACCCCCTCCTTCCCTCCACCCCCTCCACACTCCCCCATCCTTCCCCACCTCCTCTTCCTCCCACCATCATGTGGTGGTGGTGATGATGATAATAGTGATAGTTATCATGATCATAGTGATGAGGTCAAAATATTGAAGTTTCTACTCAGAAAATTCAATTACGATTAAAAGTGTTCTTTTCTATTAATCGTTTGATATATTGTTCTAATAGTCAGTTTCATGTTTTGAACTATATATACATAAGTAGTGATATAAAAGGGTTCTACGAAATAAATAAACTATGCATAAATCATGTTCAAAAGGTATGAAAAAAAAACATTATTATATATTGACGATAACCGATATTATATATTGATCGAGGACAAACGATTTCTACACACTCGTTTAAAATCAACTTTTAAACCACAATAAGAAATATAGAAAGTATTCTGAAGTAAAATGTAAAAGACAATCACAATTAAATAAGATAGGTCCAGAAAACAAATAAGATTAACACAAAATGTAAATATTATCTGAAATATAACGTTATAAAAAATCATTTTGCTAATAAATATCAAAAAGAAAAATCTTAATTTATTTAATAGTAATTGTATTAAATCATTTTTGATATTTGGACAAAGAAAAATTGTTTAAGCAAAATTAGAAAGCATGTAGCTTGTTATGATTGAATGCATAATTCCATAATGTTGACCAGTTTAAATGAAATTAGTTTTTCTCGGATATTTAAAATTCATTATATTAAAATTGAAATGATTTCCTTGGAATACTCCCCCTCTCCATTAGAATTGTATAAAATGTATTTAAGCTTTAAATTTAATTTGAAAATGTCAAAGGATTATTAATATTTTATTTATAATCTGTTCCATTCTTATTAACTTTATATATTTGTTAAAATATTTAGTGTTAAAACTTGTATTAATTTATGAAAAATCTTACAAACGTCTATACTAGTGGAAAATTGAGAAGTAATTAGTTTAAAAATAATGCATATTTCACTAGAATAGAATTAGTGGCGATTGGTTTGAATAATTTATCAATTTTAATTTTTATATTGAGGCTTTTTTTCGCCCTATATTTCCTTTGAAATTCATTATAAATTGATGAAAAGTAAAAAGCGTTCAGTCATTTATTCTCATTATCACTTCGTATATTTCTGTAGAAAATATTAAACCTTGCTGGGTTTTTCCCCTAAAGTTTTATTTTCCTTTAGAATGACTAAATATATCGGTTTCTGCATTTAAAACAAATAAATATGGGAATAAAAATATAAATAAGGTCTCTCTTGTTTTTCATGACTCAGCACTGCTTTGAACACTACCGTTCTATTCGAAAGTTTTTGTTTATTCTTTTTGTTATTTTAGATGCGATGACTATGCAGATTTTTTTCAAGATATTACTGTAAATCATATTTATAGGTATAAAACATAAATGAATAATTTTGTACTGATTCTGATCAGTAAAATTACAGGGTGACAATTCATCTTCCAATTTTGAAATGTCCAAATGTGGATTAAACTTTTATTTCTATCTCACTTGTTTAATGTATTTCATATATTTAATATTATCTAATATCACAGTTTTCATTTTATGATGACGAGATAGAAATATTGAAATGGTGTCCGTTATTGATTACTTATATATAACTAAACTCATGGAAAGAAAGAACTTAGAAGAAGAAAACAAAACCTCATTACTAATATCGACTACCAGAGCCAGCGTTTCAGTATAACTTAGAACTTTTTTATTTGGAAACTTGAAATGTTTGAAAATAGTAGATAAGAATGATTGGACAATAACAGAAAAAAAAACTGGATATTTGTCAACAATATAATTTTGTAATAAGTAGATTTTTACATTGGCATATGCTTACACCGAGTATTTCTTAAATGGAATGTTAAAATTACCTTCACTACTAATTTGTTTAAACCTAAGTGTTTGCCATAAATAGATTTAAATGCAATTGTTATTCAACAAGTTTCGGAACTAGGTCATATGAAGTTACTTAGCCATAGTGCCTTAATATGGTTTATATTAGAAACAGAAAATATCGTCATTCCTCGTACGATGTTGTTAGAGTCGTTAGAGCGCTTTCGGACGTAGTCCATCTTCAATCGCAACTATCCTAAGGAGCTGTTATCATGGGGTTTATATATCCTGCATATTATTATTACCACTGAGGTTTGTATGATTTATATTATTAATATGGCAAACCATCATACCTGTTTTGATTTCTTTCCATAAACCATTCAGCCTTTCGACCATTATATGGAACAAAGCAGAGCAGGTCGATGTTTTTTACGTGGCGCCCTTTAGCCACGCTGTGATACTCAACAATATTCGCAAATCAACTTTGCGATATATTGCATTTCACGGCGCGCCCAAGGTGGACCTCGCGGAGGCGGGCGTCCACGACAGACATCACACTAAAACAAAAACAAAATAAACACAAAAGCAAACAATAATGTAGACAAAAATAATACATAATAAAAACAGAGCCTTGGATCAGATCACTTCTTTCTGTCATAAAAACAAAAAACAAAAACAAAATACTGCCTACCTTATTTAGGCTAAAATTGCGATCTATCTTGCATTCCACGGCGCACCCAACGTGGACCTCGTGGAGGCTGGCGACCACGACAGACATCACACAAAAAACAAAAAACAAACAAACTAAACACAAAAGTAAGCAAAATGTAACTAAAAATAATACATAATAAAAGACATAGCCTTGGAACAGAAGTCACTTCTTTTATTGTAAAACAAAAACTGCCTGCCTTATTTGGACTCTAATCTGGGATGAGGAGCTTTTTTCAAACCATCATACCATCTTCGATCGCAACTAACCTATTCAGGTTAGGAGTAGGTTAGTTGCGATCGAAGATGGACAATATCCGAAAGCACTCCAACGAATCCAACATCATCTTACAAGGTATGATGGTTTGCCATATTAATAATATAAATTTATATATCCTATCCACTGATATCTAGATATTCTTATTTGATATTATTACTTTATTTTTGAATTTATTTTATATTATCTGGTCTGATTCTTTTATATTTATTTACGAATGTCATAATGTTTGTCCAGTCGTCTTTTTATTTTTATTAACAGTTTGCATGGAATATCGGTTTCTTGGTTTATTTGTTCGTTTATTAAGATACCCGCATTTTTATGTTTAAATTAATAAACGAACGAGTAACTTAATAAACAACCAAACTGATATTCTATGTTAAGCATTAATAAAAATAAAAAGACGACTGGACAGACATTATCCAACGACTCTAACAACATCGTACGAGGTGTGACGGTATTTCGTATTTCTAATATAAATTATATTAACCTCACTGGTAATAACAAATGCATGTACCTTAGATATTTAAAGAATGTAATATCTTAATTGTAAATAGTTGTATTAATTTACTTTGATTTTCGTGTAATTTGTACTTTTTGATGGGGTCGTGTTTCATTACTTTATATATAGTTAATTGAAATAAAAAGCTATAAATATATTTCTGAGGTAAAATGGATAAACAAACAAAAGTTTCCACACAAATAAAGTTTTATTCAACAACAACAACGCGTTTCGAACACTTTGTGTTCATCATCAGGAAGACACCAAGGACGTGGTGCAGAAGGGTTGGCCCAGTGAAAACAACCCTTCTGAACCACATCCTTGTTGTCTTCCTGATGATGAACACAAAGTGTTCGAAACGCGTTGTTGTTGTTGAATAAAATTTCATTTGTGTGGAGACTTTTGTTGGTTTATCCATTTTACCTCATAATGAGTAAATACCACACAATTACGGATTGCACAACTAATGATTTATAAATATATTACACATAATTTTAGAAATTTTACTTTTTTATGGTTTCTTTATTTGAAATGATATAGAAGTTGTACTGTGTAAGAAAACATAACTCACCGATTGAAGTTTTAAATCAACAAGAATGATTGGGCATGTTGTAAAGTAGAGGAACTGGTTGAGTGAGATAAGATGACTAGGTTCTCTGAATTGTTGGACTTAGTAGATAAGGCTCAGTCAAGAATGACCGCCAACACCCCCGATAGAGAATCAAGAAAGAAAAGTTTGTTCAAAGGTCAATTCAAAAGTCTATTCATTACCAAAGACTTATTTCAAATCTAACAAGATTGGGCTACAAAAACTTTATGATTTTTTTTTATAAAAGTATAATTGTTCTGTTCTTTTAATAAACTAAATGTTCTTAGCCCTTTCACTGTTAATGACGTACATATACGTCATACAATTATGCATCACCAATATATATACGTATATATGTTGGACGTATATGTATACGTATTTTTGATCAGGTATATGTATATCTGTTCAAAAAAAAGGATGGAAATTTTAGGTTTTTCAAAAAAAAATTTAGCACAGGGTAAAAAAATTATGTTTTGAAATTCAGCCTTCAAGAACATGAAATATTACTGTTTGGCAGCAGTAAAGGGTTAAATAAATGCTATTCTATATTTTCAAGCACAAGTAAATATAAGATTGGATACTGTGTTATCCCCTGAAGTCTAGAATGATTATTCCCTTAAATCGAATTATTCCAGAATTTAATCTGAAATAAATAAAACCTTAATACTCATTGTAGGGTAAAAAGTTAATGAAATGGTCTCCAGAAATAAAAATTTAATGGTATAAACAAAGCGTTTCGAACACTATAATTTGTAAATACTACATAATAACTGATGGCACTACGTTAGAATTAAAAACGGCTAGTCGCGCCATTGCAATCAACTGATTTTACAAACTGTCACTGAAGAGAGCTAAAAACCAGTTAAATATTAAATTTAATAAAGTCTGTATATTTACTTTGTACTATAGATAACTCTCTGGTGTCATTGTATATTTTAGTTAATGCCTGAGGAAGAACACTACATGTTCGAAACGCGTTGTTTATACGATTAAATTTTTATATGTGGAGACCATTTCATTAGCTTTTTACCCTAAAATCTTAAATAAATGCCATTCTTACATACAGTCTATAGTTGTAAGCACAAGTAAATATAAGATTGGATACTGTGTTATCCCCTGAAGTCTTGAATAATTATTCGCTTTAATACAATCTTGTAATGTATGCAATAATTCTACCGAAATTACCATTATGATGCTAAGCAGTAAAGAATGGTGGCTTATTAAGGAATAGTTAATTAAGATAAACAGTTTTTACAATTCTACGAAATAATTTAAATAATTCTATAACTTATTTAAATAATTCCAGAAATAATTTGAACTCACCAAATTTTGAAATTATTCCAGAATTTAGTCTGAAATAAATAAAACCTTAATATTGAAATGCCTCCCAAGAAAAACTCAACATTGTAATAAGTAAAAGCTCTTGATTCGTGGCAGTGTGATAAATATTATACAAATTTCCATTCTGATGACAAACTATTAATCAAAATTTAATTTTTTTTTCTGTTTCTTAGTTTTTAATAAATTTGGTTCGAATATTGCTCTTGTATTTTTAATATATACTATATATGAAATATACAATATTCTATGAATAACATTGATTTCACATAAACACGTGAAGTAACAATGAATAATCAAACCACAATATGAAATATGGGAGAAAAAAAAAGGACTAAGATCTTTCAATCGTAACAAGCGGTCTTCGTCAGAGTCAAAAACCCAACTGAATTTTCGGGTTAAAACCAGTCAGTTGGGTTTTTGACTGACGAAGACCACTTGTTACGGTTGAAAGATCTGTCTTTTTTTTTTTAACTTAGTCTCGTAAGTGGTTTGATCATTTACTATATTCTATATACCAGTGGCACATTAATAATTTTGTAAAGAACAAATGAAATTCCAAACTGATACTCAATCCTTCATCTAGTAAGAAGCTTTTTCATTTTTACTCACAATAAATTATCACGAGTACTGACTCTATAAAGCAACTATTTGTCAAAATGTCTTATTCCATTATAAAGGTTTATAGAATAGTTTAGTATTTTTTTGGAATCAGTCCTTTCTTTAGACGTACATTATTAAAAATAACACTAAACTTAGCTGATACCATGTCCTTAATTAGCTTCCTAAATTTTCCTAAATAACACTCTCGTTAAATCGTCTGAACAGTATAGCGTACTTTCTTCAGTCAACATGTTTGAAATGATCTCCATTCATCTTCAGGGCATGAATAAATCCTTGTGAAAACTTTTTGTTTATACAAGCAAAGTGAAGACAGTGAGGGGTTGTTTTTCTTAAGTTCATGATAAACTTCTAAATCCTGCGGGGTGAGTGGCCTCGTGGTTTGAGTGAGTACCTGGCAATGCCCTGCTTGTCCTATATATATATATATAATTATATATAATATATATATTTTTAATTATATTATATATTTATATATCAATATATTATAATATATATTATATATATATATATATATATATATATCAGCTCAAAAACAAAGAAAAGCAACACACAGAGAAAGAGACACACTTACAAACTCAAATTTTCGGATGACCCGTCTTCGGGAGAAATAGAAAGGGCGACCACGACCAAGCACGCCGGAAACACAACGGCAGGAAACCTTCCTGGCAACACGACTATATATATATATATATATATTATATATATATATGTGTGTGTGTGTATAAGTAGTATAAGTAATATATATATATAATATATTATAATATATATATATATATATTATCTGTAAAAGGGATATATATCTATATATTATCTCTTTTCAAAATTTCTGCACTTCCATCACTTGCAATTACAAAAATTTCCGACAAACTTATTTCTTTTCTAGACCTTGATGTTACTTTGGATAATGGACGTTTCCGTACATATCAAACCTACCATTGATCAAAAGTACCTCCTATATAATGACTATATGTAAAATGGCCTATACCTAGATCCTAGAAACAATCTCTATATCTAAAGTTTGTTAGTTTGTCTGTTTGTTTGTTTGTTCACCCATTTTCTGTGGAGATAGAGACCTGAAATTAAATATATGTTAAATATATATTATTTATAAAGCCCAGAGGCTTGCATGCTCGCTGATGACAGTAGTGCAAATGTATTATAAATAAATGTAACAAATATATAATAAGCTACTACAGTAGAGGTTAAAAATGAATAATTTTAGAAACAAACTTGAACCAGTCGGATAAAATACGAATGTTCCAAGGTAATATTATAATGACACATTCCATTCATTAATGTTATTTTATGTTGGGTAAAAAAATTGAATATTTCTATCCACAATTTTTGTTGTGTTGATTGTATATATAACTTGAATTGATGTTTTATTTATTTATACCATAATATAAATGATTTTTTTTTACTTAAATGATTTTTATTTTGCTAAATATACTTACTGTGTATATATCTTGAATCATGTTAAGAATACCATATCAAAAGCTTGGTCCATATAAGAATCTGTTTCTGTGCCTTGATAACAAGAAACAACAATTAAAATTATCCCTGTTAATCATGTTCAGTGAATTTATTTTAATAACTATTGCTATAATTTCTGAGTGACACAAAGGGTCACGTGTAGTTTAGTATTTGTAATAATCTCCAAGATCACAGTCACCTCCTCAACCTAAATTTTCTGAACAGGTGTATCCTTGCTTATTCCTCAAAAGCCGTGTTTTACCTGCCAACATCTCTGAAGGACCAAGATCTAAAATAGATACGTTTAAATCTTGTTTTTCGTAACCACCTCTTTCCCTATAAATTGGTACTCTTATTAAGAGTTTTTTTTTCTCTCTCTATTTTTACTTACCTTCTCAACTCTATTTAAACCGCCTTCCATCCCTTACCGAAAACCTCCCAATCTGAAAAATATTTTCAATTCGAAAAACAATAATTCCAGTCAGATACTAATTTTAGTGGCACTCAACATTAAAGACAAGTGTCCCTCTCTGATTTCTCAAGTCATGTACATCATTCTATAATCTTTGAATCTAGAATAAAATTTGTGCTAAACGCCCCCCTATTGGGGCAATAGTGGGTGTGGGGGGGTTTCTATCCGTTGGATGGATGGAGCGCTGGTGATGAGCTGAAATGATTGAACTGTCTAACGCGTGAGTGCGCTAATGTACTGGTTCATCAGAAGTTATGCGGCCCTTATCTTAAACTGTTCGATTATAATATTATCGTTCATTTTTGTTATTTTTAATTGTGTAGTTTAATTGTTTACCTGAAGATATCCAAGGTAGTTGAAAACTTGTATTTCGTTAGTTTTTAATAATGTTTGTTACGTTAGTTTTTAAGGTTTCTATTTGTAATCTCGTTAATGTTTGGTATTGTTCAACTCCGTCCATTTGTCCCACCATTTTTTGCCTTTTTCGCTTCTCCCTTGGAAGGCAACCAGAACCCTCCTATTGATAACATTATTTCTCTGAGTGTTTTACTTTAAATAGTACACTCTGCAATTTAATATATACATAAATTAATTTATATATTAAGTAGTGTACTTATATCTATATGACTTATTTTTTTAATTAATTTACTATTTGAGTATTTTGTATTTCTTTGTATATATTTCTTTATTTTTATATTCTTTTGTTTTAATTTTGTTCTTTCTATTTCTGTTTTTTTATTTTCTATTATTATTTATTTATTATTGTTCCTTCTTTTCTCTCCCTTTGTGAAGTACCAATACTTGACAGTGCTTTTGAGAAAGAAATTTCACTCTTGGTTGTGTCTTTCCATCAATTCTCTTCATCTGCTGGTGATTCTCTTCATCTTCGTCAGCTGGTGATATCTTTCTGATCAACACAGATGTCGAAAATGGCCATAAGTTTTTTTCTTGTTTGGACGTTTTGTCTTTGAAAATTTTTATTATATATATAATTATAATTTGCTTCAGTTTCTGCATTAACGACTATTTCATAATAACTTCAAACTTTTGAACGACATTGTGTTCTGCGGGTGTTTACAAGAAATCACACAGTAAATTTGCTAGACTCATCAACTGTGAGACCGTATTATCACAGTCATTTCTAAGCTAGTTAGAAAAGTTGAAACAATTTAGACATTAAATTTTACTTCACGTATTTACTGTGAAAACTCGTAATATATATGTTATTGAAAATAATACCAAACTTAGCTGATACCTTTTTCTTAACAAACTTCCTAATTTTTCTAAATAGTATCTCGTTACTTCGTCTACACAGTAAAGCATATTTCCTATAATCGACTTGTTCTTGGGTGAATTTGATCGTTTATATAAGCAAACTGAAGGCAGTGGAGGATGCTTATAAAAAACAAATTCAGTGTTATATTCAATGATTTATATGAGATATAATGCTGAAGTGCTAAATACTTTGTCAGTATTTAATACTTTGTCAGTAATACAAAAGAAACAGTATTAGTTTTAATTTTACATTTTAGAGGGAGTAAACATGTTTACAGAACAATTTTACAGTTATATATCTTTAGTTAAACCAATGTAGACTCTGTAATTTAATAAAAGAAACTTGAAAGTTTTACTTATCTTATATTACCTGGTTACTAATACTTTATATCAAAGCAGTTTTTAAATCAGAACTCTATTCATGTATCTCCTACATTTTCCATCCACTCAATTGTTTCTTCCCCATTTCTCATCAAAACTACTCAGTCAAAAAGTTTTCATTTTAATAATTGTACAATAAATCGTTTACGCGTCAACTATCAATAGCCAAGCAATCTTATCTCAAAATTAATGTATTCTTTTTTCTTTCAGGTGGAGTATGGTTTGACTGAAGAACAAGTTGGAGGTACAATCTAAATATATTTATTAAACAAAATTTAAATTAAATTTAAAATTTTGACTAGCCGTTGCGTCTACGTGCTTGGTCTCCCTTTCTCTTTTCTCCTGAAGACGGATTGCCCCAAGATTTGAGTTTGTAAGTGTTTTCTTTACTTTCTGTGCTACCTATCCTCAATTTTGAACTGTTATTGTGTCCAGTTTGGATCGTTTTTCCGTTTATTAAGTGAATTAAACAAAACGAAGCCCCTTTATCTGGGAGGGTATGTCTTGTTTGTTTAATCTGAATGTTCTATGTTTTGTGTTAGTTTATAATTTAGTCCATTAGTTATATCGTGGGTGGAATAGGTGGAATATTCCAGTACATTCAGGATATTGGACTGCAAGTCATTCCCCAAGGAATATCTATAAGGAGTTTATAAAAGGTAGGTTCACTTTTTAAAGCTATTATGTACATACATCCATGCGTTGTGTTACAAATTCCAATTTCAGAAATCTCATATTAGGAATTTTTTGTTGGTGATTTTTATTTTTCACTTGAAGTACATAATATACCTATTTTGTTTAGAAATTATTAGTTTTAAATAAAAGTTAAGATAGATTAGCAGAAATCAAATAGTTACCCATTGATAGTGCTTTGTAACATTGTTTCTTATTTATTTATTAATTTATTATTTGATAATTTGCCAGATCATTCTTTTTTCTCAACGTTTTTGTGGGTTCCACAGTACTGTGACTAAACAGGTTAGGGGAAATGTTTTTCAATACTTCAGGAGGCTACTAAAACATATTTTGTACCCGTCTTCTGTAAAGTTAAGAACAGAAGGAACCTTGAAATCTTAATGCATGCTTTTTCTGGGACATTGGATGGTAGATAGGAGAGTTTTTCTAGTACTTTAGATTACAGGTATTGAAGCTATTCAGGTCTGATAAAACCACCAATTTCTATCTCGTAGATAACAGGACGATTTGGTTCCAAAGTGCCTCTAGAAAATGTCATTACAATGTTTTTAGAGTATTTTCTACAATCATAACCTCATTATTGGCAAAATAACCACAAAATGGTTTGCCAAACGGTGTAACTTGTATAACTAATTTCAATTAGTCTTTAGATAGATGTACACGCAATTAAAAATGGATTCAAGGGACATCTTAAATAGTGAATCTATTATCTATGATGAAAACAGATTCTTCATGACTTATAATATATATTAACCAAATAATGGAATTCTATTGACTATTATGTTAAGGAGCGAAAAACCTACCCTGGTATTGATACAAAATATAACGTTTACAGTGATTATCCATGTCACATATGATTATATTAAAACTTTTAACTATTTATGTAATGCATATTTATAATATTCTGTTAATATTTAACCAAAATAGTATAATATACTTAATTGAAGAATCATGAGATCTTTTCGTGGTCACAATTTCAGTTTAGGTAATCCTATTCATGCAGTAGTTATTCTTTCTGTTATCATTAGGTAATCCTAAACTTGCAGTAATTATTATTTGCGTTAGCATTGATTTAACGCATTCTATGGTTGCTGCATTAATACATCTTTGCATTACTGCTGATTTAGTGGATTAGAAAGAAGAATTTAATGCATTTAATTTAAGAATTTGAATTTAATGGACTATCAAAAACTTCTTCTACATCCATAAGTAGTGCATGGTTATGGTTTATGTTTTCACACGTATTTATTTTGCCTATTCATTTTAAAACTGATTCTGTTCATTTAAGAATTTGAATTTAATGGACTATCAAAAACTTCTTCTAGATCCAAGAAGCAGTACATGGTTATGATTTATGGTTTATGTTTTCATACGTATTTATTTTGTCTCTTCTTTTTAAACCTGATTCTGTTCATTTATGAATATGAATTTAATGGACTATCAAAAACTTCTTCTAAATCCAAGAAGCAGTATATGGTTATGTTTTATGTTTTCATGTGTTTACTTTGTCTCTTCTTTTTAAACCTGATTCTGTTCATTTGCTCTTCTAATTTCTTTAGTAATACAATATCTAAAAATATATTTTAAGTTTTTTTTTTAAATCACTGAAGGAGAAGTGGATAAAAAATTAGTAGCCGTTTTGTCATTAACTACTAAAGACCCACATGCTTCAATGTTATCCAAACACAATGGATAACATTGAATTCTTAACCAGTCCAAGAACCATATGACATTAATATGTGCTGAAGAGTGCGACATGATCACAACATTTCTGTTTAACATTCATACAACACACAGTGGAAAACACCATAAAATATATGGGTTCATTTAAGTTTGTTTTTGTATTTTGAAGTATACTGTTCATCTTACATATTTAGAGTTCTTTTCAAAAACAATAGCGGAGGGGGTTATCTATTTTATTTTGTTTACCAAGACATTATTTAAGAAATCAAATTTTAAAACTTATGTATTATAAATTTTCAACAATATGAAGAAAATGAACATTTTATCGTTGTTAGAATTATTTTGTTTTCCATCGTTCATTTGTACAAAAAACCAAATATACCTTTCGAGTCCCTCATTATGTTGGATGTGTAGCTCATTTATTAGGTTAGGTTGCAGTGGCAGTCCCACAAGAGAACACAGGTAGGCCGAGCATTGGTCCTTTGTGATACCACACAATGATGATTGATTCTACAGTGGGAGTCCTAAATTTTACCTAACTCAAGTGTATTTAGAGTAAGGATCTTTAACGAGTACCTGACATCATACAGGCTTGGGAACGACAGTTTAAAGTCCTTCTCCGAGGGACGACGTGCTCAGATTTATTCACCTCCCATGTGAATAAATCGAGGGCCAGGTGGGGATCGAACCCCGGTCCTATCAGTTTCTGAGGCGAGCACGTAATTACTGAGCAAGCCTGCCCCCTTCGGCTCATTTATTACTTGGCACCCACATTATCGGGTTGATTCTACATCGTAAGTTTAAGATGAACTTACTCTAGTCTATTTAGAGATGGGATTTTGTGTACAAGAATGCCTGAAAATGTATTTCTTTGGACTCACAGCTTCAAGTCCTCTCTCAGGATGTGCTTAAGATTTTCACGCACTATTACTACAAATTGAAAGGAAACAAGTCTTTTTTTTGTTGATGAGATAATGCCCTCTTATTATCCCAGACACAATCTAAGGTGTTATGCGATCCTTGCCGAAGGATGGATGATACAGGGGTTACTGTATTGTTAACAGAGCCTCAAGGGTACCAGGCGACCCCCTTGAGTCAATAGCCTTACTCCGGTATACAGTGCTCTGCTGGAGCGGACAAAATACCACCGATAGAGATACAGGGATTTTCTCCTGTATGATACTAAGGAGAAGGAAGTCAGGAGGCACAGAAGGTCCATAAGCGCTTACTAATGGGAGCCAACCTCCCACAAGTGCACCTAAGGACCCGAACAAGGAGAAAGGAAGTTACTTTCTCCCGAAATGTAGATAGCCAGAATGGATATTATCAATGATGATTTATGCAGATTCTGCAAAGAAGAGCAAGAAACACCGTTGCACTTGCTGACTGCAACTTTTACCGCTGAAACCAGCCAAAGTGCTGAGCTTCTTAGAGGCGTTGAAGCTAACTGCTGAGGTACTTTACTACGGAAGAGGGAAAGTACAATAGTTTTTAAGACGCAGTGCTATAGTCACCCTCAAGAATGAAAAAAAAAAATTATGGATGATGGAATTTCAAGCTGGGACAAACTGACCGAAATCTCAGCTACCCTACAACACACATCAGAATAGTTTCAGAGATAAATATCAGACCTGAGACATGCAATTTACACAGCATTAATGTTCTAGAACTGTTGACTTACAGGACTTGCCACGAGTCATTTGAGATTCAGTCCTAAAATGCTGAAGAACAAAAACCTCACTGATTTGAAAAAAAAAATGCTTTAGAATTCTCTAACTGAAGATAATTAAATCGACACCCACACAAATGAGTAGCATTGACTTTGAAATCAAATATAATAAAAACCCTAACAAAGCTAGCCATAACATCTAGAAACTGTAATAGTGCAAATAACAAAATCTGCTCTTTGTTCAAAGCGTAAAAAGGAATTGCTCGTAATAAAATTCACTACAATTCCATTGCAATAGGATTATTGCATAAGGCCTGAAACATGACTGCAGCTTTCCTTATACTAATATAAACATCACTCCACTTATTCAGTCTAGATACATTTCTATTGCAAAAGGTTTTGCCTCCACTTGGTCCATTACTATATACACGTTATTTCATCCTTCCTTTTTCATATTTCCATAAACATTTATTCATTTCTTCCAGTTTAATACTTTCAAATTTACTTGCAACCTTCATTCTCAAGATAACCTTATATTTGAATTCTGATTTTCATATCTTCTTGATATATTCCATATTTTCATGTTAATAATTTCCTTTAACATTTGCATATCGCAAATTCTAAAGTTGTTTATACATTGTTTTATTTTTCATAGATGATTTTTTAAGAAAAACTTCTATTTTATTGATATATTTCATTCTTTGGGTATCTTGTTCTTTGTTATAAAACAAATACAGTTTTGGTGTCTGCTTTTCAATGTGATCACAAAATCCAAATTTTTAATAATTTTGACACCATGCCGTTTCGTGGAAAAAATTAAACACACGAAGCTATATATATATGATCAAACCACAATAAGAAAATGGGAAAACAAGACTAAGATCTTTTAACCGTGACAAGCGTTCTTCGTCAGAGTCCTTTTATTCGTTTAGAATAAAAGGACCTTATAATAACCTTACTTTATTGAAACCTGACTCTGACAATCAGTTTTGCCCATAGCAAACACCAATAACTACTACTAAGTAGCCTTAAAGTCGTGATTAATCATATTAATTAGTTAAAATAAAAAGAACTTATAATAACCTTACTTTACTGTAACCTAACTGACAATCAGTGTTGCCCATGGCAATCACCATTGTGATTAACTATTAAGTAGCCTTAAAGTTGTGATAAATCATATTAATTAGTTAGAATAAAAAGAACTTATAATAACCTTACTTGAATATAACCTAACCCTGACAAACAGTGTTGCCCATAACTACTAAGTAGGCTCTCATTGGTAGGTATTAAAGTCGCGATGAATATGTTTTCCTGCTGGTGGAATGAGTGTAAGTTTTTTGTCAACAAGCATACCGCTCCTGTATAACAGGCTCTCGTTATGACAGCTGCTTCACTCATCACCTCATTACAGCTCCATTGCCTTAATAAACATTTGGTCATAGCCACGTCAATTATTCATTCAAACATGTTTTTCATTTATGATCAGTACTTCAAACTGTTTAAAATGATAGCTGTATTATTTCCATTACACTACTAATGACTCTTGTCTGAGTTAGTATCATTTGGTAAATATCCTTTAAACGATGGTTTTGGCTGAAATTCACAATAATTTCAACAAACAATTTTATTTTTCTTTTAAAATTTATGTTTTAAAAGTTTTTAATTTTTTTTTAAATTGCTAACTATATGTACTTAATGTGTGTGTGTGTGTGGTGTGTGTGTGTGTGTGTGTGTTTTGTGTTTAAAAGTATTTAAAAGTTCAATGCCCATTTCATGCTTCATTACTTTTTTTTTTGAGAATTTTTCAAGTAACCTTCCAGTTTTTACACTTCCTGCGATTGTAGAAAAATCAACTCATCCATGCTTTTGAACGTAGATTTGATCCTAGGCTTAACCTTAATTGTTAATTATTCTTTGATATTATTATTTACTGATTTATTTTAAAAGAATGTGTTTACTTATTTATTTTACTTTTGTTTAGTTTATTTTCATTAATTTGTAATAAGCGCTTGTTTTTATTTCTTTTAATTCTATATTAATTTGTTTATATATTATTTATTTATTTCATAATTTCTTGCTCCCCTTCTTCTACAACTAAACAACGTTTAGAGAAGTGCCTTTTGAATTAGACTTCAGTCCTTTCTTGTCTTCAAAATGGTTACATCTATTTACTTACCTGATGATGATACATTTGAAATGTATAGGTTAGGTTGCAGTGGTAGTCCCACAATGTAACACACGTAGGCCGAGCATTGACCTTTTGTGATACCACACAATGAAGATTGATTCTACAGTGGAAGTCCTAAATTTTGCATAACAGAAGTGCATTTAGAGTAGGGATCTTTAACAAGTACCTAACATCGTACAGGTTCGGGACCGACGGTTTAATGTCCTTCTCCGAGGGACGACGTGCTCAGATTTATTCAACTCCTGCGTGAATAAATCGAGGGCCAGGTGGGGATCGAACCCCGGTTCTATCAGTTCAGATGCAAGTACATACGTTAACGACTGAGCTAACCTGGGCCCCTTTGAAATGTATAAGTGAGTTGTGTGATTTCCGAGGCATATGTTTTCTCTCTGTGGATTTATTTTACATAAAACAGATAAAAATTATATTTTAAAGTCATTTTAATTTAATGTAAGTAAATTAAAGAAGAAGCATAATGTTCATGTGTTTTTTTTATATTGTGGTCAGAG
This sequence comes from Hermatobates lingyangjiaoensis, assembly GCA_026182355.1. Lineage (NCBI taxonomy): Eukaryota > Metazoa > Arthropoda > Insecta > Hemiptera > Hermatobatidae > Hermatobates > Hermatobates lingyangjiaoensis. Next base: position 502,996 of record JAPFBL010000075.1, on the reverse strand, counting down.
TAAGGTTGGTGGTTCGGTTTTGGTATCTTGTTTAGATTACTGTGCAGTTGATTTATGTTTAATGGAGATAAATTACGATCACGATCCTCTACAAACGCAAACATGGACGAGAAAAAAGCAAAACATTTCTGAAGTCTTACTGCTAATGTCCTTAACGAAAAACAAAATAATACTTTATCAAAACAAAAACCTGTATTATTTATTAACTTTGTGCTTGCAGGTGCGATTGAAATCACTTTGAATATATTATAGCGTAATAAATTAATTTATATTAATTATTAATAAACATCAAAGTAGCTATTGTAAGCTTAATACCGCAGCGCTATTAGATATATTATTTGAATATATTATTATATTATATTATTTTTCATGTCTGTATTCTTCTCTACTTGACAGTTTTCCAAACAAATTCAGTATATACTAACATTTGTGTTTAGATATATCAGTTTTTTCATTTTATCAATCAGTGTTGCCAACTATTATATTCCATTTTTTTTTAATTGTTTTCAATAAATGGAAAACATAAAAGTAATAAATTCATTTATATTACCAAACATGGAATTTAAAAATATATTGCCAACACTGCCTACTAAAATAATGTACTGGTATATCTGAACATACTTAGTAGGGATAATATTATTATAAACTTCTGTCATACATCGTATAAAGTTGGTGGAGTCGTCCGACCGGTTTCGTGAAGGCTGCTACCAGTGATGATGCAGCCGACCGTTTTAGCAAAGGCTACATCTAGTGATGATGCAGCCGACCGTTTTAGCAAAGGCTGCATCCACTGATGATGCAGCCGACCGCTTTAGCAAAGGCTCTATCCAGTGATGATGCAGCCGACCGTTTTAGCAAAGGCTGCATCCAGTGATGATGCAGCCGACCGCTTTAGCAAAGGCTGCATCCAGTGAGGATGCAATCTTTGTGAAACCGGTCGGACGACACCACCAGCCATATACGAGGTATGACAGAAGTTTATAATCATATTATCTTTCTAACTTCTGTGGTACAACAATATACTGTGGTACTAACAAACTCATTTCGAATCGGTAGACCTATGAGAAATGATTTACACAGAATCATTAGTTTAAATTTGAATAATAGAAATATAACTAATTAAGGATCGGAAGTTATGGAAAAGTATCTCCATAAACAAGTTTTAATTGAATAAAAACGTAAACTTACAAATATGTTTATTTGTTAACAGAGTTTTTTAAACATCTTTAATTTCCAGTAATACGTAAAAACCACATTGTAAATGAATGCACAACTAGAAACCAGTTGAGGATTACTCATTTTGTTCTATGTATATTGTAAATGTAATCAATACCCTTTAATTTTCTTAAAATTTGAAATCTCGATTATTAAACTAAAGAATATTTAATTGGTGTTCCATGTCTGGATGAACATAATGAATGTAACACTAATATTTTAATTGAAAAGAGATCTAAAAAAGTGCTAATGGGAGATGTTTTGAAAATATTCAGTTTCACCCTGCAAGAATTTAATTAGTGGTTTTTAATTATATTAAAAATTAATCAGAAGAATTTGAGGTGTGAAATTTTTAGTTTTAAAAATGCATTCAGAATATAATGGAGATTTTTGTTTCAAAATAAACTGATAACTTTGGCTCTGTAAGTTGACTACAAGTAAAGCATAATGATGACTTATTGACATTGATTTTGACCTGTACTCACTTTTGAGGTATTTTGAATGTTTTCTTGGCATTCTTACATTATGTATTCCGATAAGTGAATATGAGACAGATATTGTATAATTCAATCATGATGAACGCTGAACTTGACACTCTTTTTATTGATCTTAATTCAGCAAATTAATTCTTGTTGGAGAAATGTTATGGGTGATATTGCACCTTGAAGAAGGCACTTCATGTCGAAAAATGTAAAATAACTTCCTCTCTTTTGGAGGAAGAGTCCAAATACTATATTTAGAGCGGCAGATCGAAACACTAGTGGAGATATAAATTTGTCAATTGGTCCCGGTGGCTATTAATAAATGTCAAAATAGACAAAAAATTAAATAGAAAATAAAATATTCAGTGAAATAGATTAATATAAAATTGCTTACGTCAATGGTTGAAATATTGAAAAGGGAATTTATCGCAAGGTCAGGGCGGATAAATTATTAGGATCGATGACTGAAATGAGGCATTCATTTTTATTTTTAAATTGTTCTCTTGTTTTTGCTATAATTCATGCACAGAACTTTCTTTTTCTGTCCCTCCCATCCTCTCCCTTTCCTCTGTCTCTCTTTCTCGCATATATATATATATGTTTCACAGTAAACTATAGGTAATCGGTAAATAGAAAAAAACTCTTACAGTCTCTAATTTTTGGGTTAACTGTCAATAGGATAGAAGAGATAAAACACTAAGCGCCTTGCGAAGTGCTTCTATTTGGGTCTCAAACCGTTGCTTTGCAAGTCAACTTGGTGTCTCCCTATCTCTTCTCTCCTGATGACGGTTAAACCGAAAATTAGAGACTATAAGAGTGATTTCCTACTTGCTGTGTACCTATAGTTTACTCTGAACCGTTGGTTGCCCTTTGTTGATCTTTTTCTTGATGATAATACATCGTGAATTTTTGAAGACACCATCTGGTGTCTCGCTCATCTTTAATGGATGAGTAAACAAGATTTTTAAAGTTCATGATCATCACATTAGGCGTTCCTCAATTGTTCAATATATATTTTGTATCCTATTTTTTTGTTCATACTATTGATGTTTCATTATTACTGACACAAAATCCAACACTTTGGGGGGGGGGGGGGGGGGGGGAGAGAACTACGAAATTCGTAGGTCTGATTGCCATCGGATGCATGTCAACACAATATCCACAATCATTTACGAGGATTACGTCGTAAATTTACGAGTGTTAACGGCAGTAATGTACCATCCTACCAGAAGTAGAAACTGAAGTAGACTATTTATTTTTATTAGGTTTGTAGTTTCAACCTTACCACTTTTGAAACTGTTTAGTACAGTTAACACAAATCAGTTTGTGTATTGCACAAATGTTTTTATATACTACCGTATAACGTAAACGATAATGATATTAAACGTTTTAAAAAAATTAAATACTAAGAAATAAGCTTAAAGAAACCCGCCAACATCAAAAAGATCATGCATTTACAGTTCTACTTACGTAGGAAATATGAAGTTAACTGTATATATGTATTATAAGTATAAAAATTTAATAATACACTACACTATAAAACATTACAAAAATTGAAAATAAGAAATTCATGCATGATCATTGAGATCATTTACGACTAATGGTGTGGGGTGTTTGTTGGACTTACAAATCATGTAAGCGCTTTATGAAAACTTAACAAAATATATTTATAATAGATCAAAATTTCTAATTTTAAACATTAATATACAAATGTTAAAATTGAATACAATTATTAATTGAAATTTAATTCGTAATTTATAATTTTGTTTAAAAAAAGTTTCGAAGTTATATTCTTAACATTGTTATTTGATAAATCTAAAATATACTCAATTAAGCAGAGAAAAATATATAATTGATAATTTTTTCATTTGTTTTATTGTATTTTTATATTATTAATAATTTAAATTTTTAAATTATTAAAAATATAAAAAGTTTACACAGTCGTTATTACAAATGTAAACAATACGGAGAGAGACATGAAAATGAAAATTGAATTCAGAGTTTAACGGTATTAAAATAAAGATATAATACATTAATGGTTTAAATTATCCTGATCTCTTTAAATATATTTGTAATAGTATTTAATCTCATTAAAAAGAGTAGCAATGGATATATAAACAACTGCGAGAAATTTTTGTTTGATAACAAATAAGCAAATCAAAAGGAGAGTTTCCATTTCATTTATAAAAAATATGAACCAAAATTTAAAAAAAGCTTAAATGAGATTGATTCGACAACGTTTTTATTGAAAGAATAATTCTATAAAAGAATTGAATGTGTTCGCAAATAAAATTGAACCAGTTTAACCAATTCAATAAATAGAGCTTTTAACAGTTATTATTTTACATTCACTTACATTGAACCATTTAAACAACCAAAGAGTACTCTTATTATAATTGCAGATTTATATTCAGTAAGTATATTTAATAAAACAAAAAGAAATAAAAGGGTAAAATTCCATTTATTTTATATGAAACAAAACTTTCAATGCGGAGATTTCTGATGTATTTAAAGTCATTTTTTATAGGTAGAAGTATTAAATTTTGGACTTTTATATAAAAAATAAACTATTAAATTATAAGTTTAAAATAAATAATCTTAGGAATAGAAAGTTCAACACACTGTTTTTTTTTTACAGCGTAAAGGTGTTTTTTTACGCTGGTTGTCACTAGACGAAACCATGATGAAAAATAGAGTCATCTAAAAAAGAAAACTTGAAATATGTATATTAAACATTTTGTTTCAATTATTGTTTCATATTAACTTGGTATATATAGTTTAATGTTTATTCAGTTTTTGAGTAAATGATTTAATATTAGAGTTGTTGATATTTGAGTTTAGATTGGCGAAAGGAACTGTGTGTTCGTGTCAGATGGGATTTGCAAAGTGATATTGAATACGAATGGTAGATATACTTTAAGAGTTGGAGGGTATAAGAGATTGAGCGACACTTGGTTTTGTAATGGTAATGTTTTGGGGCAAGTCAAATAGAGAAACACGATAATACCATTTGGTTAGAAGGCCCACAGTGACACTCGTGTGTCTGTTCCCATCACATGTGTCTTATATTCGCTCTTCGCCTGACTCTTTCCACTAAACACCCCCGCCCTCCCTCCCTCCCTCCCTCTCAAATAAATAAATATCAGCTAAATATAATAATTACAGAAGTATAAACAGCATTAATGACATGAAAAGTAATGAAAAAATGCCCACTAATTAGAACTACTATAAAAAAAATAAAGCTTTCTGTCTTTTCAATTCAAACTACTATGCGACTATCACATTGTTACTCCATCTCTAAATCTAAACTAATATTAGTTTTAACACGTCAAATGATGGAAAATTGATGGCTACTAGAAAGTGCGTGTGTGTTTGTGTGTGGAGAGAGAGAGACCAACGACCAACGAATATATCCGCACACTATAGTGCACGTCGTAACTAGCAGTTCCATACCAGAGGCCTTCTACTGCTTGCTTACTGTGCTGCTATAACTTGGAATGTCAGTAATTCATGTCAGATATTAAGTTCGTCTGTACAGTAATGATGTCGTATTCGCGGTCATGTGGTCTTGTTTAGGTCATGGTTTTCAATGTTTTTAGTCATCAGTTGGAAAAGTAGTCAGATAGTCAGTGGATGAAGTAATTGTTCAGTGAGGTTGAGGAAGGATGGTGGCAGGATTTAGAGTTTGTACAAGGAGGTTTGGATGAGTAGATAGTTTGTTGTCTTCATTGGTAGTAGGTCGGGTGATGTAACTATCTATGGGTTCCATTTTCAGATCATGGTGAATATCAACATTACCAAGGAGCGTACCAAGGAGCCCTGGCTATAAGGCGGGCACACTTATTTTGAACAATCTGGATACACGCCTTGTTCGTTGGTGCAGCTCTAAACCAGACGGAGCATCCATAAGTCATCGCTGAACGAAGAACCCCCTTATAGACAAGGTCCTTGACCGAATCAGGAGAATTCCTTGATTAGAAAAGAGAATATAGATTGCACATCAAGTAAATTCCAAGCTTGGATTTATTATGGAGGTGTTGCTTGAAAGTTAATCTAGAGTCTAAAATAAGACCCAGATATTTTACATGGGTTTGGTAGGTAATTATCTGGTTACCAATGAAGACAGGAGGAGGACGGGGAGGGACACCCTTGCAGAATCGAACATGGGAACTCTTTGTTGGGTTCAACGCTAGTTTCCACTTTGTGAACCAATGCAAAGCCCCATCGAGGAAACATTGCAATTTCCTAGAGAGAGAGAGAGAAAGTTTGGTGTCATGGGGGCCATGGGTAAACATGGTATCCCAGAGCGGCATGTCATTCCATCCAGGAGAATAAACTGGAATTCAGTTGCCCGCTTCCTATATTTCTGGCAAGTTTCTAATTATTCTCGAAAATTTTAAAACCCAATACTACACGAAAGTCTTCTTTTTGATTGTTTAAAGAACAGCTTCCATCTTTGATAAGTAGGGCTACAATTATTTACAGTTTAGACACTTCCCTCTTGAATTATAGTATTTTAGCCCCAAAAACTAGCATCTCTCTGGATGATTTACTGCCGTTCATTACCTCAGTATCCTATTGGTCGCCCTCGTGGATGGGTGAAGAGTTGATCTGACCCTTCAATGTATATATTTTATTTTAGATATAGATGTCGTAGCGAAATTTTCTGTCAACATGCATTAAAATTCAATAAAGATGGTACAACAAGTTTAAAAACTCGTTAACGATGAGAATATTTTAGAATAATAACTCCAAATAATATAGTTTTATATTCCGACACCCATCATCATCAGGAGTAGAGATCCTCTGCTCGAGTGGTACACAGTTTTTAATTACTACTAATTTCACTTCACCTGTAAGAACATTTTGCAGTCTTATTTTTACTGCACAAGAGAGAAATTGATTACAGAAGTAAAATAAACAAAGAAAAAGAATTACAAGGAAAATGACACAGTTAAGATTGCATAAATAGTACATTTATTTATTTATCAAAAAAATGATTAAATAAAATAATAATAGATAAAAAAGATCTCGAGGGGTGTTCACATTAGCCTTCTTGAAGCGCAGATGGAATGTTTTTAGTCATTTTTGTGGTCATGTTGTCATTATTTATCCTATAAATATAATAAGGGCTCTTGTAATTTTTGTTTTATATCAGCTGTTTTTGTTTCAAACTCTTCGTGGAGGTTAAAGTTGAGTAGTGTATTTCTATTGTATTCTAATGTCTTAGTATGCTTATGTTTATTGTTTGGGAATGTAAAGCTCAATCTTTATTATGAAAAGTTAATTTTACCTTTTTTTTCTTTTAAGTATCTACTAATCAAAATGAAAGAACATCATTCAGTGATTTATGAAATTATAAAACAAAAGTTCTTATAGTCGCTTCTGCGGTTTTATTAGTCGACTCCTCAGTTTCGTTTTTGTTGAAAAAGAAAAACAAATCAAATAAAAATGAATCAGTTCGGACAATTGGGCACTATTCCAAAGTTAATTTTCAGAATTTATTAAATTTAAAGGAGTGCTGTTATTTGCTTGAGGTGCTTCGTTTTCTTTCTTTACTTAGGACTGGTCCCAATCAAACTTAAACAGTTAATGCCATCTAATTTGCTTACCTCCGACTTCTTCTTTGAAATATTCTCTCTCTTATTTTATAAAATCACTGAAAATAAATAACCCAATTAATTATTTATAAAATTTATTTTTTAATATTTAATTTTTATTTCTTTTCAATATAAGATATGTTTAGATATATCAGTTAATGTGTTTCATATTACAGATATTAACTTTCACGGTATATTTATTACTTTCTACCGGGAAATGACAGTCAGAAATGTAGGGACACAGAGGCTTTAGATGGAGTAGGATCTGGTCTTGGGTGGAGTCAGAATTGTAGGGACTCGATTAACATCATTGAAAAGGTGTTTGGCAGAGTTGAGGATGTACTATCTATTAAGAATAAATAGTTTTGTAAACGAGCAATTCACAACCCTTAATATGAACAGGCAGGAAGAATAAAGAAACAAGTTCTTACGCTATATCAAGCCGGGGAAGGAACTAACAAGTCGGTAAAGAGAGTGATTAGTGATGAGGAAGCAGTTCATTATCCAACTGAATTTCTTGACTCCGTGACTGCTCCTGGACTGCCTGCTCATGAGTAAAAACTTAAAGGATCACCAATCAAGCTACGATTTAGTATCAGTAACAACTTTTATGTTACGAAACCATAGAGGCGGACATCATGACTGGGTGTGGTATTGAGAAGTCTGTGTGTATACTATGCATACCATTGATTCCGAGCCATTATCTGCTTTCGTTGAAACGATTGCAAAGTCCTGTCAGAGTCTATTTCGCAATGACGTTAACTAAGTCGCAAGAGAAAACTTTATCTAACGTAGGAATTCAAATTAGCGAGACAAAGTTTTTTTCTCACATGGTCAAATGTAGTTTACTTATTCAAGAGTCAGAGGTTCCAACTGTTTGTTCTTCCATGAACCTGAAGGGCAGGCAGCTAATGTAGTGTATACAGAGGCATTTGCTTAACGCTGTACTAATAATGGTATTTTCTACTATTCTATAATTTCTAATGACATTTTGGAATACCAAGTATAATAGAATTTTTGATTCCGTCAAAGACGGGTATGTTTGGTAGTTTGTTTATAAAATAATGTCAGAATAATGACTATCAATTTTGTATGTTGTTCATTGCTTGTGACCTTACAAATTTAATTACATGTTACAATTCTTAATTAATTAATGATACGTACTTTGTCTATTATTAGTTTACAAACACGGAATGCTGCCCTAATTTTTTTGCAGTTAAAAAATACTTAAAAAAACAAATTGTTTTTAGTCTAAAAATACAAATTGTTACAACACAATATTGCTTAGGTAGGACATCATTCAAGAATTCGTAACTAAAGAAAGTAATTAAAACGTGAATTGACAAGTAACCTGGTTCATGTAGACTTAGAATATTTATTATTATATTATAGAGTGTAAATCTATAACAGTAGCAGGAGATTTATAACAAACAAAAAACACACAGACAGTGTATAATTACTTGAATATCTCAAAATAAAAACAAAAAAAAAATTGGCCGAGTCTTTATATATATAAATCAAGTGTGGGATTAAGGGATATGTTGAATTTGCTTAATACCTATATGCAATGAAATGTAAATCTAACAATTGATGTTGTTTATCAAGATTTCATACCTTACTGTATATATTGTACTTGCCTACTGATCAAATTGAAAGTTTTTGGAATTAACTTTTCCCCGTATTGGCACATCTCAGATGAAACAGAAGCTTAGATTTATTTGAGTTATTAGATTTCTATGACCTATATAAATTCAAACAAATGTGACAGTTTAAGTGGGAAAGGCTGAAAAATCGAGTAATATTTTTTTTACTGTGATATAGACCCTCTATTTTATATTACAATGTGCAAATATTATTCAAATTGTGGATGAATCATTTATACTGGCATATTTTTGCATGACAGTGCACCACTCTAACTTGCTGCCATCCTGTATGTATGACACCATACATATCTAAGTAAACACTGGTATTTTAGTAATCGGATCCATTGCATTCTGAAATCAGTATATCCTGAAGTAAGGACCAACGACCAACGAATATTACCATGCACAACAGTGCATGTCGTAAGTAGCAGTCCCGGACCAGAGGCCCACTACTTCTAGTTTCTCATCCTGCTGTTTGTTGTTGGGTCAGTAAACAGTGTCAAGAATGGGGGAGTCAGTCAGTAAGGGAATATGTCGTCTTCGTGGTCGTTTGGTCTTCAGGCTTTGCATTCTCTGAGGTACTGTATAATTTTGGAGTCATGTGGTCATCATTTTTAGTTTAAGTAGGAAACTTTGAGGATCGTGGGATTAGGAAGGGTTGAGAGTAGGATTTAGTTCCCGAACAAGGAGATTTGGATGGGTGGAAAGTTTTTTGTCTTCATTACTGGCAAGTCGAGCAATGTAGGAATAGATAGATTCCAAACTCAAATCATGTTGAATATCAACATTTCTGGCGTACCATGGAGCCCTAGCTATAAGGCGGGCACATTTATTCTGTACTATTTGGATGCATTTCTTGTTTGTGGGCGCCGCTCCAAACCAGACTGAGCATCCGTATGTCATAGTAGAACGAATGACCGCCTTATAGACAAGGTCCTTCACTGCTTGTGGAGTATTTCTTGATTTGAGTATAGAATAAAGATTGCACATAAGGAATATCCCCAGCTTAGATTTGTTCTGGAGATGTTGTCTGAATATTAATCTGGAGTCCAGTAAGGGTTTTTGATAATAGAAATTTGAGAAAGTGTTCCAAAACTTTCTAACTATTTTCAGCTTTGTTACATTACTTTGTTAAAATACTATGAATTTCAAAAGTATTTGAAATTCACATATCAGAAATTCAAGGAGTCGCAATTGAAACCTAGTAAGACCGTATATACCAATAATAATATTGTAAAATGACATTCTAGAAATATAAGTAGTTGCAAAAAAAAAATGCTTTATGATAAGTAATGAATCATAAAAAATGATCCAAAGATCGTTGTCAACCCCTAAAAAGACAGGGACCTGCAATTGATATCACAGGAAACAGAAAGTTGCAATCGTCCAATTATTTTCAAAATCTTCTTTCAAATTTCGAAAAGTATGAAATATCTCATACTTCTTTGAAAAAGCTACCTCGAATGGTTTTAATAATTCTTCTTTCATTCCTTTAATTCTATTGTGGTTTTATTGTTTGCAGAGTAACGTGTGTTTAATGGTATGTATGTGTGTACTTCATAGAAATGAACATGCTTACTTACTACGAAAGATGACCAGATTTTGAGAGTTTGTAGAAATAATGACTTTAATTTTTTTTAGACAAAAAATATTTATTTTTTGTTTATATTCTGTTAATCAGCTCTCAGTAACTACCGCTATTAATTATGAAAAATATATATATGTGACACAGTTCAGTGTCACGTATTCATTCAGACTACAGTTGTTGTTGAAACCCACATATTTTTCTTTGTAAAATAATTTGTAATGTAATACAATACTTAGTTTTTCTGTTTCAAAATTTATACTTCTGCCTATGAAGAAGTTTTAAATAAAGACCGAAACGTTGGCAATGCTTGGTCGCCCATTCTCTTTTCTCCTGAAGACGGATCATCCGAAAATTTGAGTTTGTAAATGTGTCTCTTTCTCTGTGTGTTGCTTTTCTTCATTTTTGAACTGATTTGCGTCCAGTTTGGATCGTTTTTTTTTCGAATTTTGAGTATATATATATTTTTCACACAGGAAAGAGAAAAACAAATAAAAACGCACACAAAAAAGACTTACAGCAGTATTTCGACATTCGTCGTCATCGAGCAGAAGTAGTCCCTTTGAGTAGCTGAAGCTAACTGAGCGGTTGGTCGAAATGCAACGAACACGCACGCACTCTGCTGCGTGCTGTTAGGTAAGCTACTAACTACAGAGAAAAAAATAAGTAAAACAGAATAAATAAAAGTAAATAAAAATAAGGGAAGGAGAAGAAATTGAATGAAGCAATGAAAATTTTTAAAAAAAAGTACATAAATTAAAAAAAAAATTAACGGTACAAGTTGAGGCCAGGAGGAGAGCGGGCTTTGAAAAGATAGATAATTGCCTCCTCTGAAGCTCTTAAAGTAACCCGAGAAGACGATACAGGGATCTGATTAAGGACTTGGACACGGAAGCAGTGATTAAAGTTATTAAAAGTTTATTATTTACCTTAATTAAAGTAAATTAAAATTATATATATATATATTACACTATCCCCGCAGTGCTACCAGTTGAAGGTGGTTTTCGATATATTGTTGCGCCTACGTGTTAATATTCATGTTAACATTAAGAAAAGGTATTTTTATTTTCAAGTTATTTTCTGTGAAGTATTGTTTGTAGTCATAAGAACAGATATGTATAACTTGTACATACAAGTTTTTTTTTTACTTATTCCTGAGTTGGGCACAGAGATGGCTGTAATAGATAGTACAAAATAACAACTGAGTGTTTGAGGACCTGCAGTTTTATTTTATTTCTGTTCTCTAAGATGGAGCCTCTCAAGTTAAACAGTCAGCATTGCAATTTTATTAGATGGATTAATAGCGTTGAAAGAGCTTTTAAACTAAAATGCATAAATTTTCATACTTAAAAATTTTTAGCATGTTATCTTTTATTACAAATTCATAACTTTTGTTAATCTTTTATGGTATACTATTAAAGATACTTCAAGGCTCTACAAGTTCTTTGAAGTCACAGGAGCTTCTATTTATGTGACAGTAATAGATGCTGGACTATTAAAAAAGAATCAAAGCCCTTAGCGTTTTACTTTGAGAAATACGGATACATAATTTATTATTCTCTCTTCTAAATGATGGCATCTGTCTTTTATTAGCTTTGCTTTATTTTACAAAGCCCGTTAAAGAGTAAGTTTGAATAAGCTTTTATGTAGCAGTAAGAAGACTGATAACCTCGACTGAATGTTATATTTTATTACTGGTCGATAAAGGTTACTTTTCCAGCCTAGTCGGTTTATTTAACAAATATTATTGTCAAAATTAGGTCATTTTATGTACACAAAGCTGTTAGATTTAAACAAAAATTATGATAGAGAATATACATCTTGAAATTGTTCAGGATGATTATGAAAGCATTTCGCCTAAGGAATCTATTACGACTTGAATATCTCTTTCCATATTCTTCAATATATCTGGCTCTCAGTCGTGGAGGTAAATATTGTAATAGATTGTCTGGCACCTACAACTATCAGTTTAAGGACTATCTTTCCAATCTTTTCAGTTGGGTCGTCCCTCCGAAGGGAATACCCTTTTCCCTAGGCGAGGGTTCACCTCGCTCATGATCAAGTGTAATAGCAACTCGACGTAGAGAGGGCCACTCTGGATTACCTTTTGGTTACGGACTGGCAAAGTTAAATCGATAGTAATTCGTTGATGGATATCTGGGTCCTTGATGTCACCCAAGTGAGTACCCCCCCCCCCCCCCCCACACACACAAACAAACACGCAAACAAACAAAATAAATAAACATCAGCCAAGTTTATAGACATTCCCTAATGGTAAGAGTCGAGGACTCCCTTTTGATACTCTTTAAACAACTTCCCGAGAAGATACTGCTTATTACAGAGCGGCTCTCTATGGAGTCTAGCCTGCCTGTGTAAGGAACCACAGCAACCACGAGGCCAATATAAAGAGGTAGGGTATACAGAACAGGTCTGCATGAGCTTTCCTGCCCTCGTGGTACCGACAATACTCGTATTTTAAGAGTTATCGGGTGGAACTCCGGACCCTAGGGTCCTACTGATCCCGTCTTGACTACAAGTTAGGACTGTGGCCACAAAGCCTTCCGCCTGTTAGCCAGACTATGCAGATATCGTAACCTGTTGACAGCTCTCGCAGCGAGCACATAGAAATCAGGAGGCCTACCTCCCCACAGAAAGAAAACCTCCCAGTAGAGGAGCCCCTGAGCCCTCTTGAGAGCCTATAATCTACTATAATGTTTATACAAGATTATAATGTTTTAAGATTATAATGATCTTTTTTTTTCTCATATTTTTGGCTCTTTGTATATTATACTTCTCGTCAGTCCATATACGCATTGTACTAATCAGTTAGGTTAAAATCATACTTTATAATTATAATACTCATTATAATAGTGGTTTTCTAAAATTAAATCATCACAATATCACGTACGATACGTGAGCATCACATACGTTAAATCTCATCAATGCAGTATAAACACAGTAGCCTCTCACCCCCCCCCCCCCCTCCCAACAAGCACGCAAACAAACAATATAAGCAAGCAAAACAAACAAACCACATGACAGCAAGATAGAGAATATATCTATTAAATATTGATAGAGCTTAAACAATATAGAAATCCAATGAACAAACAATTCTACAAGTTTCAGTTTTCTATATTTATCAAATAGACATAATATGTATTACTTTTCATGCTTAAAATTGACGATAAGTAAATAAGATTTTAACTATATTGAATAAGAAATGTGGAACTTTATAAAACTAGATGATAATATGTCGAAATGATTTGAAATACTACTAAGCTTAGTGTTTGAAATCCTTTGAAAACTATTAACAAATGCTGCAGAATTTCTCAATTCCAGAACTGGACTAAATTAAACTCTTTGTCACTCCTTTTTGTGACTTAGCACTTTTTTAATCAAAACTTTCATAATATTAGAGCCAGGTAATAAAGAATGGTTAGCAAAAGATTATAAGGTAACATTTTCCTTTATAAAACTAAGTAATATGTTAAAATTCATAATCCTAACTATATATATATAACAGATTTAATAATAAGTCGACCGTTTGATAGAATAGGTGTGTTATCTAATAGGGATTCGGTCAAATTTTCTAAGTTCAAAAATCAAACTCTCATTGCTGACGTTTCGGTTTTATTTAAAACCTTTTTCATAGGCATACAAACAAAGGATAATAAGAAATCACATATCAAACATATAAACAATAAGAAATGAATTGTTACAACTTATGAATATTATAAGCAGAAGTAATTAGAGATAAATAAAACAATATAACTTACAGAAAATTCTTACTTTTATATATATATATATATATATATATATATATGATGTAATTTTTTTTGAGGGTTGAGGTCCAATGATTTGAAACTAGTCCTTTTGCCGACGTTTCGACATATATTTATGTCATCTCTAGGGCTACAACATGATTGTTTTACAATTAGTACTACTATTACTACCATTTTGGTTATTTATTACATTTGACATGTACAGTAACAGAGAGGAATTGATTGATAAATCAGTTATTTCGACTATGGATTTTAATTACATTGACATAAGGAGATTGTTATAATTATTCTATTGCTTTTACAATATTCTAATTGATATTGTGATTATTTAATTTTAGGAAACTGCTGTTATAGGAGTATTATAATTATAAAGTATGATTTTAACCAAACTGATTAGTACAATGCATATATGGACTAGCGAGAAGTATAATATACAATGAGTCAGAGTCTTCGTCAGATGGGTTTTTGACTCTGACGAAGACCCATTGTTACGGTCTTGTCTTGTTTTCCCATTTCATATTGTGGTTTGATCATTGACACATATATATATATATATATATATATATATATATATATATATATGTGTGTGTGTGTGAGATTAAATTTTCTGCCCACTTTTGTCTTAATTAGTTTTCTGGATTTCTTTTCCAAATCTCGAAGTCTTACTTTCATTTCTTTAGGAACTAGGTGTAATAACTCACCATATGTTTTGTTGTCCATTTTTTATTTTTACCGACGTTTCGGTCTTCTTCGACCATCTACTGGGTCGAATATATATATATATATATATATATATATATATGATCAAACCACAATAAGAAATGGGAAAACAAGACTAAGATCTTTCAACCGTAACAAGCGGTCTTCGTCAGAGTCAAAAACCCAACTCAACTTGTTGTTTCACGTGTTTATGTGAAATCTTTTTATCGATATATATATATATATATATATATATATATATATATTGCCACATTCTATTTGTACGAATATGTGCAATGTTTCGATACGAACGGCTTTAAATCCTCTAGCACAGACTACGTTCTCTAAATTTTTCCATCTCACACATGAATAAAATAATCGAATGATAATGATTTGATCCTCTTAAGTTTCTGTACTAACTCAAGGACTCTAGCTACTGAGCAGTTGGATAGTAAATTGATTACAAAAACATGCTCTTTTCAGTGAAATAATTTTATCTTCCTACCTTTAACAATAGAGCCGTTAAAAAAAAACAAAGATGTCATTTTGAGTTTAATTGTTGTAAATCATTAGTTATGCAATCCGTAATTGTGTAATATTTACTCATTCTGAGGTAAAATGGATAAACAAACAAAAGTCTCCACACAAATGAAGTGTTATTCAACAACAACAACAACGCGTTTCGAATACTTTGTGTTCATCATTAGGAAGACAAGTGAAAACAACTCACTGGAGTTACAACTAATTGTTGTAAATATTAAAAGTAAAAATTGTTTACTTTTAATGTTTACAATCTTAAAAGTAAACAAAAGATTTTGATTCTTTATTTAGTAGTAAAAGGGAAAATGAAAGCGAGGATGATTTTTGAGATACATAGTGACAGAAGAAGAGTAAATCGGATTAGAACTGCGACACACGCTTCGCTGTCATTGCTACATACAGGAGCTATCCTCTTGTCTGGCTCGACAGTCCTCGCTTCAGCACCCTCTGAACGAGCCCATATTGACAATGCAAAAGTGAAAGCAACCTTGAAAGAAAATCGTCACTCATTCCAAACAACATTTCAAATATCAGCTTTCTTTTAAACAATTTTGAGAAAAGAAAAGTAAGAAAAGTTCTGTATTAAATCCGTTTTTCTTATGGTTGGATATAATTTACATTGTTATTTGTTATTATTTATTTGACAAGTATCTTATAAAATCAAGGTTACTCTCATATCGTATCAGTGGCGTAACAACTATTTCTGCCCCCCCCCCCCTCCTGTTCATAATTCGTTAACCTTCAAAATTTCAGAAAGCCCTCAAAATATTTATTTTCATGGAATTACAATCAAGGATCTAACTTTAGACTGTTGTTATTAGTCCTAGACTTTTATCTTATTACAGAACTCCTATACATATACAGTCATCCATCAAAGAAAACAAAAGATTTTTTAAAAAAAAAAATTATTCAAATGATAAAAAATTTTTTAGTTAAATTAACTGGCTGCGCAATCAAATATAATAAAGCTTTCAGCCATTTTAAAAACGATAATTTTGAAAAATTTAAAACATATTTATTTTTAATTTACAAATTTTACAATTGTTAAATCTGTTTAAAAACAGTATTACATATAAAAAACATAAAGACAATTACGTCCTTAAAACTTATTTGGGTATAAAATTTCAAATTTCTAGTTAGTTTTTTATGATTTTAAGTTTTTCTATTTTCTATTTTTACCCCCTCAAAATGCCAACTCCTGGCACGTGCCGCCCGGGGTGGACCCCCCCTCCCTCCCATGCTACGCCACTGGATATTACTCTAACTAAAGAGATATTACTAATCTTGAAGAGATATTTGCTAGAACCCGATAATCAATTTGCAGATTATTATGATTGCGAATACTGGTAATCTCGCTGTTTTTACAGAGAAGTTTGGTAGAAGTTATTTAATAAAAAAATATTTGTTTGTTAAGTATAACCCCATTCGATCGAACCTGAAAAAGAAGTGCAGAAATGATTTGCATACTGAGTAGGTTGAGGAGGCATACTAAGACCCATGCATGATGTACTCGTATTCATGCAATCTGGTAAACTAAACTAAAGCAGAACTACCCTAATACAGGCAGAAAATCAAATGAGTGTGGACAAACATACGTTACCAGTATTACCAATTATGTTCAGAAGTGCAATCAGTTGGCACATGAATATTTATACACAAAATAGTACTAGGAAATTCTGTATATATATATTGGTATAAATAGGCAGCAGATCCTCTTTTAAACAAGTATCATTAAAATTAACCGAAGTCTCGGCATTCACGATCTTAAGACTGAGAGATTCGATCCTACGAACTAACTCCTTCTATCAGGGTTCAACTGGAAAAGCAGTTGGCCAAGTGATATGTTAAATTAAAATCGATGACTCATGCTTAGTCATTGCTATAAATAGATTAAAAGGATAGTACAGGTTAATATAAAGAGAAGGTCAAAGGTCAATAATGAACAAGAAACAAGCGGTTAGAATAAAAGAGTTGAAAGGTCAACGGTATAACTGGACTAATAGAGAATAAATAGATTAAGAAAATTAATAATAATAATAATAATAATGTTAATAATAATTAAAAATAATAATAATTAAGATTGATAGTAAACTATAAAAGATATATTAAATAAAGAGTTGAAAGAGAGTAAGGATTAATAGGGAAGGTATAGTTAGTTAGAAAATAAAGAAAAGAATAATAATAATAAATATAAGAAAAGAATATATATATATATATTCTTTATATATATATAAATATATATTTAAATATATATATTATATATATATATATATATATATATACCACTATTTTTCTTTCTTATCGAGGTTTGGTCTAGCTTCAATAGAAGCAGATTTCAGCAACATCTTTAAGCCGACGTTTCGTCTATATCAGGCTTGGTATTTACCAAGTCCTGAAGATGTCTACAAATATAGACGAAACGTCGGCTTAAATGTGTTGCATTATTGAATACCAAGCCCTGAAGATGTCTACAAATATAGACCAAACGTCGGCTTAAAGGTGTTGCATTATTGAATACCAAGCCCTGAAGATGTCTACAAATATAGACCCAACGTCGGCTTAAAGGTGTTGCATTATTGAATACCAAGCCCTGAAGATGTCTACAAATATAGACCCAACGTCGGCTTAAAGGTGTTGCATTATTGAAACTAGACCAAACCTCGATAAGAAAAAAAAATAGTGTTATATATATGTGGTCGAAATTGGAAAACATTCGGGTATATACATATATTTCATTAAATTGCTTGCCTATCTTTATCCTCTCGTATTTCCTCGATACTTTTTCCAATCTTCTTATTAAAGACTTCCATTGGCAAGGAAGAGCATAAACAAGCTCACCAAAAGATTTGCTTTTATAGTTCATCAATATTTATTTTTTAAAAGAAGGCCTGCTCTCTAAGTACACCAATATATATATATATATATATATATATATCAATGATCAAACCACATACGAGTATGAAAAGAAAAAAAAACTTAGATCTTTCAACCACAACAAGCAGTCTTCGTCAGTGTCAAAAACCCAACTGAGTCAGACAGTTGGGTTTTTGACTTTGACGAAGACAGCTTGTTATGGTTGAAAGATCTTAGTCTTTTTTTCTCATTTCATATTGTGGTTTGGTCATTGATTGTTATTTCACGTGTTTATGTGAAATGTTTATATATATATATATAAATGATCAAACAACAATATTAAATGGGAAAAAAAGACTAAGATCTTTCGACCGTAATGAGCGGACTTCATCAGAGGCAAAGTCCCTGGTTTGATCATTCATTCAATAAATCAAGGGTTTGATCATTGATCATTATTTCACGTGTTTATGAAAAATTCTGTGTATATATAAGCAATTAAAACGATTCCACAAACTAACTAAACTAAATTCACAAAAAAATTGCGCATAAAAGTGATCACAAAAGTTCACTGTTATATTTCTACCTGATGATGAACGAGTTAAAAATGTAATAGTGTCTTTGTGATCTCTTTAACTTGTAATTTATTACAAAATATTTGTTTATATTTTCTGTGAATTTAGTACTTAAAAACAGAGCCAAAGGGTTGACTCCCAGTTCTTTGTTATAGTGGTTTTTTTTTATTTATAGTTGATAGGTGCATCGTCTACTAGGACATTAGCACTGTCTGATTTTGTTCAATTCTCTAGTTCCTCATATTTTGTTGTAGAGCCTTATTTCCTTTAGGAATGATGTCACTTCACTGCAATATTTATTATCAGGGACTAGTGCTATTATCATCGATTTTGATGGTATGCCTGCAGACATCCTTTCTTCCTCTAATTGTGGGCATTCTTCAATTAAATGGGCCACCGTCAACACATCTTTACATTTTGGGTATGAGGATCTTTGCTCTTTGGATAGCAGGTAACTAACTATGTGTGACTCGCGTGTGACGTATACGTAGGCGGTTTAATATCTCATTCGTTTCTCGATTTCCTGTTCCAGTGTTCATTGTTGTCCCAATTGTTCCCATTATTTTCCGAAGTTGAGTGGTTTCTTCATTCCATTCGGTTTTCCATCCTGTTATAGTGTTTTATAGTTATATTAGTATTTTTAATTTCTCTATAATAGCTGCAATAAAATAAAAAGAATACTTACTGATTTAGTGTTTTTTGTTTCAGAATTCAAAGAGGCTTTCATGCTGTTTGACAAAGATGAAGATGGTGCCATTACAATGGCTGAGCTCGGAGTCGTCATGAGGTCTTTGGGTCAAAGACCTACTGGTAACTTACCTTTCTATTAAGACTAATATTTAAATGGTTCTTCAATTCGCCTGAGAAAAAGTTTTTCAAAAGTCTTTTTTTTTATAAGTGAACAACCTTTTTCTTTCAACAAAATTCTTTCATTGTTTCTCTTTATTTTAACATGCTCAAAATGGCTTCCCTTTTAAAGAAAAAATCTTTATTCAGAACAGAAATGTTTTGTGATTTCTTCAACAGTATAAAATTTCTGGTGTGAAACATTCGGTTTTACTTCGTATGTAACATAGGTTACATAAGCAATTATTTGGAGACGTCATTTCATTTTGTCTTTCCTTTGGTAACGTGTGATAGAGTGCGTAAAAGTCAATTAAAGAAATACAAAACCAGTGTTACAAACTACCAATCAGTAGTTACCAATTACCATTCAGTGTTACCAACTACTAATCAGTGTCACAACTCCAATCAGTGTTACAACTACCATTCAGTGTCACCAACTACTAATCGTGTCACCAACTACCAATCAGTGTTACCAAGTACCATTCAGTGTCACCACCTACCAATCAGTAGTTACCAATTACCATTAAGTGTCACCAACTACTAATCAGTGTCACCAACTATCAATCAGAGTTACCAACTACTAATAAATAAATTTGTAAAATTTCTTTCTATTCAAATAATTCATATTTAAACAGGATTGAATACGAATCAGTAAAACGTTCAATACTCTTGATATTGTCAATACATTTAAAACTTTGATCAGTCGGTGAACGCTTTCACGTCTCCACTCCTGTATTACAAAAAAAGTATTCCACAAAAAGTATTTTTTGTTCACTTTAAAGTTCACAAGCATCTTTAGAACTTTATAAGAAGCAACAGGAGACTTGGTTCAGAACAAAGTTACTATCGAGGGCTACCGCCTCGGGGTGTCAGCTCAACCTATCTACTGGCCTTTGTATAGTTGGAAGTAGAGGTATAATCCTAAGCCCGAATTTCGGGTCGGGTCGGCCCCAAAATGTCAATTATTACGTTTTTGTCCGACTGGCTTCCTTCTCGCTAACTTTTTTTTTTTAATAAATATATATTAGTATACTATGTATACTAAAATGGTATGTATAGGTATCGCAATAAGGAATATTTCTTATAAAATAAACAATTTGGTTTGTTGGTGGAGAATAAGCTCCAATATATACCTGATATACGAGGGTCGTCCAGAAAATAAGTTCCGTTTTGGTCTGTAGGGCGGTAGGAGTGGTTTTTGCCAAATCCGGCAACACCGCTCGAAAGAGGAGAGGTGGGGGAATAGAATGAGAGCTGGGGGACCACAGTCGGTCAATTACCGACGTCAGGGCAGGTAGTTGAAATGGAGCCCTCCATGTCACGTCCCGCCACCTCGATCCCCGTTCCCTCTCGAGTTGTTTTGCGCGGAGTGGACAATTTCTTTATGCACAGGGTTTCAAATCAGTTCAAATTCACGAACAGCTCATTTCTGTTTATGGAGAAGGTGTAATGAGTGAATCAATGGTGAGGAGATGGGTACGTGAATTTAAGGCGGGAAGACATTCAGCTCTCTAGGGACCCACCGGGCGGAAACTTTCCGAAAGTCAAGTTTTTCCGAGACGATCTCATGGATGAGGGATCGTGAGATGTCTGGGAAACTCAGGTGGAGTTCATCCAGGGTTGAACGACGATCTTTGCGAATTGCATTGTCGATTTCTGCGACAATTTCGTCCGTCACAACTGAGGGTCTGCCTCTCCCACTTTCATCCTCAAGTGAATGTCTTCCCGCCTTAAATTCACGTACCCATCTCCTCACCATTGATTGACTCATTACACCTTCTCCATAAACAGAAATGAGCTGTTCGTGAATTTGAACTGATTTGAAACTCTGTGCATAAAGAAATTGAATCACTCCGCGCAAAACAACTCGAGAGGGAACGGGGATCGAGGTGGCGGGACGTGACATGGAGGGCTCCATTTCAACTACCTGCCCTGACGTCGGTAATTGACCGACTGAGGTCCCCCAGCTCTCATTCTATTCCCCCACCTCTCCTCTTTCGAGCGGTGTTGCCGGATTTGGCAAAAACCACTCCTACCGCCCTACAGACCAAAACGGAACTTATTTTCTGGACGACCCTCGTATATCGGGTATTAGGTAAGTCGGGCTCAGGCCGGGTAGGGTCAGGCGGGTTTGATTTTTCATCCTCCGACCTTACCTCTAGTTGGAAGTGCTTCAATTTCTTTTTCTTTTTCTCGTTTTCATAGATTTCATCAGAAGATTATGTTTATCAAAATATTTCGCATGTTTCAGATACTCTGTCATTTACATCAGATATATAAAAATAACTTTAATTTAATGTTGATAATTAAATTAAATTATTAGGTTAATTTTCTTCTGTTTTACAAGTTTGGTGGATGTGATGCGAAGTAATAATGATAAAGAGTATGAATTAGGTTTATATCAGTTCATATCTCTCTTCAGAGTTTATATATCTTTTCAGAAGTTACTACAGGTAAAGTTTGTATGAGTTGTACGAATTTTATGTAAATTATGAAAGTTACGAGTATAGCCTTCTATTCTTTAACTTTTTAATTTATTGTTCTCTAATTCAATAGACAACAATAAATTATTAATTAAATGGTTTATTTATACAAATATTTGTTTAAACTATAATGATATTAAAAATTAAAGTTCAGCATATGTCACTTAAAATAAAGATATGCTAATTACTTGAATAATAATATAATAATTATGAAATAACAATTCATGTGTTTCTAATTATTTATATGTTTTTAATGATGTGTTATTACTTATTCAAGAGCTTAAACAAGATGCTCGGTTAACATTACTGATTTGCAAAGTAAACCATGCCAAGTAAAGTTTGGGAAACCTTAGTCTAAAATATTTAATGTATATTCAATCAAGGGCTACCAACTCTCCAGAGACGGTTCTTAAACTTTCCTTGACCACGCACCCTTGGGTCAACTTTAAGTTGTATAACCGAAATTTACATCTAATATATTTATGCTTAGGGCTTCATTCCTGAACATTTATGAAAGGGATAATTAACTGACCACACACATTTTATTAACAAATTAATCGCGGTGATTTTATACAATGAATTCTAATCGGAGAAAGTCATAACACGTGTACTAGTAATTTGAAAATTCAAGAAATTTGTTTTATTGATTTAGTGCATTTTGAACTTTTGTTATACACTGAGGGTTGTTATGCAACACCTTTGAGTGTTGTCCACCTTCTGAAAGGGTCTTGTGAACCTGCAGAGAGGGTTCTGTACCCTCTTCAGTATTCCTTAAAAAAACACTATTTGGTGTTACCTTCAAGCGACTCCTTCTGATAGATTTGATTTTCTCCGAGGAAGGTTTTATAGACGTGAGAGAGCCCTATGTATCTTTTTAGATGAGCTCTAGTTAGAAGTGCTTCAATTTGTTTTTGATAGTTGTTTTCTTTTTCTCGTTGTCATAGATTTTATCAGAGCATTATTTTATCGTAAATAAATGATAAATAAGATAATATGGTAATTATCTTGTGTGCCTCCTGAGAGTGCCTCCTTAAATGGTCTGGTGTGCCCCCTGAAAGTGTCTGGTGTATTTTCTGAGAGTGCCCCCTGAAAGGTTCTGGTGTACCTTCTGAGAGTGCCCCGTGAAAGGGTTTGGTGTACCTCCTGAAAGTGTGTGGTGTACTTTCTGAGAGTGCCCCCTGAATGGGTCTGGTGTGCCTCTGAGAGTGCCCCCTGAAAGGTTTTGGTGTACCTTCAGAGAGTGCCCCGTGAAAGGGTCTGGTGTACCTCCTGAGAGTGTCCCCTGAATGGATCTGGTGTGCCCCCTCAAAGGGTATGGTGTGCATCCTCAGACCTGAAAGTGTCTGAAAGTGCACCCTGAAAGGGTCTGGTATACCTCCTGAGAGTGCCCCCTGAAAGGGTCTGGTGTACCTTCTGAGAGTGCCCCGTGAAAGGGTCTGGTGTACCTCCTGAAAGTGTGTGGTGTACTTTCTGAGAGTGCTCCTTGAATGGTTTGGTGTGCCTCTTGAGAGTGCCCCCTGAAAGGGTCTGGTATACCTCCTGAGAGTACCCTATGTTGGTGTCATACACATAACAGGGTACAATATGTAACTTCCTATGCCTTGTCTAACTCCTGAGAGGAATTTTTGCATCTAATGAAAGGTTTGGGTACTGACTATCCATCGAATACATGCAAATGTGCATCTTCCCAAGACTGTTGACTTCTGACTCAATTGAATCTACTCTATTTTTGGCCAGTCATGGAAAAAAATTGGAGCAGTGCTGTCCAACAGAGCGGTGACTCGAGAGGAAGGGAAGTTTATAATCTAAACAGAAGGAAATATTATAGTAATATTAATTTTACACTTATTTGATAGAATATTATTGAAGAAATTTGTATAAAAAACATTTTAAGAAAGCAATCAACTTCTAAAACAAACTTACTTTGAAGAAATCAAAACAAACTAAAGTACTAATTCATATGATCCAAATTGATCTTAATGCAATTTAAATTTAACTTATACATGCAGTTAGGGACAGACGAAAGTCACAACATATTAACAGGCAGGCTTTGACTTGAAGTTAAAAAGAGAGTTTGTGTTGCCTTTTGCTCTCTTATGAAAGCATTCAGAGATTATTACCAACATTCATCGTTCTCCTCGGTATACGAGGTAAACTCGTACTTTACTTCTAACTTCAGTGTAGTCACTGTGACTTTTTTTTTATGGATAACGAACATTGATATTGTTTTTTATATAAATAGGTGTAATGCCACTATTGTAATTTTGATATTTCATCCATAATTGTAATGCAATTTGTATTATTTGTTACTAATATATATATCAGTTAGTAATAACAATGCATGTAGAATATTATATGATAAATAAAATAAATTTGCAAATAAATTAAGCTTAAGGGTGCTTACTGCATACAATCATGTGGTCTTGTAGAGAGTTAGCTTGGATATATTGTGGCATACATCATTGACTAAGTATCGAATTCATGAAGATATCAACCCATGCAAAGACAATTGACTTCTAACTCAATTGAATCTACTCTAGCGTTTCTTAGTTTTGGCAAGTCATCGAAAAATGAATTATTTATGGCTAACCTTTTTTTCTCTAAATTATATTCTCTTTCAAAAAAAAAAACGTCCTGACTAATTGAAAACTGGATTAAATGGTTGTAAATTTATTGTTTTCCGAGTGCTTACACAGAGGCTATTAGTGGGAGATGTAGGGCGTGGCCTGGGCTTCTAGACTCAATTTAGGCCCCACTTTGAACCAATTACAATTCTGCAGTGTTTGCCAAGAGCGACAATTAATAATGCAAATCCTTTTCAAAACAGTGTTTTCATTAAAACAATCTGAATTAATCGCCAATTATCTTACTTAATGTCATTTTTAAACTGAATTAATTCATTGTACTGAAAACCAAAACTCCTTGGCAGAGATAGTTTTTGAAAGTGACAAAAGATTTTGCATTATCCTGTATTTTAAATGGCTGCATTCTTGAATAGTAAATCTTAGCTTTTTCCACAAATGCTATCTGCTGAAAAACATAACCCTTAAGATATGTCTTTTATAATATTTTCATGAGACAAATTCCGGTGTCTGAACATCCGAAAATAACAGAAAACAGGTAATTATGTAAACTATAAAGTTTAACGTTTCCTTAAATTTATATTACTATAACTCGACTATATTTAACTATTTAACCTCAGGAACTCAGTATTGTAAAGAATATATTTACAATATATGATATAAAATTCTTTTTATTTGCTTCATCATTCCTTTACTATTTTATAAACACAGCATTGGAGCTTTCACTAAAGAATGGGTTTTATTAAGGGTAATTATAATTGACTTTTAAAGTTATCTTAGGATATATATATCCTCAATTGGATGACACCTTTAACTATAAAGATTGAATCCA
This sequence comes from Hermatobates lingyangjiaoensis, assembly GCA_026182355.1. Lineage (NCBI taxonomy): Eukaryota > Metazoa > Arthropoda > Insecta > Hemiptera > Hermatobatidae > Hermatobates > Hermatobates lingyangjiaoensis. The sequence goes on along the minus strand of JAPFBL010000075.1, from coordinate 477,282 downwards.
AGAGTTGATCGCGTACCAAGGTGATTAATGTGTTTTTTGATTAAAGATTTTAACACGAAAACAGTTATTAAAGCTGAGGAAGGGAAAGGTCTGAAATGTCTAAGCTGGGGATATTCCTAATGTGTAATCTTTATTCCATCCTCAAATTGAGAAATACCCAATAGGTAGTGAAGGACTTTTTTTATAGGGCGGACATTCGTTTGGCCATGGCATATGGATGCTCAGTCTGGTTTGGAGCGGCGCCCACAATAAGAACTGCATCCACAATGTGCAGAATAAATGTGCCCACCTTATAGCTAGAGCTTCATGGTATGGCAGAAATGTCGATATTCAACTTGATTTGAGTTGGGAATCAACTGATTGCTACATTAGTTGACTTGCCAACAATGAAGACAAAAAACTGCCCACCCATTGAAATCTCCTTGTTCGGGAACTGAATCCAACATACTACCTTTCCCAATCCCATGAGTCCTAATAGCCCTTTTGTGAACAAAATATGACGACCTGATGGCTTATAAATTATACAGTACCACAGACAGTGCAAAACAGCAAGACCATACGACCACGAATACGACTCTTTTCCCTGACAGAATAACGTCCCCATTCTTGACAATGTTTACTGACCTACACAAAAACAGCAGGACGAGAATTTAGCAGTAGTGGCCCACTAGACCGAAACTGCTAATTACTACGTGTACTGTTGTGCATGGAAATATTCGTTGGTCATTGGTTGGTAGGTCTGATGGATAACAAGAAAAGTTGCTGCGCTCGGTTGGATGGAAGTCCAAAGACAAATTATTCAAAAGCATAAATAAAAATGCAACCGTAATAGAAATCATCATACTGAGTACAATTTAGTCCGTATGCGCAGTTTGAGGGGATGTACAGGAAATATTAATATGATAGGGCTGGGAATACGGTTCAAATCACCTCCTGCCTCGCCTCCCTTTGTCTCCTCTATTGTCAAAAAGTTTTAGAATCAGCATATTGAACTATAATAATACTATAGTAATATAATAATAATTATTATGAAAAGAGGACCAGGTTAGTTCAGAACTAGGGGACGTTAAGCCGTCGGTCCCGAGCCTGTCCGATGTCAGGTACTCGTCAAAGATCCCTAAATCTAAATATACTTGAGTTAGACAAAATTTAGGGTGTCAGGTTAGCTCAGTGGTTAACGTACTCGCTTTAGGACTGGTAGTCCAGGGTTCGATCCCCACCTGGCCCTTGATTTATTCATGCGGGAATTGAATAAATCTGAGTACGTCCTCCCTAGGAGAGGATGTTAAGCCGTCGGTCTCGAGCCTGTACGATGTCAGGTACTCGTTAAAGATCCCTACTTGAAATGCACTTGAGTTAGGCAACATTTAGGACTCTCAATGTAGAATCTGTAGAATCACCGATGAAACAAAAAGCCTTTAAAAGGCTGATGTTATCACCCGCTAGAAGATCGGTTTAAACAATAAAAAAGAAAAATGAAAAAACTATAATAAATAAATAATTATCCATATGCATATATAAGGAGTATAATAATAACTATAATAATTATATACGGCTGATTATTGGTAGGTTTTGTATGAATGGAATTGGAGTAGTCACTAATGCCCAGAATAATATCAAGGTCAAGAGAATAAATAAACCCGTTTAAACTTGATGTGTGAAAGTGATCTAGGAACAGCAATTACCTCCGACAATATTTACTCGTAGTGAATTGTGAAATACCTCTTTAAAGTAACAGTCTAGTTAAAATTAAAATTATGAATTAATGCTTAGAAGTCTAAGTGCAGTAAAATGTTTAATTAATCCTAGGTTTGAGTAAAGTATGTATGCTTTGCTGTCTAATTGGTAATAACATGTTATTTTGATATTTTCTTTTACTTGCTTCACTCAAAACAATCGGCAATAATGTCACCATATGGAAACAAGTTAAAAGAAATCTTAACGAGAAAGGATTCAGTTGAAATTTATTTTGTTTACAGCTTTGTGAAAAAAAAAATGCTGGGTTTGGTTTTATTTATGCTGTGTGCAAAAGAGGAGGAGGAGAATTATCGGCTTTTTCTATAGGACTTCTCTCTCACACTCGCACTGATTCTCCCTAAAAACTCTTTTTAGTCGCCCTTTTACAGAGCGAGTCTTCAAAACAGATTCCTTTTACTTGTGTCTGCCCCACTCTTTTGATTTGCAATCAGATCAATAAATATCCTTATTAATTCATTTTAAAACTACCATATTTACACTGCTTCCATCCTATATATAATTGGTGTCAAACCACAATATGAAAGATGTTAGTATTTTTTCCCATTTCATATTGTGGTTTGATTATTGACTGTTATTTCACGTGTTTATTGTGAAATCTTGTTATATATATATATATATATATATAATATATATATATATTATATATATATATATTATGTATGTATATACAAAATTGTCACAATAACACGTGATATAAATATTCAGGTGATATATATTTGTGGTGAGTTACAAATGAATGAAGATAGTCGCTCTGAGGCCTTTCGTTTTCACGTCGTCAGAGAGCAAGTGAATACAAGTTGTAGGCAGGTTATGAATTTTGATTTAAAGTTGGTTTAAGATTGGCATCATTGACAGTATTTTTCCCTAAAATTCACTTACTCTCTGACGACGTGAAAACGAAAGGCCTCAGAGTGACTATCTTCATTCATTTTTGATGAGTTATCTGAATATTTATATCACGTGTTATTGTGACAATTTTGTGTATATATATATATATATATATATATATAAACAAATTTCACAATAAACACGTGAAATAACAGTGTGTTTATTGTGAAATGAATTAATTAATTAATTTAATGAATTAAATGAATTAATAAGGATATTAATTGATCTGATTGCAAATCAAAAGAGTGGGGCAGACACAAGTAAAAGGAATCTGTTTTGAAGACTCGCTCTGTAAAAGGGCGACTAAAAAAATCGCCCTTTCTATATATATATATATATATATATATATATATATATATATATATATATATAAATTATCACAAATAAAATAAATAATCATACACAATCGACTGACACACTTATAGTCCCAATTTTTGTGTGTAACCGTTATCAGGAGGAAGAGGCAAAGGAAAACATAGCGTGCCGCTAAATGTTGGATGCTAACTGTGTCTATACATCGTGTGTGCTTATGTAGTTTATTTTTGAGAACTTTTGTTGTTTATTTTTCATGGATATATTACATTTTCTTACATCTTGATATATATATATTACGTTTATACTGTAATACGTGGATCAATATATATTATAAATTATGATCAAGATGCATATGATAATTATAAAATAACACTCCATTTTACAGTACCTACATTGTAGTTATAATGTGTAAATAATCATATAGTAATCCCAATGGAATCTGTGTATGTTTGGTTGCTGAGTTTGCTTTTGTTGCGTTCTTTCTTTTTTGCTTTGGTTTCTTTGCTTTCTTTGCTTTGGTTGCTTTGTACGCTTTGTTTGTTTTGATTGCTTTTTTGCTTTGGTTTCTTTGCTTTCTTTGCTTTGGTTGCTTCGTTTGCTTTGTTCCTTTGGTTGCTTTGTTTGGTTTGGTAACAACTTAGAAGTCGAGTACCAACTAGGAACATTAATTACTGGTATTGAGGTGATACCAGATTTTCAAGTTTGAAGTGGTTGCTTTAATATTGAAATATGTGTGTACTCTTTACTGCGTATGCATTTACGTACATTTTTAAATAATTGTAGATTTTTTTCACTTATATAGTAGTTTTCTACAAAAATACCTTTAACAATTCCGATAGTTTTATGTAATAACCTTTGATTTAAGAAAAAAAAAAAGAATTATTACAAAAATTATGAAACTATTATAAAGAATATATCCCTTTCACAATGTAATGAAAAAGAGTCATATAGCTGTAGAGAGTTATAGCCGGGATCCAACCTTCTGTGCAGCACCCCTAAGCTTCCTAAAGGCTTTAATTACGGAATTACGGAATGGATGAAATGAAAAGCAGATAAAAGCAGTTGTGGAATTCAAATTTTTTAAGAATCGGTTCGTGCGAACCGGTGCTTAAAATATTATAAGTTCGGAAACTAAATTGTTTAGTTATAGATAGGCTTATATACATGAGCAAATTACGCTGTCATACATGGACAAGTTATGTGAGTCACGCGACACTTGTGGAGTTTGATAGTGGGCTAATTAAAACAGGTCTGAATAGGGGTTTACGTAATTTTAACAATCGGTTCGCCGAACTCATAATATTTTAAGCACCGGTTCGCACGAACCGGTGCGAACCAGCTGAATCCCGGTGAATCCCATCACTGGATAAAAGGTAGCTAGCTGAACCAGGTCTAATTCAGTAATCTAAATTTATAAAGGATGTTATAAATCTACGTAGGAAAGATTAAAAATATATGTGAAATACCTAACTGCAAGTTGTTCTCTCGAATGCCACTCATATAAACTACACTTAGCATCAAACGTAGAGTGGGTGGCTCTTTATTGTAGACGATAAAATCTCTGAACACATGCTGTTTGAGTGTGAAACACCTTTAATAAGTTCAAGATTTTTGACAAATCATATCTAAAACGAACAGAAGTGAAATTTACTTCTCCAAAAGTAGTAACTAAGTTCATTAAAGAACTTAAAATCTATAGTTGTTGTATTGACCACTTAACATTCTACGTCTGATTCTAATTTTAGATTATATAAGTGGCATTTGAGTAGACAATGTCTAGTTATGTATTCAACATACATTTTTAAAGTTTTTGTGAGTATATTTAATATTTCTAACCCGCTGTTTTTCTCAGAAGAGTTCCAGGTTGAAGCCTTCTCTAGCTATGTGTTTTTTTTTGCATTGCATGAAAAAAATATTGTACCATGAAAAAAAGAACTTTTTAATATTTTATTTAAAAATAAATCTACCTTCTTTTAGTACCGTTGTGTATGGTCACTCTAAAATCTAAAATATGAGTGCTGGATAAATTTTGGGATTATTGAAAGAACCAGAATAACACTAAAAACACATCAGTTAAATTTCCTTCTGTAGTAACTTGTCAGATTTCTTTGAATAAATATTATTGAAATTTCAGAGGTTCAAATAGGTGATTTACTATAGTAAAATCTTTTACAATCAATTATAATAATGAATAACTTTATAATTCAGTCAGTGTTTCAATCAAGTACCAAATAATTCTCATTTTGAGATAATTACTACAAAAAATGATAAGTTATCTAAAATAAACTGTAGGTAAGAATATATAAAATTTAAGCAAAATAATTGTTTGTAATGTTTTTGTTCATTTATCTTTAATGCTTCAAAAAATGATGACATATTTCTGCTGACATGGATATCTTGTACGGTCAGCGATAGAGGCTTCGTATGTAGGATATGAGGAATGCAGTATTTTACTAAACAATCAGTGATGGGATTCAGCCGGTTCGTGCGAACCGGTGCTTAAAATATTATGAGTTCGGCGAACCGGTTGTTAAAAATTACGTAAACTTCTATTCAGGCCTGTATTAATTAGCCCACTATCAAACTACAAGTGTCGCACGTAACTTTTTTTTTTTTTTTTTTTTTTTATTTTACATAGTCACAACAATGTAAATGTAACATTACCAGTGACAATGATGAAGGAAATATATACATTACACATGGAGGCAGGAGGGAAGAAATAATCCAGTAATTATACTTCCTGGCGTGAAAAAAAAAAAAGTTATAAAACTTAGATTAAATTTACAAGTCACTAGAGTAATTCACACTAATAAGTCTCTTGGCCACTTTCTCTTCAGGCGCCTTCGGGGATTTCCTGGGATATTTGTTGAGGAGATGTTTTGGACTAAGGGATTGTTATTGCTACAAAGATTTTTATGGAAGGCTTTGTAGCGAGATATTGCTACTTGATGAACTGTTGAAATCCTGAGGTCTGAATAGATTGTTTGATTTGGTATGTAAAAGGGACAATGAAGAATTTTTCTAAGAATTTTTGACTGAAGAGCTTGTATCCTCTGGGCATTGCTAGATTTTGTTGCTCCCCATATTTCAATACCGTAAGTCCAAATAGGCATAATCATAGATTTATATAGTAATAGTTTATTGACAGTTGTTAATTTTGAATGATTATCAAGTATGTGAATTAAAAGTCTATATCGTCTGTTTAGTTCTGTTCTTTTCATTTTGGTATGGGGAGCCCAAGTAAGACGTCTGTCAAGGTGCAGTCCTAAGTATTTGGTGGCAGTAGCTTGGGGAATAGGAATTTTGTTAAGAAAGACAGGAGCACATGTACCCTGCCTCAATGTGAATGTTACATGAACACTTTTCTGTTCATTGATACGTATTCTCCAACTCTTTAACCAGGATTCTAAAACGTTTAAGTGTTCTTGAATGTAGTAGGAGGCTGTGTTAGGACACTTATTTGAGGAAAGGATTGCCTTGTCATCAGCAAAGGTGGCTAGGACAGTGTGAGGAGAATGTCAGATGTGTAGATGGAATAAAGGACTGGCCCAAGTATACTTCCTTGAGGCACACCTGCTTTAATCGGAAAAATAGGTGAGAGAGAGGAACGTTCAATGACTTGACTGAAGCGGTGGTTGAGGTATGATTGCATAATAACATAATACGTATGTGGAAGGATGTTCTTGAGTTTCCAAAGCAACCCAGCGTGCCATATTCTGTCAAAAGCCTCTGCTTCATCCAGAAAGACTGCAGAGCAATACATTTTCTGCTCAAGAGCCGAGGAAATGACGTCAACAAGGCGATGACATTGTTGAATCGTTGAATGTCGAGATCTAAACCCGAACTGGTGAGGGGGAATTAAGTTTTGCGATTCTAAGATTGGATAAAGTCTGCGAAGAAATAATTTTTCAAATATTTTAGACATTGTAGGTAATAGGCTAATTGGGCGATATGAGGTGCATAAATGGGGTGGCTTGTGGTACTTTGGTATCATACGTATAATAGAAAATTTCCACAAGATAGGAAAGTAAGTTGTTCTTAGTATGGAGTTATATATGTATGTAAGAAATATTATAGATTTTCGAGGAAGTTGTTTAAGGATTTCGTTTGAAATAAGGTCATACCCGGGAGATTTTTTATCTGGTAGTTTTGAAATTAAGTATAAGACTTCATTTGGAGAAAATGATTTAGGTGGTGGAGAAAGCTGTAAAGGGGTGATGAGATCATCAGTTATAGTCTTTGTAGTGTTAGGATCTTCTATGTCTGGGTTGGGAGAGAAAAGGGTTTCAAGACGTTGCGAAAAGACCTTGGCTTTTTCACAGTAACTTGTGCATGTATATAGCCTATATATAACTAAACAATTTAGTTTCGTTTGCGTAACTGTTACAGAGCTCAAACTGCTCATGACAATGCAGATGTTGAGTTGGTCTAGCCTATATTAGGCCTAGTTTTAACTTTTAGTTCTGAATCAAATATTGAATGTTTTTTTATCTAATTTTAAACCTCATAAAGAGGTCTATTAAAGCATTTGAATTGCTTAAGGGCAATATAGAGACATTTGAAAAAGAAATTGATGAGAGGGTTGCTTTGGATCCACTCAAAAAGATCCAGTTTACTGAAAACCACAGATTTGTTAGCCTACCTCGTTAAAATCCACTGCAAGCAATAATAGAAAATATGAAAAAAAGACTGATCACTGGTGATCATATTAAAGCAACAAGCAATGAGCAGGAAAACTTCCTTAAGCTATTTAACTCGCCGAACTCATAATATTTTAAGCACCGGTTCGCACGAACCGGTTCTTAAAAAATTTGAATCCCACCACAGTAAATGTTATTTTCTGGTCGTAAAGTGTTATCGGTACAACAGCATATTTTTACCTTCCTTTATTTATTTTATTTACAACAGAGAACAAACACTGAGTGAGTAATTCCACCATGTAATCCTAGAAATATGACTTTTGGAAAAGTCATATTTAGATGGCATGAAAGGATTCTTTAGAGCGTTTCTGCTAGACAGATCGATCAGGATGAAGACTTCTTGCAGCTATTAATTTCACTTCTTCAAAGATATGACATCTTTTACCTAAACCTTCAGATATTACTACATCTTGGTCTCTTATATACATAGATTATTTTTAATATCAAATAACCTTCCAGTTGAGTCTAAGAGACACACTTTTCACTCTATTTTTGAGTATTTTCTTTTTTTTTCTTTCTTTCTTAGCAGTAAGGCCAAACTGGGGCAAGTATTAGTAGGTTTTCTATCAAGTCTGTCCATACAATAGTGCACGTATACCCAATATTGAAGGGATGTTTTGAAAGCCGGTCTCAACCTTGATTAATGTTTTTCGACCCACGTAGCCTATTTGGCAAGGATTGATCGTTTTCTGAGCATACCTCCTTTCCCCTCTTTAAGCCTATGTCAACAAACATAAAAAAAAACAACTCCTTTGAAAAAGTGAAATATGTCCGTATTTACAGTCTTCAACTTATCAAATGTTTTTAAATAAACATTTAATTTTTCAATATTTTGTTAGTTTATTTGTTTTTTTCTATTGAAAAGGATGGATATAAATAGAAAAAATAAGTGTGTTCGTTTATAAAAATGGCCATATTACATTCAATTTCAATAAGACGAGTCTTATTTTCCTACAACTTTTCAGGTCAATTTTTGAAAAAAAAATATCAAACATTTATTTTATGTATCTTAAAAAAATATGTTTGTAGGCAAAGTCATGTTAGCGGGGCCTTTTAAGATCTTTGTAACTATCTATTTATGCTACTAATAAACGAAAGTGTTATCGATATTAATGTTTTCAAAACTTTTTAGGTCATGCCCACAACTCAATCTTTAAAAATAGTAAGCAAAACATATATACAAAATTGGTAGTCAAATATTTAGGTTAAAATGTTTTGAAAATAAATAAATTTGAAAAATAATAATCGGAATCATAGTCGATTAAAAATTTCTTTTTCTTCAAATTTTATTCGAAGCATTTTTCTCTGATATGTCACCTAAATGTATAAAAATAAAATCTTAATTCATGCTTTGCTATTTGCTTCTATTTTGAGATTTCTAGATGTTATGCAGTTATAAAAATTAAGGAAATTATTTAATTAATTAAAACAGTTAGTTAATTAATAGTGCTTGTTTTCAATCCCCTACACTTACATACCCTTGTAATTAAGAATGCGTTTGAGTCCTGTAGTTTGAGTTTGTTATCGAAGTTATGCTATTTAAGAGTTATTACTGGATTATTAGTCACCGAAAGAATTATTCGTTATTAAATATATTTGTATAACTGTAAATTTATAGATAGCATTTTATCGATTAGTACTCTTATACCGCTATTTAATAGATAAAAGTATTAAATTTGTCTTACATATTTTTTATTTCACACGAACTGGCAGTGTTCCATACAGATTATGATTATGATCATTATAGTTTCTATGTAACGTGAGCTCGTTTTCTTTTAATTTATTGTTTGTAAGCGTAACAGCAACTGTTTTTAATAACCCAATAAATAGATGTCGTTAGTGAATTTAAACACTGGACTGTGATGATAATTGAAGCGACCTTTGGAATAGCCACTGAGACGTACTGGGCATTAAATGATTCGACACAATGACTCTAATAATCCCCACCGTACAGGCTCGAGACAAGACTGTTCATATTCTAAACAAACTACGACGTTTACAATATTACTCATCTTCCATATAAAAAATCTAGAATCTGAACAAATATGTATATAATACTAAAGTCAAGCCAATTACTCACCACTTGACAGTTCAACCTGTAGTCTAAAACGATAACAAAGTTTATAGTTTAACAAACTTTGTTATTATGAGCTTCTGTTTGAAATGGTCTTGTTCTTACTTGACAGCTCAACATGTAGTCTAAAACGATATACTTTGTTCAAGTATGAGCTTCGGTTTGAAATGGTCTTGTTCTTACTTGACAGCTCAACATGTAGTCTAAAACGATATACTTTGTTCAAGTATGAGCTTCGGTTTGAAATGGTCTTGTTCTTACTTGACAGCTCAACATGTAGTCTAAAACGATATACTTTGTTCAAGTATGAGCTTCGGTTTGAAATGGTCTTGTTCTTACTTGACAGCTCAACATGTAGTCTAAAACGATATACGTTGTTCAAGTATGAGCTTCGGTTTGAAATGGTCTTGTTCTTACTTGACAGCTCAACATGTAGTCTAAAACGATATACTTTGTTCAAGTATGAGCTTCTGTTTGAAATGGTCTTGTTCTTACTTGACAGCTCAACATGTAGTCTAAAACGATATACTTTGTTCAAGTATGAGCTTCGGTTTGAAATGGTCTTGTTCTTACTTGACAGCTCAACATGTAGTCTAAAACGATATACTTTGTTCAAGTATGAGCTTCGGTTTGAAATGGTCTTGTTCTTACTTGACAGCTCAACATGTAGTCTAAAACGATATACTTTGTTCAAGTATGAGCTTCGGTTTGAAATGGTCTTGTTCTTACTTGACAGCTCAACATGTAGTCTAAAACGATATACTTTGTTCAAGTATGAGCTTCTGTTTGAAATGGTCTTGTTCTTACTTGACAGCTCAACATGTAGTCTAAAACGACATAGTTTGTTCAAGTATGAGCTTCGGTTTGAAGCTCATACAAATCCTCACTTGACCACACAACGTTAAAACTAAAACTATTTACTTTGTTCACATATCAGCTTAGGTTCGTAGTGCTTATAATGAACTTTTAAGTACAATCTTTTATAAGGCCATGGTGTTGTTTAAAAGTGATGTATTCTGATAGATGTGTGTTCTGAAATGGAAACCCTGGCTACCCTTTTCTGTGTAAAAGGCCTAAAAACATTTAAAAAAAATAATAGCGCTACATAATAGTTATAAAATAGTAGGAACAATTATGAAATCATTCTATATTGAGAGGCATCGACCTAGTAAGGTCAAGAAGGGCTTAGCTTGCCTTTTATAACAAGTGTCTTAGCTCTTTCTAATAACTGTCGACAAACTCGTATATAATATCAAGAGAGATATCGCATGTTAGATAGAAAGATTAAAGCTTTCGGATTAAAAAGAAACAATTTCACCATCAGTGATTTTTTTCGACAAATCAAAACTGAAATAACATGCGATCTTATCAAGTATAATCGCAATGGTGATTTTGCATGTTTTTATTCAAAGCTCAAGATATCTAGCAGTGTTTATGAATTAATTATAAGAGATTACTATCAGTTAATCGTAATTGTTTTAGAAGGCAAGTCTTTTGTACTTTACTTCTCAAATCGTTTTGCCATTTTTTATTTATTAAGGTAGATTAATATACAACAGAAATTTATTTTAAAATTAAAATTGCGGGTGGTTGTTGAAATTGATAACATATATAGGACACTCGAGAAGATTAATTGCAACATTGTTGATGAAAAGAATTTTAGATGAAATCATAATTAATTAATTTTTGAACGAAATCTTATTTTATATATTTCCTTGTGTGTTTGACTGTCTTAGGCTGGTTTGACCCTATCCATTTTCAAGAGTAAGTGTGGAGGGAAGCAGATTACAGACATACAAGCTCATAGTGATTCAATCAGTGACATGCAACCTTCAAAAGAAGGAATTATGTTCATAACTGCTTCAAGGGACAACACTGGTAAACTGTTTGACTCTGATAGTCTAATGCAATTGAAAAATTATACGACAGAAAGGCCTGTGAACAGCGTTCCTATATCACCTATACGAGATTATGTCACCTATACGAGATCATGTCACCTATACGAGATCATGTCACCTATACGAGATTATGTCACCTATACGTCACCTGTTTTGGTATTATTTAGCGCTCCCAGCTTATTCAGCCATATCGCTGATACCTATACGTCACCACGACTTCGACCAAAGTAGGCAAATTCGACGCTTGCTCAGACGCGTCAAGGGCCATTTCGGGCCCATCAACAGTCTTGCGTTTCACCCTGATGGCAGCTCCTATGCCAGTGGTGGAGAGGAAGGTTATGTCCGAATTCATTATTTCGATTTTCGATTTGATTATTAATACAAAGTTATCAAATAAGTCATAACGTTTTGACTATTTTCATACAAGTTATATGAAAATATAAATAAATACAACATTTTGAAAATTTACTGCATTATTCTTCACTCTTCGACTATTCTCACACGAATACTATGAAAGTGAATAACTTTATCAAATTTAGCAAGCTTATCGTAGGTGTTTTGTCGTTTTGACTATTCTAACACGACTACTAAGTAAATATAGAAAAATAACAAATTCAGCAAACCTACAGTATTACTGTTCACACTTTGACTACTCTCAGACCAATTCCATGAAAATGGAAAAATTTTATAAAATTAAGCAAACATATCGTATTAGTCTTAACATTATTGATATTCGTACACGAATTCTATGAAAAGAAAGAAATAAAATTTTGAAATTATTCTGTATTACTCTTCACCTTCCCTAAGGTGTTCTAAATATTTAATGCATACGTTGTTTTTATATTTTTCAAATTACTTCGTTTTTTAGACGACACATTCTTATAAATCACAATAGAAAAGATGTGGCACTATGGGCCGTTAGGGAGTAAACTAGGGCTGTAAGAGGCATTCGATTCCTAGAGCACGTGCTACGGAGGGTCGTTTAAAGGAGTTCAAATTTAAATAAGAAATAAGAAATAACGCTGACAAAAATCTGGGAAAATAAACTACTACGAAATTAGCAGTTATACATATAATTAATACAAGATGACCTGTGACCTCTTGAATCACTCAGTGTTGAGGCAATATAGCTGACAGTTAAATAAATTCACTGAACGTGATTGACAGGGATTGATGTTGTTGTTGTTTGTTCTTATTAAGTCCTGAAAACAAATACTTCTTATATATTTCAAAATAGCGGTATGAACATGATGCAAGGCAATATACAGTAGGAATTTAATAACATAAAAAAGAAATATAAAGCAAAAAATTTAATTTATTGTGTAAGACATTATTGTCAAATGAAACTTTCAATCCGAAGTTTCTCTTTAATTTAAAACCTTTTTTCATAGACAGAAGTATTAAATTTTGAAATTTTATAAAACATTAACTATACATTAGTAGTTTAAAATAAAAAAAAAATAGAAATTGGAACTTCAACACAACTGTCAATTTTAACAAGAAAGCTACAAGTGTACAATCACACTGTAGTGTACTTTCTATGGTATAATAAAACATATAACAGTACACACAGTTATAAGATATAGCGCTCTCGTTTAAGCAGACAGTTGTATTAAAGTTTATATTTCTAAAAGTACTCATTTAAAACCTCTTACGTAATAGTTTATTGCATTATATCTTCAAATTTCATATTTCTGCTTATTATGAAGATTTCAAATATGAATTTTAAAACAAAACATTGACATTGAAAGCTCGATATAACCCTGGAAAACTAACCAATTCCTGATAAATATAATTTTCCTTTTTTTTTTTAATATGTAGAAGAAGATTTACAGTAAACACATAAAATAAAAAAAATCGTCTAAACCGCAATAAGAAATTCAAAGAATGAAACTAAAATCTTTCGTGGAAATAACTGGTTAGGTTTATTGTATATGAACAATAGATTTTACATTTAGAGTCATTAATTATATCTTTTTTGTGTTGAGGGAATTTCTTTTTCTTTCTGATTTCATTTTAATGTGATATCAGTAAAGCAATACTCTACTCACTGTTTTTATTAATATTTATTTGAATAATTTGGTATAAATTATGTAGAATTAACAGATTTTCTAAATTGCCCTGTGCTGATGCAAACAAGTAAGCAGAGTTTTGTGATAATGTTAACATAAATTAGAATATTAATCCTTGAGAGATGACCAAAAAGTTACCATATTTTAACATTTGACCGTATATTCTGATAGTTGTATATGTGCATATACGCCTTAAGTTTGCGGTTGATATTTGAACACATAACTTCAAGTAGTTGAGAAGTTAGTTACACATTGTACTCGTATCTTGGAAATTGAACCCAAATGTTTCTGTAATATCTGTTATTTTTATGTCCATTTCAATACTCGTCTACAATATCAATATATATATATATATATATATATAGGTTAGGTTAGGTTGCAAAGACAGTCCCACAAGGGAACACACTTAGGCCGAGCGAGCATTGGCCCTTTGTGATACCACACAATGAAGATTGATTCTACAGTGGAAGTCCTAAATTTTGCCTAACTCAAGTGTATTTAGAGTAGGGATCTTTAACGAGTACCTGACATCGTACAGGCTCGGGACCGACGGTTTAACGTCCTTCTCCGAGGGACGACGTGCTCAGATTTATTCACCTCCCGCGTGAATAAATCGAGGGCCAGGTGAGGATCGAACCCCGGTCCTATCAGTTCAGAGGCGAGCACGTAACCACTGAGCTAGCCTGGCCCCTTCAATATATATATAAATGTTAATTTTTCCTACTGGCTTGTATTGCAAACATATTCATTTGTACTTTACTAGTATGAGGAATATTAAAAAAAAAAAATAAAAAAAAATGTTTGAATAAGTCGTGCTGCTCAATAGTTAGCCTGGGCACATTTAAACATTGAAATTTGTTCAATGCCAAATTTAGCAAACAGACAACCTGGTGTCATAAAACCATACGAACACCCCGGGTAGGAAAAAGAGTTCCTACTGAGGTTTATAAAAGTCTAAAACCAGCCAATAGAAGAGAACATTGTTAAATAGTTTCAAAGAATTATTTTATTTTCAATAAATTATAATAAATCATTTGACTTGAAAGAAATTTATTTTAATAATTAATAAATTGCAAATTGTTGTCGGAAAAAAAATTATAGGATGTCTTAGAATAATAAAAGTTTGACATTCAGTTTAATAATAAATAATAAATTCATTGGGTATTCAAGAAAAAAAAAAGTTTGGAATACAATACTTTGTAGCCAGACTGACGATATTCGTAGAAAATAAACAGAAAAAAAAGAACATATAAAAACGTAATAAGGGGTCCTGGTTGGCTTGGCGGCTTTGTCAATTTCTCGCTTCATGCACAGATCTGGGTTCGGTTCACTGGATTGATCCTTTGGTTGTTTTTATTTCAAATATCTAAATATTTCGTGTAAATAACTTCAAATAGCATTAATATTCCTTGTCCTTCATTAGCCTTGTAAAAGAAACCTGGGTTTCCTTACATTCAACTTAAATGTATTTATAAGTTGACCTTTAATGAACAATTTTTTTGTAACACACATTGTTACACATCCTATATTAATAAAATTTCCTTCTAATTAATTTATTATTCATGACTTCGATATTTTACACATGTTCAGAAATATTAATCAATCAATTTAATTAATTTATTTATATGAACAATATTTGTGGGTTGGCAAATTAAGAGTAAATGTATTGAATACACGAATCAATATTATGTGAACGGTTGTTAAACATGTCTTCGGGCAGTTATAATATCTTTATTTTCATTCTTTTCAACTCTTGTCTTCACGAGTAGGGGAATTTGTTGTGTTTAATTTCGTCGAAATTTTCTTTGAGTTTCTGATATTGACTCATTCATCCGAAAATACAACTCTACGATAAATATCCTCTCTCTGGTGGTGTAACGGCTGATGATGACTTTGGAAGAGTTACTCTAGACTCTAAATGACCTGAAAAAATAATTCAACTTGAGTTGTAATGCTGACGGGGTGGATATTCATGGGCCAGGACCTGTAGTTCGAAATGATTGACTTTCTACATTGAATCACCGTATAGCGCTTTTGCTACTAAACAGCAAAAGCGCTTTGTAAGAACAGATCTGAGTCTTTTAATAATGACTCATATAAGAAATGAATAGCTATTTAGTATATTAAATGACATTGAAGGATCTGCGGCAATTAGTAGCAATATACTTTGAGTTATAAGTTTCAGCAATCTAATTTTTTTGTTTCTCTAACTAGAAATATTGTATTATCATCAAAATCCCTGCTTACAGAGCCACCTATTAACTGTTTGATCTATGCAGAGGGCTCCCTCGAGCTATCGCTCCATTCCGTGCTGGGCACAAATCAACGTCAGATCCTATCTCTGTTCGTGCCCAGCTCGTTCTCTTTCTACTATATTTACACTAGCCAGGTCTCCCTTGCCATTTATTTCAACTAACTTTTATTAAATCTTCTACCTTTACTAAAACTCGCACAAAGCTGACTCATGATAAGCAGTTATCTCAATGTCCTAATTAGCGCCTTCAAGGTTGGGCCGACTCCATTTTCCTTAGAAATGTTAGTTCTGCAGAGGTTACTGAACACGCTATTATTAGAGCTTTCACCCAGTTTAGCTCATACGTTTGTCTCCTCTCTTGACCTTTGTTGGACCATGTTTTTATTCTGGATCGCACACAAAGATGTGTTTAATGCGGCGTATCCCTTCTATTTTGATCTTAAGATTATGCTTATCAAGTTGTTTCTTTGGAGCTCAGCCGTAAACATTCAAGAATATTATTGGTATAATTTCAAGGTGTAAACTTCATTGATAGGTATGAAATAAAATTCGCTTGATTTCTAAATTTGACGCCTTATTGTAGGGTAAAACAATAATGAAATAGTCTCCACATATAGAAATTTAATAGTATAAACAACGCGTTTCGAACACATTGTCGAATAAGTATTGACTTATTCTATAGATAACTCTCTGATGACATCGTATTTTTTTAGTGAATGTCTGAAGAAGAACCCTACATGTTCGAAACGCGTTGTTTATACTATTAAATTTCTATATATGGAGGCTATTTCATTAGCTTTTTACCCTACAATGAGTAAATACCACATAATAACTGATTGCACTACGTTAGAGTTTGACGCTTGATGATGGCGACATAGTTGGATGAATTATCACGACAATTTTCAGAGTATTTGAGAAAAGCAAGATTTTTTTTATCGCCAATTTTAAATTTATTCATCTTAATTCTGTTAACTTCCTTTCATAAGACCTTCACCTTGTTCTGTCTGAAATGTGAGCTATACCAAACTCGTGCAAGCGTACGAAGTTATTCCTCTCTTTAAACTGGAAGGTAAAATTTTATAAGTAAATTCTTTCCTTTATTTATTTTGTTGTAATTTTAATTCTGAATTAGCTTATTTGTAATAATTATATTTTTGATTTAATCTAAAACAGGCCATAACAATTCGATACATCTGTTTGCAACGCCTAAACTTACAGTTTTAACCTTAATGTTGTTTCTAGGATTGGAAATATGCTTCATCTGTTATATGCCATCCATTCGAGCTAACATTCGACAAACTACAATACAACATTGACTTGCATCAGGAGTCCTAAAGTACTTTATTCAGGTTTATCAAAGTGGATAACTTTAACGAGTACCTGACATCGTACATACTTGGGAATGCTTTATGTCCCCTCCATAGGATGGCGTGCGTAAGATTTTATTACTCACACATGAAAAAATCGAGCTTCATTGTCAAATATTAAACCTCGAATCTTCAATTCTAACTACAAGGACTTTGCTAACGAGTTACACCTGACCATACCTATTTCCAACCTTACATATTTAAATACATGCATATTGTTAGTGCCACAAAGGTTAGTAAATAAGATATCATTATCAACAGTCATGCCTCGTCTATCGCTGGTGAAGTCGCCCGACCGGATAATGGAAGGTAACATTAGTCCCACTGATGTTGGGAAACCGGTCGGGCGACTTCACCAGCGATAGACGAGGCATGACTGTTGATAATGATATCTTACTTACATAATTAACTACATAAATTAGTGTATGGTATATATTTGGACTAATATATTAGTCGCTAGAAACTAAAATCTTCCCTTTAACTATTGAATTAACAAATTGAATTAAACCGAATCAAACTATCAAAAGTGTAGATTAGAATTATGATACAGTGCCCTTGGTAGAATATTCTATAGGGTCCGAGAAGGCCTTGATTAAAGGTTGCCTGGTTTTAATAAAAGTGCCCTAGACTGATATACTGAAGAATCATAAATTAATAATGAAAACAGTGTCAGTAATTTCATATAATTTTATTTTCAAGTGTGTTTTTTCAATTTTATATATAATTTTCAAGAAAGAAGGGTATAAGTTAATAAACCATTAGGAACCATACAATCATCTTATTGTCTCGAAAGTTTTTGCACTACACACCTCAAGCTTTCATAGGAGTGGCACAAGTGCGAGGTACTTTTCTATATATATTTATAAAAGACTTTAATGAATTTAAAATCTGAGGTTGAACCTTGTTCTATAATGGGTTGTAGATTATGACAGGTAGTTAGAGGTGGTTTTTAATAATATATCAGATTGATCAATGATTTTAAATTTCTTATAACTGATTAAAATTATTTTAGCCATATGTAAACGAATGATACATTATTGATTAAAAGGTATCTGTAGCCATACTAAAATAAAATTAGAAGTTATTTTGATATGATGTTCAATTATAGTGAAGTTGAGTGTAGGCCATTCCAGATATATTATAATTTATCTCTTGTGTCCAAATCACAAAATGAGAGTTAACTTATTGTTATTGCTTCTATTATTCAGTTTTTACTCGACAATATACCAGACATCAACCGCTTTTTTTAAAATCAGGGAGCTTTTGTGACCACGTTTTTACCTTCTGCAAAAAAATTCTATAAAGGGTTTAAAATGTTAACGGTAGCCTAAGTTATTGGTATTTCGTTCTATTAAATCGTTGAAAATGTTGTCTATGGCTGGGCTATTTTTATTTCGTACCAGTTTTAATTGATTGTAAATTGTCTCTCTCTTGACAAAAGCAACTGAGAGGAGAGGGAGGTGATAAATAATTTACCCATGCTGGAGGTAGATCAATTTATACCTAAGTACAGTTTATGAATGCCATTTTAGGGATCATTTTAATATTACTATCCATGCATATAATACTAGTGTTTTATCACAGCAGTAATGGTAATTCTGTAGAGCAAACACCAAAAATTTCTGGAGTAATTTAGGCCGAAAAATGAAGATTTGGGGTTAATACCCTGTGACCTACTGAAGAATTTCATACAGCAAACATTACTTTTAAGGGCCTGGACAGTGCATCTGTTGCTTGGTTTATGATCTATAAGCTGGTTTTTTTTTTACAATTATTACCTGATTCTATAGTTTAGTTTAGTCTTTTACCTAAAGAGATATCAACTTTTTTTGCACACCTCTGACAGGTCTTATGTAGTATTTTTAATGAAGTAACTTTCAAATGTATTTTTATTTTTCTCTAAAAAGATATAAACATATTTTTAGCCCGATTTATATTCATTTCTTTCTCCTTTACCTTTCTATCAACAATTCAGAGAGCTTGCTGCATAAACTCAAATGCAGTGCCATAAAGTAGGTCATACCGTTACTTTTAACAAGGTCATTTTTATATTCCTACGTGTCATAACCTTGATTATTTATAGTATCAAGTAGTCCTTCCACAACCAGTCACCAGTTACAGTAGGAGTCATAGCACAACTCCATGATGACATTCTTCAGTAGATACAACTTCAACAGTGCTAAATCTTTTACCTACACTAATTATTCTTGCGTCAAATTCTTGTAATCCATTCTATAGTTCACGGGTTAAAAAGCCATTTTATTGGCTCTGATTCCAGAGATTTGTAACCGTGTTATCTGCTTTAAATTCAAGAAGCAGGCCAAAACTCAGAGTTTTCTGTCTTGTTACTATAATTTTTAGATCAGATTTTGTTGGATTTCCTCTCTCATATGTATGTTACCCTTTATAAAAGGGGCCAGGCTAGCTCAGTGGTTACGTGCTCGCCTCTGAACTGATAGGACCGGGGTTCAATCCTCACCTGGCCCTTGATTTATTCACGCGGGAGGTGAATAAATCTGAGCACGTCGTCCCTCGGAGAAGGACGTTAAACCGTCGGTACCGAGCCTGTACGATGTCAGGTACTCGTTAAAGATCCCTACTCTAAATACATTTGAGTTAGGCAAAATTTAGGACTCCCATTGTAGAATCAATCTTCATTGTGTGGTATCACAAAGGGCCAATGCTCGGCCTACGTGTGTTCCGTTGTGGGACTGCCACTGCAACCTAACCTAAAAGCGTGTAAATCTGTGAAAACTTCGAGGTCATATTTTTTGTTCTTACAGTACTTAATGTATAGTAAAGTGAAACGGATTATTTTAAACCGATTAAAATCTTGAAATATTTTTTATTCATGATTGCTCAACTTTACTTATAGTTAAGTAGAAATGTATTCATTTTATTTTATCTAAATACTTTCAATTCATTTCTATCTTTTATCTACCTTATTGATTTTCCGCAATCTAACTAAATAATGTAATTATTATAAACGAAACAAGCCAAATTTCATTTTACAAAAGCAAGTATAAATAAGAAAAACTATGAGAATGCATATTATTATATTTTTGGACTTGAGCCATATGTCTAGTCTTTTTATTTATGAAAGCGTCAGCTTAATTAGCAAGTGTTAAATAGATGAAAATATCTCAGATAAACCTTCTAACTGTCTTCGCACCCTTTTGTTGCATTGCCAAACATAAGTAAGCACCCCGTACAGGGTGAGGCAAAAAAAAATTTTGACGATTTTGTTTGTAGTGGGTTATTTATTGCTTAAAAATACAATAATAAAACACTAATTTTATTTTCGGAAAGTGCAAAAAAAAACACGAGGTTTTTGTTGAACCGTGCATTCTCGTTCAGTGATTAATGAATTAGTCCATTCACATCCCTCAACTAACAGCATTTTGTTCTGTTACGTTCTTATATTTTCTGTATTTTTTTAAAGTAAAATTATGTAACTTTAAAAATAAATTGCTTAAAATTATTAAATCAGCTTTGGTAGGATGCATCTTTTCATCTTTCAAAGTTAGAATATTTCTATCAGTAGGGTAGAAAGCTAATGAAATGATCTCCATATATAAAAATTTAATGGAATAAACAACGCGTTTCGAACACATAGTGTTCTTCCACAGGCATTAACTAAAAAATACAATGTCATTAGATATTTATCTATAGTACAAAGTAAATATAATACAAAATGAAAATAAAATAAAATAAGGAAGAGAGTACGAACCTAAGGGTGAGTGCTGTGGTACAACTGACTGGTACAACTGTGGTACAACTGACTGGTACAACTGTGGTACAGCTGACTGGTACAACTGTGGTACAGCTGACTGGTACAACTGTGGTACAATGAGTAAATACCACATAATAACTGATTGCACTTCATTAGGATATTTCTATCAGCTTAAAGATAGAATTCATTTAAACTGAATACAACTTTTCCGGCACATCTTTTCTGATTTCTGCTGCTCATGAACTCTCGTTGTAAATATTTATAATAGTAAGTGTTTTGTTCGTTTTTGTTGCCTCGTTTTTATATTATATATATTTGTATATTTAATTAGCAGACTTTCATTGATACATACTTGATTGAATCCGTGTTCCAGCTTCTCCTCTGGATAAATTTTCTCTCTAGCCTATAGGTTATAATGTATGATAAAATGTCGCAATAAACACGTGAAATATCAATCAATGTTGAAACCATAATAAGTAATAGGAAAAGTAGATTATGGTCTTTCAAAGAATTGCAGTTGGGTTTTTGACTCTGACGAAGACCGCTTGTTACGGTTGAAAGATCTTAAGTCTTTTTTGTCATTTCTTATTGTGGACGTTTTGTCATTTGGAGGTTGATTGTTATATTATATATATTTGTTTATTTAGCTAGCAGACTTTCCTTGATACATATGTGATTGAATCCCTTTTGAATCCGTGTACCAGTCTCTCCTCTAGATGACTTTTCTATCTTTCTATCTGGTCTTTTCAACTGTCAGGTAAACTATGCAGCAATTCTCCAAAAGTTCTATTTACAATTGTTGTCATTATTCTAAACCAAATTACTAAATTAATTATTATATTATTTAACTATCGTTTCCGTAAAGATTGATCACCCTCAGGATATTTACAAATAACAAAATAAGAATTTATATCTAATTTAACAATAAGGATAAAACAATTTTTAGGTAAAACAAATCATAATGCATGTCACTGTTCCAATGAGATACGTCGTAGTTTGGCTTCAGTAGTTTGAAGATAATACAAGTTTCAACCTTTCATTCATTACAGTCCTAAAGGCTGTAGATTAATTTCAAGTTTCTCTCCCTGATTGCTGTTCGGAATTCAACCGAATGTAATTTAAATATTCTAGTGAATGCTAGTTTCTCCCATTCATGCTAAGTTTATTTTATATTATGTTGTGAGCTTCTGTTATTTGGAAAGGACTAACGTGATTTTCCTGTTAAATTATCTCTGTATTGCTTGAAACATTTGTTACTTAGTTTCATTCTATGGACGCTCCTTTAGGAGGGGCACAGTAAGCTCCTTATATAGGTACCGTTGCAATCTTTAAACTACAGTACTTAGTTTTAAGAAAGTCGTAGCTTCTTAATGTGCATTTATGTATATAAAGTAATAAAGAAAAATAAATTACAATATAGATAAAGAAAAAAAAGAAAATTAAAAACACAGACTTACAGTTTGTAATTTTTGGTTTGAACGTCATCAGGAGGAATAACAGAGGGAAACCAATCGCTCTGGTATACAGACTACATATATATGTAAACAAAATAAACCTTATCAGGACTTGGCCAGTTTTTCAGGTTCAAATTTAACTTTCGATGCTGAGACTTCGGTTTTTATTTAACTTTTTTCATTGACAGATATATACAATTTGGCAACAATATTACTTCAATATTATATTAAGTATTTTCTTAGAATAAAACAATTTGAGAATTCTAATATGGACTGTCTGGTTTGAAAACACGTGACACTTAAAAAGGTTTTAAATAAAAACCGAAACGTCAGCATTGAGAGTTCAATTTGAATTTGAAGAACTGACCGAGTTCTGATAAATTTTATTTTGTTTCTACATCACGGTCGATACTTTTATCAATATATACATATAAATATATATAACAAGTAATAATGATCCGGTGCAAACTGGACAAATAAGCTACTGATAAAAAAATAATTAATATTTTATCAGTTACTTTAATATTGATTTTTAATATTTATATCAAATATATAATAAACCAATTAAATTAAACGATTCCACGAACTAAATAAACTACATTGACATAAAGAACACACAGAAATGAAACAGAAACTCACTACTATATTTTGATGTCCTCGTCATCTGGAGAATAGAAGCGAGGCCATCGGAATATATATATATATATATATATATATATATATATATAACTGCGTTAGTCTGTTGAAGTTTGTCTTCAGCTGCAGATTATTTCTAATGACCATGTTACCGAGATGAAGTCTTTATAGTACATGGTGAGTTTTTAATTCTATTAATTAATTTTTAATTCATGAGCTAGTTTAACATCTCCATATCAATGGCTGCATATGAGTTTGTTAAATCATATCTATGCACGAATTAGATTTGTTTCTTCACCCACTTTTGGTTGAGAATAGAAAGGGCTTTAACGTCAAGGCTATTTCCTTAACACAGTGCGTTATCTCGGTTCCTTTTGTGCCGTAGCCTGCCTCTTCTTTAACCCTTCAAAGGGAGAAGAATTACTCGCATGGCAGCATTTCAAACCTTTGTTGTGTTTGCTTTGCCTCTTCCCCCCCAACCCTAATGTTACCCTTATCAATTCTGATAACGTTCGCCTCTTTACGCTCTAGATAAGAAGTCGATATGCGCTAGTCAACTCAAATACCTCTGCAGTGTATTATGGACCATTTAAACAAAAATCATCTCCAGCCCGGTTCCTTAAACTTTTTAAAAACCCATTTTTCATATATTATTGTGTATTATTGATTATCAACATTAATCATACTGCGTATTTATTAGCAAATACATTGCACTGTTATATTTACAAGTAACAATGCATCATTTACAAGTAGAGGAGTGTCATTGTGTCTGCATTGATTTACTGCCAAAATAAATTACTTACTTCCTATTGCCTATAGCAGGACTCTTTGGTGAGTTCATAGGTAATAGAATTCCCTATACGTTAGCAAACTTCCCTATGGTTAGTGAGATCCAGAGATTAAAGTACTAATAAGAAGCTTATCTAGTTCATTGCTTCGCATGCTTACCTAGAATATGGGATGTCTATTATAATGCTTGACTGATAAGGTGCTGTAGTCATTAGAGGGCTTCCCTGGGGTCAAACAACTTTAATTTTTAGTATGATTGCCTCATTTTATGAAAGTATAATTTTCATCGTGCTTCCCTACAGAGAGGTTTAGTGATTAGTGTTCTTGCCTGCGATCATAAAGTTTTAGTGCTAAGCGTGTTTCGGTAAGATCATGAAGGACTAATTTTGATCTAAGATAATCTAGTAACTGTCATGGACATCTCGTAACACCGAGCCAGCCTGTCCATGTCAGAGAAGCCACTGCATATTGAACAATACTGGTCACATCTTTTTACAGGATCATAATGAAATTAAATAGAAATATAGTACATCATCAGAACATCAGCTTTATAGTTTTTTTAGTGAATTTTTTTGAACGATGCCCTTCATTATTATACGAGTACATTGTGTAAAATCAAAAAAAATTCTCTTGCTAATCATGCTTGCGTGTTTCATCTATTCAAGATTACTATGTATTAAAAAAAATCCAGAACTTTCGATAGTTTGAAGAGACATTAAACCCTAAATCGGTGAAACTTAACTTAGAATTCCTGCATTTCCTTCTTGTCCTATTTGTTTAAACAAACTTAAAAAAATTTGACACAGAATCAAGTGAAAAGAATTATTAGACTTGAAAAAACCTTTAAAAATACCTTATAATAATTTTTAACTAGTTATTCTGAATTTTATTAATTATAAAATATTATAATGTAATAATGCATCACTGAATTATTTAGATCTGACTATAAACTGAGTAAAAAATATGGTCACTTTTAAAAGTCAGTTACAGAAACTCAGGTGTTATATCATGGTATATATATATATATATATATATATATACACAGTGACACATAAACTGAAACACAACAGACTCACTTTTCAATATTTCGACCGCCATTATGGTCGAAATATTGAAAAGTGAGTCTTTGTTGTGTTTCAGTTTATGTGTCACTGCTTATTTTAATTATTTGTCCTGCCGGACCGTTTTTCGTTTATCATGATATATATATATATATATATATATATATATAAAATATAATAAATTCAAAACGAAGGAAACACACAGAAAGACACAGACATAACTCACATCGATATTTCGACCATCGTCGTCATCAGGAGGTGTGAAGAGCGAAGAGTCCCGCAGGAAGACAGGGCGGTACTCATATATATATATATATATATATCAATGATCAAACCACAATATGAAATGGGAAAACAAGACAAAGATCTTTCAAACGTAACGAACGGTCTTCGTCAGAATCAAAAACCCAACTATGTTTAGTTGGGTTTAGTATGTTTATTATGTTTAGTTTATACTCTGACGAAGACCACTCGTTACGGTTGAAAGATCTTAGTCTTGTTTTCCCATTTCATATTGTGGTTTGATTATTGATTATTATTTCACGTGTTTATGTGAAATCTTTAGATATATATATATATATATATATATATATATATATATATATATATATATATCAATTGTTTATATATTCACGTTGTTATACATAATCACAATATATATATTATATTATTAGACTAATACAAATCTATAATAAACAATTTTTGCTTAATTTAGGTGTGATTTTTATATTGTAGTATAGACTGTATTTGATTAGTATGTACTATACTAATAGTGAACAGATATGTTTTAGATTTTTACGAATTCACTCCTTAAAAGGTTGGCTGAGTCAAATCGTTTGATTATTCCATCCGGACAGCTGGATGTCTTTCGACAATATTTTGAACACTTTACATGTCACACCATTTCACATATCCTAATAATATTTTGCATATGGTTTTCAATGACATAAATTTCCTTATTGATTTTCGTTAGTTTTGAAACACGGTACAGAGGCTGTGTCATTCTCTATGTCAAAACTGATACTAACTGCAAACTACTCTTCTGATCATTCCAAAAGCTTATATTATTAAATTTAGTCTTAATATAAATTTATATTAAAAATATTTCATGAATGTTTAATATTGAAAACATCAATATTCCTCTTGATGAAAAATATTATTCCAATCTGTGGATACTTTTCTGTTGTACTATTATTAAAATCATTTAATATATTTTCTTTGAGTCTACGAGTAGGTTAAAATAAATGAAGTTATTTAATTTACTGTCTTTGAGTTGGATTGTAGATTTTAAATTCTAATCACTAAATCTTCCAGACTTTTGGAAAGCGTGCTAACCTCTAGGTAGTCTTTTTGCCTTTGAACTCTAGATTTTAAATTCTAATCACTAAATCTTCCACACTTTTGGAAAGCGTGTTAACTTCTGGGTAGTCTTTTTGCCTTTGAACTCTAGATTTTAAATTCTAATCACTAAATCTTCCTGACTTTTGGAAAGCGTGTTAACTTCTGGGTAGTCTTTTTGCCTTTGAACTCTAGATTTTAAATTCTAATCACTAAATCTTCCTGATTTTGGAAAGCGTGTTAACTTCAGGGTAGTCTTTTTGCCTTTGAACTCTAGATTTTAAATTCTAATCACTAAATCTTCCTGACTTTGGAAAGCGTGTTAACTTCTGGGTAGTCTTTTTGCCTTTGAACTCTAGATTTTAAATTCTAATCACTAAATCTTCCTGACTTTTGGAAAGCGTGCTAGCTTCTGGGTAGTCTTTTTGCCTTTGAACTCTAGATTTTAAATTCTAATCACTAAATCTTCCTGATTTTGGAAAGCGTGTTAACTTCTGGGTAGTCTTTTTGCCTTTGAACTCTAGATTTTAAATTCTAATCACTAAATCTTCCAGAATTTTGGAAAGCGTGCTAACCTGTAGGTAGTCTTTTTACCTTTGAACTCACTAAAGGGTTCTGATTTGTGGAGGACTGATCCAGATACGCTG
The DNA here is from genome assembly GCA_026182355.1 of Hermatobates lingyangjiaoensis. Taxonomy (NCBI): domain Eukaryota; kingdom Metazoa; phylum Arthropoda; class Insecta; order Hemiptera; family Hermatobatidae; genus Hermatobates; species Hermatobates lingyangjiaoensis. The sequence continues at coordinate 450,298 of JAPFBL010000075.1, read as the reverse complement.
TCTCACCTCTCTTCCATGTCATTAGTAGTACATTGTTACTTCTAATGCAAATATAACAGGGCAATATATCTGCTATTAAGCACACAGAGTTGTTTGATAATATATCTAGAGGATAGCCAAATTAAAATAAATCAAATAATTAAACTGATATTGTCAACCATTTGATAATATATTTACTAATAGGAAAATTGGGAGTAGTCTCTTACAGATTTTTTCATTAGAAGCATAAAGATTTATTTCGCTTTCTATAGAAATGATGAAAAGATCAATGGAAATAAGAGGAAATGAATGATTTATTTAATGGAAACGTCCAAAAATTAAAACTAATATTTATTCTAACCAACGAAAAACTAATCTAATCAAAATATATTTATTGAAATTATATTAGAGACTCATTAATAGTCTATCTCTATTATATACTGCAGTGATGAAGTGTATTACTATTTGGCACCAATGGTTGATTTACACTCAAGTGATTGCGAACCGATGACGTCAAAGGGGTAAAGAGAGTGGTTTAGTTTGGCACCAGTCCAGGTGAAGGTGTTACCAGATCTACCGTAATTAGGTCCTCTCTCTGTTAAGACGTGATAGGTCTCTATCCAAACACAAACTTATTCAAGCCGGTAAAAGGTATACCTTTTTGCTTCGACCTGTTTAAATTCTATATAATTCAACATGAACAGAACACAAGAATACCACAAGTGATGAGCATAGTCTAGTAATATTAACAGTAACATTTGTATTAAAAAAAAGAAAAGAAAAATAAACACGTAAACTTATTTTTAAAATCGGAACAAGTTTCAACTAAATCAATTCGAACTGAAACATCATAAGAATAGAACATACGTCTAATTAGTTCATTTAATGGCCTTGGAAGTGAGGTGAAAACCCCCTAGAATAGTAAATATCGCTCTGCTCCTTCAAAGTTCAAGGCAGCATAGCTGAGTAGACCAAGGGCTTCGTAACTACTTATCTTCTTCCAGTTTACCTTTCTCCTTAATTAACCTCCCACTCTGTAAGGTTCATTATTAATTTCTTCTGTATATTGTAAATTAAGTATTGCAAATGAAGATCTCATTTTTTCATTATACTGTAAAAATAGTTTTAATATAAGTAAAAGAATAACAAATTGTAAAAGAAAATCAATTTCAAATCTGATGGATTTTTGAAAACGTCAGAATGAGTATTTGATGATTTGTTAGAGTCAGTATCATTTAGTAGTTAGCCTATTTGCCTAGGGTCAGAGGGGTTTATTGGCTGGGTGAGGGACTAGAGATGTCACTACCGGATTTACATTTTTTTTTACGCTCATCTTAAGATATTAATCTTAAGATCTACTTTTAAGACTACTAATAAAGTGATCTACTTTTCAAAAGAAATTCACAAATGAACTAAGATCTTTCGACAAAGAAAGTGTCCTCATTTGAGCCGCAAGCTGAACTGCATTATATAGAAGTAACTCGGACAAAGACTGTTACTTGGTCACAACATCATAGAGTCACTTCAGATTCTTTTGCTAAAGCCATGATATGAAAATCAAATTTAATTCTAAAACTCTTAATATATATTTTATGCATCAACTTCCAACCCACAATAAGAAAACAGAAAAATGACTCAGATCTTTCAACCAAAACAAGTGTTCTTCCTTTGAAAGATCTTAGTCATTTTTCTGATTTCTTACCTTGGTTTAGACATATATTGTTATTTCACATGTTCATTGTGAAATCTTGTTTTATATAAGTTAGCGGAGTTGGCGGTGGCTGTACCGCTGGCATCACGGGTCAAAGTCTTTGTTTACGCACAGAGACAGATTATCAAGGTCAGCCAGTCAGTGTGTCGCGCTTGTATAATAAACATTACCATTCATTCCTGTGTCATTTACAATTCGAGTTCCTGCTCACTCAAATTAACTTTTATATATATATATATATATAAACTAGAATTTAAAAAAAGAACACATAGAAAGGAAACCACTGAACTCACTACTATATTTCGATGTCCTCGTCTTCAGGAAAAGAAGTGAATCGCTCCAAAGGCTGATAACGACTCATGTGTATATATATATATATATATTGTATATATACTATAATTATATATATATATATATATAATTGTATACATATTGTATATATATTGTATATATATATATATATATAAATAATAACTGCGTTTACCGTTTGGAGTGTACTCGATGTGATGCTTTTTACGTTGGCTTGGCTTCAACCAAGCTGAGCCTGCGTATGAACAATCACAGGGCGTCCGTTGGTCAGCGCAGAGACCTACCCATAGCTATCCATGCTAATTCCCATGACCTCCCTTTCAATGATTGTTTCAGGGTACAAATCCTCAAACAAATCCCCGAGTCTAATCCCCATGTCACCCTTAGAGCTTCCGAAGAGGCATTCATATGCCTCCTTGGGGCTCGTTCTCCTCCTGGTCTCAACCTGTACCGTTAATTATTTTTTATTTTATTATTATTATTATTATTATTATTTTATTATTATTATTATTTTATTATTATTATTTATTTTTTATTATTATTATTTCGTATTTTATATATTTTTTATCTTGTTTTCTAAATAAATATTGGAAGGATTTCTATTTTTCCTCTCCTCCGCTGGGGAGCAGCATTGCGGTGGTTCCACGAGTTACTCTGGAGGCCAGTAGTAGTTTGCTTCTCAACGCGAGTACTTCGCACTTCTTCCCGATGACGACGGATGTCGAAATATCGAAGTGAGTTCTGTAGTGTCTTTCTGTGTTCTTTTCTATGTGTTAAAGTGTATATATATATATATATATATATATATAATAACAAATTATTCTAGAGGACTGTGAAGAGTTGGTCACGAAACAAACAACAATCTGTTCCTCACCGAAGTTTCGTCGTACTTATTGACATTTTCAAGCCTATAATACATCAGCAATAAATGTCAAAATTGTTTATGTATTTCAGTTTGGAATATGTCATTAAATATTGACTAAATATCGGTGAGGAACTTATTGGTGTTTTCTTCGTGACCAAATCTCCACGGTCCTCTAGAATAATTCCTAAACTACGTGGTCAACAACAGTGGGTATGCATATATACGTGGTCAACAACAGTGGGTATGCATATTTACGTTTCGCAGTAAACTATAGACACATAATAAAGATATGAACATACTTACAGTCTCTAATTTTCGGTTGAACTGTCATCAGGAGAATTGAGATAAGGACACCAAGCGCACTTTGAAGCGACAGTTGGAGACCAACGTTTCGCTTCGCTTCACAAGTACGCTTGGTGTCCCAATTTCGACTCCACTGATGACGGTTCAACCGAAAATTAGTGACTGTAAGTGTGTTCGTATCTCTACTCTGTGTCCATAGTTTACTGAGAAACGTATATATATAGTAGCAGTTTGCTTCTCAACGCGAGTACTTCGCACTTCTTCCCGATGACGACGGATGTCGAAATATCGAAGTGAGTTCTGTAGTGACTTTCTGTGTTCTTTCCTATGTGTTAAAGTTTATATATATATAGTTCAATATACATAAAGAAACATAGAGAAATTAAAAACACACACTTTCAGTCTCTAATTTTTGGTTGAACCGTCTTCAGAAAAGATAAGAGAGAAACCAAGCGCACTGGTACAGAGACGGTTGGAGACCAACAATTTCGCCACATACGCGCCCGGTCACAGAGAATAAGGTAGACAAGAATCAATTTAAGATTAAATTAAATTAAAATAGGAATATGAAAAATAATAATAAACACAAAAACAAATAAAATAATAAAAACTGGGGGATGAACAGAGGAAATCATGCATAAATAAAAATTAAAAATTATGGACTAATCTTTAATAAAAAAGAGAGAATAAAACTTAAAATAAATTAAATAAATGAAAAATATATAAGATAAAAACATAAAAACTAGATTCAGAGACAAGAAACTAATAAAACAAGAAACTGAAGACGGTTCAACCGAAAATTAAAGACTGTAAGTGTGTGGTTTTGATTTCTCTATGTTCCTTTATGTACATTGAACTGTATTTGTCCATTTCGGATCGTATTTTCATCGAATATATATATATATATATACCTCATTAAAGATCTTGCCAACATTAAGTTTAGTATGTTTCCTTATGTAGGAAACATACTAAACTTAATGTTGGCAAGATCTTTAATGAGGTATGTTTAAAAGAAGGTCTGCTCCCAAAGTATACCAATATATATATATATATATATATATATGGCAAAAACAATAACAACAAGAAATTATTTATTTGAAACTATTTTCTTGATGGTTACTGAAATAATTTTGAATAGTTACTGAAGTAAGTTTTTATTGAAGCATGAAAGGCCAAGCTTTCATTTAAGTGGGCGATACAGGAAAAACGGTAATTAGAGATAAATAAACAAGTAATTTTCTTTCGATGAAAATAAAACAGAACTGTTTTTGTTTACTTTTGCATTAAATGTGCATTAGTCTTGTAGATGGTGACGTCATTTCCTGCACGAAAATAACTTCTGACGTCATACAGTTCTTAAAATGAATTATCTCGTAGTGAGTATCAACAAAACCGTTTGAAGTCGCAATTATTATTACTCTGTGTCCTAAAGACGCCATTATTATGAAAATAACGTTTTTATTACAAATTTAATTTCTTTTACGTTTCTTTTAAATTTTACTGCCATAACAGTACCGTTTGTTGAATTTTGTGTCTGCGCATACAAATACCAAATATGTTTGCGATAAATATAATCCATTAAATTTATGGTTATCTAAATAATAATACTGTCAACTTTGAAGTGCTTTAGAAAAATCATGCTCAGTGTTAGAGTATAGTGTTGATCGTTTAGTTAAATTGCTAGAAGACCCACATGCCGGAGATCTACACTCTCTCTAATTTATATTTGTGGTGGACTACCACAAAAGTCTAAATCATTGGGATTTACCGTTTGCATCAATGGGTAGCCCAGTCGTGTTAGAAGCATTGGAAACGAAATAACTGACCACGTATCTAAATCACGATGCCAATGGCCGCAAACAAAACTTTAACGACCTTCACCAACTCCTAGTTTTATATTGAAGCCAAAGTTAGAATGTATGGAAAGTTGAACAGATAGCTGTGGGTTTAGTTAGAAATTTATTCTAAAAAAAATCTTCCATGCACAAGGACTACTGCAAACTTTCAGTTCTGTAATTGAACAGAGCCTAAGTTTCAGCTTTATAAAATAAGCTTTCTGAAACTGGTTAATGACCCTCGGCTTCCTAGCCTGAATGGCCGGAGAATGTTCTGCGTCCTGGAACAAACTGAAGCAAACCACTTTTACAAAGGCTACCCTATACAAGACTTTATGCTGGCATATGACCTGTTTTCCAAGGGTGGGCACTCGATAAAGTAAGAAGCAACTAAGTGTATTTTATTGCAACATTGTCACATAAACATATACATAAACACATTGTCAAAGTGTAGGATGACTCGCACATCATGTATGAAGTAACCATCGTCAGTGACTTACCATGCAGTGCAGTAAACTTATTCCAGTATGGTTAGGTTAGATTAGGTTGTAGTGGCCATCCCCTATAAGGGAACACACATAGACTGAACATCGCCCCTTTGTGATACAACACAATGAAAATTGATTCTACATTGGGAGTCCTCAATTTTTTAGAGTAGGGATCTTTAAAGAGAACCTGTCGGTAGATGCTCAGGGCCGACGGCTTAATGTCCACTCCGGGAGACAATGTGCTCAGATTTATTAACCTCTGACGGGAATCAATCGAGGATCAGAGTAGGTATTGAACCCCGAATCTACCACTCCAGAGGTGAGCACGATGCCACTGGGTTAACCCTTAAATGCGATAGAGATCTCAGATAACAACATTAATTTCATTTGTAAAGCAAAGTCTATGACACCTCCCATATAAAGTGTCACAGAATTCTGGCTTTTAACAATGAGCAACCAAGTTTTTTTGTTGGAATAACGAACATTTTCAAGTATTCACGAAATATAATAATTCAAAGGATTAATGATGGCGTTAGTTAAAAACAAAATTTAATCGACAGGTCAGAGAGAATTAAACAACAGGTCGAAGCAACTAGCCCTGAAAATGGATGGCGCTGTAGTGTCGTGCCTATACTCAGCCGCCAACGCAAAGTGGGTGCTTTTTTCTTATATGGGAAAAGGAACGCTGTTAAGCCTTGGCGAGTAAGAGGGAGCGCGGCGATGTGCGTAGAAGGGTCTGGCGTAAGCCTACCTGGAGCCGTCGCCGGTGCAGATCTTGGTGGTAGTAGCAAATACTCCAGCGAGGCTCTGGAGGACTGATGTGGAGAAGGGTTTCTTGTGAACAGCTGTTGCACAAGAGTCAGTCGGTCCTAAGCCCTAGGAGAAATCCCAGGTCGATAGGTTACGTGATATGGCCGAAAGGCTGGGTACACGTTCTAATATCAAAACAGGTCAGAGAGAATATGTACTTATTGAGTTTGACGTACATACAGAAAGTATCAAGTCAGTAGTGCTTCTGACCCTAGCAGACGAAACTACATAAGACATTGCAGTACGTAAAAACCTCTTCACTGGCCTGAATGATTTATCATTGTCTAGTGTGGTCCAAAGTTCTGATTCTTAATATTTTCCTGTCATTCCCTCTTATAATTTCGTACTTAATTTCCTCGAATCATGGCTTATGAAAAATTTGAACATATTGTTAAAGAAGGTTCAATGAAATGACTACAGTGAAAAGAAAACAAATATCTATAGTGCAGCAAACAAAATGTAATTTCTAATAACAAGACCAAAAAATAGTTTAGTTACAATGAATTCGTTTTATTAGTTTATAATTTAAATACAAATAAATGACAACAGTTATTACTGTTTTTTTTTTGCTAAATAATTAATGTTTGGTTTGATGGCACAAAACTTTTAGGATAAGAATATCTCATCCTAACTGCCCTCTATCCTACTTCAGCCAAGAAAATGTTGAACTGTTTAGCGTATTATATTAAATTTACTGTCTTAATGTATCATAATTTTGCCTCCCTAAAATAAATGTTCTCCTACATAGGTGCAATAAACGGCAAGATTGAGAGCCTCTCGTCTAGAGGTAGATGAGTGTCTAGGTTTTGGCACGTTGCCATCGTATGTCTCGAAGAAATAAAACATGTGGTCACTATGCTGGCAATAAGTATAGAAGGAAGTACACTGCTAAAGGCTTGTAAACATGCTATTATTGTAAAGAATAAAGATGAGAAAAATCACATCCATTAAGCATTCTCCATTGTATGACCCGTAAGAAAACGAAAACCACGATCAAAATTTAACAAATTAAACAAAGAGTGAAAACATCTTTAAATGAATTAGTCCTGATGAACATTAAGATTGGTCATTTAATAAACAAAGAACTAATAATCATATGAGTGGCTTGTGAAATGAAAGGTCACCTCTGGGAGGTCCACTTGGGCTTATCACAACGACTGTTACCAAAAACTATTTCTTGACACAGCGATAAAGGTCAATTGACAAAATAGCTAAAGTGCATGTTAGTAAATAACAACAGGTCTAGTAAAAACATTTTAATGTAAGCGGTGAAGATGATTTCATATTATTGTCTTTGTCATGGCTCTAGATTATCGATGTAGGACATACGGAATCTTAGTCGTACAGCTCTTAACAAAGAACATAGACTTGTTGGTTCCCGGCCTATAAGATGTCAAGTATTCCAAAGAACCCTACTCTAAAAAACTTATACAATGCAAACATTTTAGAATCTCAATATACAATCAATCAGGTGATTTGGCTTCCTCATAACTGATATGAATTGGATATCAGCAAATGAGTTGCATCCCACACTCGTAAACACCATGAATAATGTGTAAGCATGAGGAAAAACGCTCCTGATTTGAAGTCATTCGTATTTTGTAATTATGATTCGTAAGTACAAAGTCAACCTCTCATTCTACAAAAGCCTAAAGATCTGTATTATTTTGTTTAATTAGTTTTTTTTCTTCGTTCTATATTTTTAATTTAGAAGTATATCACCAGTTTTGATCATTAGTTATGATAAATAAATATATATTTTAAAGACAACTAATCTTCTTAATATAAAGTAAATAAACAGATATCTGTAAAAAATATACGTCCGTTCTATGAGGAGGAGGGTTGACTAATCAGGTATTATACGAGTATTCCTCTAGCCTGAACTAAATTTATTCTATTTATAGCTTCAAAATAGTTAACTTCTTTCTAATGATTAGATGTATTCAAATATGATGAATCATTGCCTAGAGGATACTGAATTCAAATCACTCTGTAGGAGGAAAAGCTACAGTACTGTACCACCACTTGATTCAAACATATTCCGTATTTCATTGTTGTAGACCAGAGTTTCTCAAACTTTCTTCGACGCGGAACTCTTTTTGCTTCAGTAACTTTCTCAGGAACCGCAGATTTTAATGATTTTGTACAATCATAATATAAATATTTACATTTTCCTTTAAAAAAAAAGTGTGTATGTTTAAAAACAATTAAAAAGTATTATTACTGCAATTGTATTTTTCGAATAAAAATTATAACAAAAAGATTTCTATTTTCATAACTAGCAATTTTAACATGAGTATATTTTGTAATAATTTTTGGCTTTATAGTTGAGAGTTTGATTTTCAAGTCAGCCCCAGCATTAAGTCTACTTTGGTAGTTAGTTTTTTATGTCAGTATAAAAGGAAAACCTGGCTTTACATAAGTACATAAGTCGGAAGTGGCAGCAATGTGAGAAGTGCTATTTTTGCATTAGAAGGAAATTCAGGAATCAGATAGCTCCGAAAACTGACTAGTGATTGATTCTAAATATGAATAAAATGTTGACCACTTCTACTTATGCGCATAAGTAGATATACACATTATTCGGTTTCATGATTTACAAAAAACACAGAATGAATCCATATCCACTTTCAAGGTTTTTTAAATCCAATATCCAATCCAAATGTTTTTTCTATATTTTTTTCGCGGCACCTCAGACAGTCCGTTAAGGAACCCCTGGGTTCCGCAGAACCCACTTTGGGAACCTCTGTTGTAGAGTAATATATGTTGTCAATGTTAGCAATATAGAGGTTTTTTTCCTGAAATATTGTTTTTAATTTGTTGTTGTTTTTGTTGACAGAGACAGAACTAAGAGAGATGGTGAGTAACGTAGACCAGGATGGCAACGGAAGCATAGAGTTCAATGAGTTCCTTCAGATGATGTCCAACAAGATGAAAGCAGGCGATGGAGAGGATGAACTCAAGGAGGCCTTTAAGTAAGAAAACGACACACTTAAACGGCTTTCAAATAAAAACACCTTAAAGACATTCAGTCTCTTCCAAAACTGAACAAAATACAGTTATAATTTACGAAATATAATTGTTTTATTAGGTACAAGTACTAATATTATTAATAGATAATCCGAGCATAAATGACAATTAAAATATTACTCAGAATTAATTTTATGTATCAATCTCTATATATAAAGTTCGTGAGTTTGATTGTTTGTTTGTTCACCCATTTTCCGTGAAGATACATACCTGAAATTATAATATATATTATTTATTACCTGAATAATGTTAAATAAAAGAAAATTATTATTTAATTCCGAAAATTCGAGCTAGGGTAGCAAGTGGTTTGCGTGCTCGCCGATGACAGTAGTGTAAATGTATTATATATAAGTGTAAATTTTTTTTAAATTTAATATTTGCGTAATATAAACGCTGGTAATAAAGTAAGTTATGGAACAGAGTAGTCCAGTAGCTTGCATGCTCGCCGCTGACAGTAGCAGAAATATATTTTAAATAAATATAACGAAAAAAATTTTTGAAGTTAAAATTTGAATAATATAGTCAATGGTAATAAAGTAAAGGCATGGAGCCAGAGTTTATTGATAAACATAAAATAAATATATATGTAGTAAATTATTTATGGGGCAAAAATTTGCTCCATCCTGAATATACTGAATGATTTATAAATATTACAATTAGTAATAATACAATCCGTCATACCTCGTAGTCTCAGAAAATCTCGACCGGTTTCGGGTCCGTCTGGATCCCATCTTCAAGAGCATCTAACTGATTGTGAATGTTATTTTCCTATAACCTACCTGTAGATGACATGTATAGGTAGGTTATAGGAAAATAACATTCACAGTCAGTTAGGTGCTCTTGAAGATGGGATCCAGACGGACCCGAAACCAGTCGAGCTTTTCTGAGACTTTACGAGGTATGACGGATTGTATTATTACTAATTCTAATATTACTAACCTCAGTGGAACTAATCCATTAACTAGATTTATAAATAGTTTGTTGATATACTAACGTATTTGTATGAAAAAACTTCAATATTAAATATTTGTATTCGTTTTACTCAGGGTTTTTGACAAGAACAACGATGGTTTGATCTCCAACTCGGAATTGCGTCACGTCATGACAAACCTGGGGGAGAAACTGTCTGACGAAGAAGTGGATGATATGATAAAGGAAGCGGACACAGATGGCGATGGAATGGTCAACTATGCAGGTTGGTTTTGTTTATTTCTATTTTTTTTCGTAAATGTTCCAAAGACTGTGTTAATGGTCGTAAAGAATTAAGGACTGTGTTAAAGGTCGTAAATGAACTTAACACTACTACTTTATTTCGTCGTACTATCTTATCTAATGTCATAAATACAAATCTGAACTACACAAACAACTAAGGGTTGAGGGAATCGAACTCAACCTGTGTACTAAGGTGCCCGTACCCTTTATTTAGCTAATTCAGATAGATTTATTATCTCTCCTGTAATCAACCATAATACTTGGTATATATATATATATATCTGCTAGGTTTACCGGTTTCTTAACATGTCCATCCAGAGAGCCAGAGTTTAGATTTCTTAAAAAAAAATTATATTATTAATATGGCAAACCGTCATACCTCGTAAGATGATCTTGGGGTCCGTTGGAGCGCTTTCGGACGTTGGTTAGGTTAGGTTAGCAGAGTAGGTTAGTTGCAATCTAAGATGGACAACATCCGAAAGCACTCCAACGACCCCAAAATCATCTTACGAGGTATGACGGTTTGCCATATTAATAATATAAATCATACTAACCTCAGTGGTAATAATAATATGCATGTAAAAAAAAAATATGACTATCAAACACTGTATCATTGTATCCCTTGTAGTGTTTACATTCTTATCACATTCAAGGAGATTAATGAGGTAAAAAATTTCGTAAATTAATTTCTGACATTTGATGACGAACAGTAGCTCTTGAAACATGCTTCATCAGTTCACTTTTTACGATGGACACTGTCATAGTTATTTATTTATTCCACAGTCACCATTTATATGTATACAGTAAGTGTTAAAACTTACTTCTTGAACTAATATTTGACAATGAAGATATTATTTTCATATTTAAATACATTTATCCTACCATACCTTGCCACATATTTTGAAACTTCATGTTGTTCACTATGTTTTCAAGCATATTTCTTCGATTGTGCTTTTTACAATGTAATCCAAATTAATTTTTCGTAACACTCCCCCTCCTCTCCACTGTATACACCATATGATGAACACATAAGTACTGAAATATGCTACATGAATTAACATCTCAAAATGAAGATCAAAATAATTTACACTCTTATCCTTAAGTTACATTTGTCCTACAAAAAGTCACACTTTATGACATTCACTATGTTTTGAAACTTATTTTTTGATTTTGCATTTTTACAGTGAAATCCAAAATAACCTTTCGCAGCCTTCTTTGACATTTATACAATGTAAACCAATGTCTCCTTTTCTTATTCTTCTCCTTCCAGATTTCCTACAGCGTGATAAACTCAAAGTGTTGAAACTTGATATTAGGATTTAGAATTTCAAAAAGGAGATGAAAATAATCTACACTTTTACTATTATTTCTGTAAATATTTATGTTAAGGATATTTCACGAACGCACACGCGCGTACACACAAATACTAACGAATCACACTCGATTTTATACCGATAACTTTACTTTAATAAATTAAATTTTTTTAACTACATGACATTTTATTATAGTGATTAAATTGTATTATAGTAATTACATTTGATTATAGTAGGATATATTTTTACCTCTATAAAAATGTATCTAATTGCGCAAAAGTGAAGGCTAATCATATATTCTCTTAGGAAATGAATTAATAATGGTTACAAAGGATCCATAGGCCAGCTGCGATTCACATAGAGCAAGGTAAACCGCAAGTAGCACATGTCCAGCTTTAATTCTCAATTGGGCAGTTTACATTTATACTTTCTAAATCTGAAAATCCTCTCTATTCAATTATTGTAAACAAGATATGGTGCCACGGCTTGGAATTCTTCTTTGACAATTTTAAACAAGCCCATCGCTGACCTTAATAATATTTTGGCTCTCTTCCATTATAATTATAGTCTTAATTCGTTATTTTATTTTTTTAAAATAATTACTATTATCAAAAGATATGATGGTTAACTAGGATCATTATAAACTTAAGCTATATAGATTAAGTTTATAAGTTTATTATTTAAAACTTAATAAAGAAAATCAATTTCCACACAACTGCCATTGAAATACAAATTAAATTTGGAAATACAGTGGTAAATCAAATGAGTGGCTATAGCCGACAGTGCCCTCGGCAATGATGTTTGCCCATAGTTACTATATTAACTATAGTTACTATAGTGACCTCTATAGTAGCCAGGTAAAGATCAACGACCCCAGGCCTTTTTCAACTATCCAGTAGACAAAGTTGTTTTGGTTGAAATATGTTATTAATTGTTTTCCCTTCTTACTCTGTTTTCAAGGTCTTTTTCAAGTATATACTAGTGACCTCTTAGTAGCAAAGTAAAGATCAACGACCCCACGTCTTTTGAAGTATATACCAGTGACCTCTTAGAAGCCAAGTAAAGATCAACTGCCCTTGGCCTTTTGATGTATATACCAGTGACCTCTTAGTAGCAAAGTAAAAATCAACGACCCCACATCTTTTGAAGTATGTACCAATGACTTTCTGAATCTTTACTTAGTAGCTAAGTAAAGATCAACTGCCCTTGGCCTTTTGAAGTATATACCAGTGACCTAGTAGTAGTCAAGTAAAGATCAACGACCCCACGTCTTTTGAAGTATATACCAGTGACCTCTTAGTAGCCAAGTAAAAATCAACGACCCCACATCTTTTGAAGTATGTACCAATGACTTTCTGAATCTTTACTTAGTAGCTAAGTAAAGATCAACTGCCCTTGGCCTTTTGAAGTATATACCAGTGACCTAGTAGTAGTCAAGTAAAGATCAACGACCCCACGTCTTTTGAAGTATATACCAGTGACCTCTTAGTAGCCAAGTAAAAATCAACGACCCCACATCTTTTGAAGTATGTACCAATGACTTTCTGAATCTTTACTTAGTAGCTAAGTAAAGATCAACTGCCCTTGGCCTTTTGATGTATATACCAGTGACCTCTTAGTAGCAAAGTAAAGATCAACGACTCCACGTCTTTTGAAGTATGTACCAATGACTTTCTGAATCTTTACTTAGTAGCTAAGTAAAGATCAACTGCCCTTGGCCTTTTGAAGTATATACCAGTGACCTAGTAGTAGTCAAGTAAAGATCAACGACCCCACGTCTTTTGAAGTATATACCAGTGACCTCTTAGTAGCCAAGTAAAAATCAACGACCCCACATCTTTTGAAGTATGTACCAATGACTTTCTGAATCTTTACTTAGTAGCTAAGTAAAGATCAACTGCCCTTGGCCTTTTGATGTATATACCAGTGACCTCTTAGTAGCAAAGTAAAGATCAACGACTCCACGTCTTTTGAAGTATGTACCAATGACTTTCTGAATCTTTACTTAGTAGCTAAGTAAAGATCAACTGCCCTTGGCCTTTTGAAGTATATACCAGTGACCTAGTAGTAGTCAAGTAAAGATCAACGACCCCACGTCTTTTGAAGTATATACCAGTGACCTCTTAGTAGCCAAGTAAAGATCAACTGCCCTTGGCCTTTTGAAGTATATACCAGTGACCTAGTAGTAGTGAAGTAAAGATCAACGACCCCACGTCTTTTGAAGTATATACCAGTGACCTCTTAGTAGCCAAGTAAAGATCCATGACCCAAGGCCTTTTGAATATACCAGTGACCTCTCAGTATCCAAGTAAAGATCAACGACCCCACGTCTTTTAATGGATTTTAATTTATTTTTCCATGATAAATATTACTCCAAAAATTTGGGGTACTCACTCTTGTGGATCAAATTCTGTTGAATGTATTGATGTTAAGTAGGTGGTGCTTATAGATATCGTACATGAGTCATCAGGTTACTCTGACGAGGACCGTTACTTATTTTGAAAGGTTTTCGTCCCATTTTAGAATCCTTACTGTGATAGGTTAGTGTGTTTAGTTTTTTCTTTTTTTATATGAAACAGTTAGAGGAAGATAAATGGTTATCTACAAAACAAATATCGGAAATACTCGTATAATATAATCAAGTTGGTGAGGACGATTTATGAATGAAGAAGGAATAGCCGTAAGTATTGAGCAGGCTTGTCCGCCTGGTGTGACACAAGCACGGTGTTGGAACCGATGTAGGGCAAACTTGTTTTTCACTGACCCTTCATATTTCAGTTGCGATACATAAATCTGCCTTGCACCCCTCCCCCCAACCCCCACCCCTCCCTCTAACTCTGGGGAGTAAACAGTCTCCCTGCCCGCCTCTAGGCTGGCAACAGGCCAAGACTTGCAACGCACAAACAACCTTGCTAAATGATTCAAGCGGAGTCTAATTCTATCTATGGCACTTCACCACTGTCACCCTGAAGCCCTTTTATTGTAAAATACCGCTCTCGACTGGTTTCCGACGGAAAACAGGCCTAAAAGTACTATTCTGCCTGGCAATATATACCATCTTCATTATGATTAATACAATCATAGGAAAGAACTATTCTAATCTTTTATCCAATTTAATTTAAATAGCAAAATAAATCCATTTTTAAATAACATCAGTAAAAGTAAATCTTGTTTCTACCCTAGTGTAAAAAGATTAGAGCATCACGTAGTTTACGTGTTGCACTCTGTGCACTTTTTTTCGTTAATACATTCTTCAATTTAGATAACCTGATATTATCTTCATTCTATTAATTAATTAATTAATTCTATTAAGATAATATACAAGACTTCTTTATTTGCATGCTTCAAACTGCACTGAGTAAAAAAATAAGATGTATTAGGAAAGAAGTAATTTAAATAAAGCTTAATTCACCACCACAAGAAAGTTATACAGAACAATAGCCATAAAATATACATTTCTCAGTACATAAAGTGGTTGTGACTGTTTGTAGTTTTCTAAATATTTTGTAGACTATTAAACCCTTTTGTTCTTTACAGTGTTAGTTCACTTGAGTGTGTCCTGTGTTCCTTCCTTAAACCTTCTTTTTAGATATTCCTAATTAAATTAAATTTTGAGGTAAATGGTTTAATTAAAATCATTCCCGGTATTCAAATATTTGATCACTTGTGTATTTTTGCGTTCCTGTAAAATAAATACAAATATATAATTCAATTTTTTGTTGTTATTTGCATTCATTTTTCATCAAATCCGTTTCTTTAAGAAGAATCTAGGGTTTGAAGTAATAATTTCACTCCTTTCAAAAATTAAATTTTCATGCAAACAGTTGAATGTACCGTTTGCACCGTACATCATAGGTATGCTGTGAGTAGAAAACAATTGCTTAGGAATCCTTGAACTTGTTTCAGATATCTGTGAAATGAGTTTATTTCTATTTCTAGGCACATAGAATAAAAGTCATATTGCATCATATAAGAGCTATTTGTATTGTGTCTCTACCAACAATTTAAAATATAAGTTTATAATGTTCACTTAGAATAAAGGTTTTGTAATTTTGTTATTAGAATATTTCCACATGTTTTACAGTTTTTTAACTGCTTTGTTATTCTCACCCATAGTACATCAAATATTTTTTACTAAATTTCGCTTTATCAAACTCAAATTTACTGACGTTTCCAGAGAGGGAATGGTGTTCTAATATTAGTTTATCATGACAAAAATGTTTCCTTAATATTTTATCACGCAACCAAATCTGTTTCGTGCCTAAATTGAATGTGCCTGCAATGTCAATTTTGGTGTCATTTCAAGCATGTAAAGGCAATTTTGAGGATTGCATTTGTTTATTAATGTGAAGTTTGTGATGTTGGAGGAAGAAGGTGGATGTTGACCATTACATCTTGATTTATATTATTAATATGGCACACCGTCATACCTCGTACGATGATCTTGGAGTCGTTGGAGCGCTTTAGGACGTTGTCCATCTTCCGAGTAGGTTAGTTACGATCGAAGATGGACAACGTCCGAAAGCGCTCCAACGACTCCAAGATCATCGTACGAGGTATGACGGTGTGCCATATTAATAATATAAATCATACTAAGCTCAGTTGTAATAATAATATGCATGTATTACATCTTGAATTCAAAATGATGTATAAGTGTGTTTGACAATGGGTGATTCTTGTTATAATCGCAAGTGAGAAGTCCTTACATTACCTTACTATTTATCATATCTATTAGATTGCAAAAATGATTTTTCCTATCGGGTCAACTTTGCAAGTGATAATTTGTTTTTCCTTAGCCCTGTAAAGTTTTGAAAGTGATTTAAGTTTTCACACGTTTTATCCTTGATCTGACACAAGAGTGGACAAGGAAGGCGCGCGGACACACAAACAGTCATGCCTTCCTAAATGATTCAAAAGGAGTCAAAACTCTTATCTCCTGAAGTGACGGCTCTTCGCCACTGTCACCCTGAAGACCTTTTATTCCAGAATACCGCTCTCAACTGTTTTCCAACTAAAAAACAGGCCTAAAAGTACCATTCTGTGGGTCGTATCCACCCAGGATTTACTTGCGAGTGATGAACATGGGAGTGATTTACTTGCGAGTGATGAATATGGGAGTGATTTACTGGCGAGTGATGAACATGGGAGTGATTTACTTGCGAGTGATGAACATGGGAGTGATTTACTGGCGAGTGATGAACATGGGAGTGATTTACTGGCGAGTGATGAACATGGGAGTGATTTACTTGCGAGTGATGAACATGGGAGTGATTTACTTGCGAGTGATGAATATGGGAGTGATTTACTGGCGAGTGATGAATATGGGAGTGATTTACTTGCGAGTGATGAACATGGGAGTGATTTACTTGCGAGTGATGAACATGGGAGTGATTTACTTGCGAGTGATGAATATGGGAGTGATTTACTGGTGAGTGATGAACATGGGAGTGATTTACTTGCGAGTGATGAACATGGGAGTGATTTACTTGCGAGTGATGAACATGGGAGTGATTTACTTGCGAGTGATGAATATGGGAGTGATTTACTGGCGAGTGATGAACATGGAAGTGATTTACTTGCGAGTGATGAACATGGGAGTGATTTACTGGCGAGTGATGAACATGGGAGTGATTTACTTGCGAGTGATGAACATGGGAGTGATTTACTTGCGAGTGATGAACATGGGAGTGATTTACTTGCGAGTGATGAACATGGGAGTGATTTACTTGCGAGTGATGAATATGGGAGTGATTTACTTGCGAGTGATGAATATGGGAGTGATTTACTTGCGAGTGATGAACATGGGAGTGATTTACTTGCGAGTGATGAATATGGGAGTGATTTACTGGCGAGTGATGAACATGGGAGTGATTTACTTGCGAGTGATGAACATGGGAGTGATTTACTTGCGAGTGATGAATATGGGAGTGATTTACTTGCGAGTGATGAATATGGGAGTGATTTACTTGCGAGTGATGAACATGGGAGTGATTTACTTGCGAGTGATGAACATGGGAGTGATTTACTTGCGAGTGATGAATATGGGAGTGATTTACTTGCGAGTGATGAATATGGGAGGGATTTACTTGCGAGTGATGAACATGGGAGTGATTTACTTGCGAGTGATGAACATGGGAGTGATTTACTGGCGAGTGATGAACATGGGAGTGATTTACTTGCGAGTGATTACTTGCGATTACCTCCATTCATAGTTTACAGTGATGAGCTCTTTGAGTGTTGTTCCATCCGCTATTCTAAGGTGTTTTATTACTGCTTTATAACTTGGCTGTTCCCTGCTTTCTGATTCCATGTGGCAGACAAACCCTTTGTCCAAGATATACATTTATCTTTCTTTTTTTTCTTATATATAAAGTACAATTTTATACCAAATTAGCTCATTTATCTTTAAATCCACAATCACTGCATGGACTTAAACATTTATAAAGAGCTAACCAAAAGATTCCTCTTCTTGTCATTTATAAAGTATATACCTTGCACATAATGGTTTCTTTTCAAAGTTGCAGTATTAGAACAAAGTAACTATTTGTTGTATGATTAATTTTTATTGTTTAGAAAGTTTAATCTTCTATTACGCTTTTAGTTCATATTCTCCAAGGAAATTTAAAAAGAAATGCTAACTTCTCTTTTATCTACAGTATTATTTTTATAGACAATAGAACTATAAATCTCGGATGAATGTTAAATCTTGTTGTATTTTCTACAAAGTTCTGGTAACTTTTAACTTGATAGTAGCATTAGGAAAGCTAATCTTAAAAATCTCTCAGCCAAAGCGAACTTTAAAAAAAACTATTAATCAAGGTAATATCATGTTTTGTCTACTTTAATAAAAATTTCTCTTGTCATAATATCGAACTTTAACCTATACCAGATTGAACTAGTCTCATATTACAGTTTACACATTTTCTGTATAATCCAATAGAAATGCATTTCTATAGATCAGAAAACCAATTTCTGTTGGAGGTGTTTGTTGTTTTTTCTTTAGTTTTGATATAGATTTTCATTAGATGAATTCTCTTTTGTTTAATGAACTCGAATAGGTAAACTCTATTTTTGTTAGGCTAAATAAAAACACAATTTCCATCTTTTTCTTCTTAGAGTTCTTCCAGTTTGTCCCACGTTATATTACTCATAATTTGTTCATTTCATTTTGAAACTAATCTGTTTAACCAATTTGTTTGTTTTGGTTTTCTATTGATATATTTTCTCTTCTATTCACCCATTTGTTTTTCTATGATTTTTGCAGTTATAATTTTTTAATTAATTTGCTTCATTTACTTGTTAATTTTTTTTATAATACGGAAAAAATTATATATTTATATTATAATAATTATATCTATATTATTTCTTGTTAATATCAACCATTTATTATTTTCTATGATAAATAAGCACACATAAACATTCTAATGTAGTGCAATCAGTTATTATGTGGTATTTACTCATTGTAGGGTAAAAATCTAATGAAATGGACTCCATATATAAAAATTTAATGATATAAACAACGCGTTTCGAACACGTAGTGTTCTTCCTCAGGCATTAACTAAAAAATACAATGACACCAGAGAGTTATCTATAGTACAAAGTAAATAAGTACAAAAATTAATTTATATTATATTATTTTATATTAATTTTTGTACTTATTTACTTTGTACTATAGATAACTCTCTGGTGTCATTGTATTTTTTAGTTAATGCCTGAGGAAGAACACTACGTGTTCGAAACGCGTTGTTTATATCATTAAATTTTTATATGTGGATACCATTTCATTAGATTTTTACCCTACACATAAACATTTTCAGTTGATGACAAGATAAATACAAATCGACCGTGTTATATCTAAAGCAAAAGGTAAATAACTATACATTAAGCCACACAAGTGTAAGTTTATTCTGAAATATGGACTCCTTTTAAACTGGTCGTGCGATAAAGATAATTTACGAGGTAAGGTGGTGTTTATGAAAGAGGAAACATAAGAATTCCAAAAAGGCAGCAAACATGTATTGTTTTAGCGTACATTATACTCGTACATTAGACGAGTCTTTCTAAAATTAATTTATTCGCAGACTTGTTTCATAAAGAATGTTTATTTGATGACTTTATTTCAATAGAGGAGGCTCTGTTTGAAGCACTGTGTGTGCGAGTTGACTGGAGAGTTGGAATGTTTTCATATCCAAGGAAATGATATTCTCGGTTGAACACGGTGTAGACACGGCTGGCAGCAGGTCAACAAATATTTCTTCGCTAAGACAGCATAAAAGACTATTCTAAAAACAAACTCTTCTCATATTATTAAAAAAAAAAGAAGTTTGAAATGAATACGTGAAAAAGAATACACACTTTTAATGAATGACTGTAACCCTCCTTGATGATTAAATTCGTAAAATTACGATTTATTGTTATTTTCTCAGTTTATATTTTAAAGTTAATTGTATCTATTTATTTATTACTTATTTAATGTAAGGCTAAGTACTAAGATTCTAGTACTTGACAACTGGCTTCTTGTTCATCTACGAGCCACACAATATCTTATACATATACATGTTTGGCTATTTTTCAATTTACATTTTACTAAAACATTTTTTTGACTTTTCCCGTTATTCCATTTCTCTCTTTCTCTTTTCTCCTGAAGGCGGTTTGCCGGGCAATTTTTGTTTTGCAAGTAAGTTTCTGTACTGTGTGTGTTACTCTTCTTCGAGAAAGAATTTTGAACTCATGTACATGCATATATAGCAATAGCATAGGCCTGTGTCTCAACGGAATTAGTGAATGCTCGACCAGATATAAGAAATCAACCATGAATGCCTACATCCGAAGAGCCTTTACGCACTGCAGCAATTGGAACCTCCTCCACCAAGAACTTGATAAGTCCGTCCAGGTATTAGTCAACAATGGTTTCTCCAACCAAGAGGTTACGAGAGCTATTAACATATACTTGGATAAGTGGTACACAACTAACCCACCTACTCAGCTCAAGGGAGAGTACATACGTCTTTACTACCGTGGATATTTGAACTCCCAGTACCAACAAGACTAGATAGCCCTCCAAAAATTAATTGGTAATAATGTACAAACCGTCAACCCAGAAGATCGCTTGAAACTCACTATATTCTACAAAAACCTAAATACAAAGAACCTACTGATAAATAATAAACCAAAACAAGAAACAGCCGAGCTGCACCGTAGCCATCTCATATATGAGTATAAATGTACAACAGGGGACTGTGCAACCCTGCCTTCGAAGTATATAGGGCTGACTACGACTAAGCTATCACGGTGATTGACTCTCCACCTTGTAGGAGGAGCACCGAAGAGCCATGCCGAAGAGGTCCACAAAAAGAAACTATCAAGAGAGAAACTAACTGAGGGGACAACCATCTTGCAGAGCTTCCAAGACGACATCAGACTGCATATACTCGAAGCCCTATACATTAAAGAATATAACCCTTCGTTAAATATTCAAAATAGTGATCTTAAAGCTATACCGAGTTAACAAAATTTTGATAATACTTTTATTATCAGGTAAGAGAGGTAGGTGAGGGGGCAGGCAGGTAGTTGGGGTTCAGTGCCCTGCCCTGCATGCCCTCCCACTCACACCTCCCTCCCTTCCGCATATCTTGCTTTTCTATAATAGTTAGTTGTTAACTGCCCTTTGAACTGTACCTTTTTGCCTTGTTTGATATTTTCGTTTTTACCTGATGATGGCTAATGTGAGCCGAAAGCTTGTGTTTTATATTAAGTTTCAAATTATAGTTTTAGTTTAAAGTGTTAAAGTTATGTCTGTGTGTATCCTTCGTTTTGAATTTATTTTATTTAAAAAAGTCCGCTGGACCGTTTCTTTTAATTATATATATATATATATATCAGTGGCGACTCCTGACCTTTTTCTTTAGGCATGCAATTTTCAAAGAATAAAAGAAATACAGAGAAATACCCTTCTAATTCTCATGTTCAGTCTTTTCATGTTGCACAAAAGGATAATGATGTATTAAAAACATTTTATGGGGATTTGAATCAGGTTTTATTTGGAAATACTTTTAACATTAACTTTTATTAACCAATACAATAAAAATAGGCAAAAAATGTTTTTATTAAAGAAAGAGATACACAATACATCATTTGAATAAAAACTTCTTGCAAAATTCTTCGATAACAAAACCATAAAACTTCTCTCTATCTGCCATGAGATCTTTAAGTAAATGTCTTTCAATTGAAATTAGGGATAAATTAGACAATTGCTCTTCACTTTGGGAGCTTCGTAAATAACTTTTAATTCTTTTGAGGGCAGAAAACGATCTCTCAACACTTGCTGTTGTTATGGGAATAGTCATAACCAAATTCATGAGTTTATAAATTTCCGGAAGACCTGTGTGCAAATCACTTTCCAGTATGTATTTGAGGAGCTCAGCAAGCCTGAGTTGCAGTGTATGCAAACTTCGTTCTTGTTTCTCTTGGCAATTAAGACCATTTTCATTAACCAGAAAAGATAAGAGTAAACCCCTGCATTGGGAAGCTTAGCGTAATCATAGAAAATGGTTCCTTAGCGTGTAGTGGAATAAAAAAAAGGGGTTACTTTAAATATTTCGAGTCTCGAACATTTTAGTTTCTTTAAAGATGAATTCTATGCATGCAATGCATGTGTTGCATTCCCTGAGAAATCGCCACTGATATATATATATACTTTTTTTGTTATTAAATACAACTAAATGCTTGCTATTTCGAAGCAAACATTTTTCTGAATGTAATACTTATTGTTCCCGGTTTTTCCCACTATTTCCAAAAAACTAAAAACTTCTATTATTACTATAAGGGAGGAATAAGTTATTTCTTTTGACATAATGTACGATAACCTTTCTAATTCTTTCAAGTGTCCACTTCCTATCGTAACTAAAGACATTTCTAAGTTGAATTGCATTTAACCCCTAAAGCGCTGCTACTTGTTATCAGGCATACACTGCATACTACTTCTTATACCACCTCTCATACAGTTGCTAAAAATATGTCAATTAGTAAAAATCTCAATACGATTTTTTTCGTTCCTAATATCAATAATGAATCTATATTAGAATAAATAATATAATTATTTATATATAATTATATACTAATATATATTTACACTTAAAATAAGCTGTAACATGTAGAAAGAAACATAACAAAGGACTCACTTTTCAATATTTTGACCGTTATGGCGGTCATCCTCAGGAGAAGAAGTGAATTGATACAGGGAAAATAGTCAACTGAACTAAATATATATGTATTTATATACATCATGATTTGTTTTCTTGACCCAATATTTATATGATGTAATTTTTTTTTAGGGTTGAGGTCCAATGATTTTAAACTAGTCCTTTCCAATCATGTTGTAGCCCTGAAGATGACATAAATATATGTCGATACGTCGGCAAAAGGACTAGTTTAAAATCATTGGACCTCAACCCTCAAAAAAATCACATCATATATTTATATATATAATATACATTGTATATTATAATACATAAAATAATTACAATAGCATTATATATAATTATACTGAAATACAATATCGTTATTTTTAAATAATTATCCAGCTTTGACGATTCGTCACTTAATGAAAGACTGCTTCGGATTAATTGAAGAACGAACAAAAGCAAGAATTGAGTTGTTCTGTATGGAGGAATCATCATATATACACCTAAGTGTCAATAAAATAGTTTATGGTGTCTAGGGTTTATATGAGATTCTAGATAAAAGATGCGGACAAAGTACCTGAAATCTGACAACACTTCATTTTTAATCTGTTTTCATTCTTTATAAACTATTTATTACAATGTGGATTTTAAAAGAATATTTGCTATAGTAAATAGTTTATTTTTATTTTTTTTTTTGTAATAAAGCATTCTTGGATGTATAGAAGTTAGCGTACCTAGTTATAATTTTTTTTATTCTTTTTATTTTTCTTAACTATTTATTTCACCACATAATGTGTTAAAGCATTATGTTTAAATGTGCTGTAAACGAAATCAATCAATACCTACAGCAAAGTCACTTGATAAAATCACGACTATGAATTCTAGGCTTGAAATGCTATTTATTGACAAGGAAGGCAGTCAAACGGGAAGGCAGAGAAAACAAACAAATCCTCTATAAACTATCCCAACTTGCTGTCAAAAATATTGTTTAGACTTCTTCTAAATATACATTTCAAAGTTTCAGTTGGCATCTTAAACGCATGAAAGGAAAAGTTACTAAATATAAATTAATTAATCATTTTGTTTTACTAAATCAAAAAGATTTACGTGTTTTGCATCGCTATTCCCTTTTACAGTGAAACGATCAATATCTTTATATATAATTCATTCTCTAAAAGCTTAGTCTCTCTCTATATATATGTATATATATATATGATGAAACCACAATAAGAAATGGGAAAAAGAATAAAAAGATTTTTCAACCGTAACAAGCGGTCTTTGTTAGAGTCCGAGTCAGAAACTCACTACTATATTTCGATTGCCTCGTCATCAGGAAGATAGATGTGAATCGCTCCGAAGACAGGTAACCATATATATATATATATATATATGTTAAATTGCTTGCCTATATTGATCCTTTCATATTTGCTAGATAATTTTTCTAATCTTCTTATTAACGACTTCTACTGGCAGGGAAGTATATCATTAACAATTTAACGAAATATGCTTGAAAGAAAGCCTGCTCCCAAAGTATACACACATATATATACCATGATAAACGAAAAACGGTCCGGCAGGACAGATAACACTTAAAATAAACAGTGACACATAGACTGAAATATAACAAAGACTCACTTTTCAATATTTCGACGGTAATGGCGGTTGTCCTCAGGAGAAGAAGTGAATTGATGGAGGAACGACAGTCAACTGACTCCTGAGGACGACCGCCATTACGGTCGAAATATTGAAAAGTGAGTCTTTGCTATGTTTCAGTCTATGTGACACAGTTTATTTTAAGTATATATATAAAAGTTTCACAATAAACACGTGAAATCTTGTTGTGTATATATCTGTCGTTACCTGTCTTCGGAGCGACTCACATCTATCTTCCTGAGGCAATCGAAATATAGTAGTGAGTTTATGCAATTTCTTTTATGTGTGCTTTTATTTATAAATCTAGTTTATTTTGTTCGTGGAAGCGTTTCATTTAATTGTTTATATACATATATTCCAAATATTTTCTTATCTCGACTATATAAATTCAACACTGTTGTTCTTTTTTATCAAGATTTCGTCCAAACCTCGTTAAAAAAGAACAACAGTTTTATATATAAATATCAAAGAATAAAATAATTAACATTGTCCATTCTTCTAGGTTTAAATGAAACTCTCAATACCAACGATTAGATTTTATTTAAAATTATTTTCATATACATAAACAATAATATCTTAAAATGTAAAAATATATATATTAATGGAATACTAAAGATGTGTATGATGTAACAGTGGGCAAACGATCCGTTAGGGTTTCATTGTTATTCCATATCAAAACTTTTTAAATAAAACATATATATTTCATTCTGACATTAACTAATTTATTTTGAATTTAAATCAAAAATAATTGTAACGAGTTGATATTTGAGAAATGAAATGCAATTAGTTTAGTATTGACTCAAATAAGCTAAGATGGTAAAACAACTTACATGGAAACTCATTACATTGCCGGTAACAGAGTTGGATTATTGATGAAACTATCCAGATTAATGGTGCGGTGCGAACCTATCGTTCAAAACAAGTGGTTTTTGAGTAGGCAGCTGTCTAATTAAACAGCACTTCAAACCTTTTTCTTGATATATAGCAAGAATGAAGGTTGGCAACACTGTTATTAATTCAAAAAGTCTGGAATCGGCTACTATGTGCTATAAATGAAAGTTTTTTTTTTATAAAATATATATAATGACAAAGCGTTTGAACATCAAACATTTCTTTAGGTTGATTCTAATATACTATATACTCGTATATGATGTACTATCTAGATGCTAATATTCTAAATCAGGCCTGTGTAATCTGTGGCCCGTCCAGACGTGCTGCCTGTTTTTTATGCGCGAACCATGAGCCACAAGATGGCAGATGATGCTGACGATAACAAACAAGGGAGGATTAGGCTAGTGCATTCTCCCGATTTTTTTTTGTAATTTAAATTCATTTACTAATCTAATTAAATGGTAGAAAATCAGTCTTCGAGTATTCGTGGGTTTTGTTGATGCAGAACCTGGTGAGCTGCAGCTTAAATGAACTGATATTCAGTTTTGATCATGCTCTGCAACAAAGGTATAATATTGGGAAGCTGCTTGAATTTTATAACTCCTTATCGTGGGACAAATTTTCATTCATAGAAAGTTTGACTGCAAGATGTTTTGTATTTTTGGTTCCACAATAAACGACCAACGATTCTTTCCGCGTAATGTAGTGCGCTTTGTAATTAGCAGTTTTAAGTCACGGACCTACTACTGCTGAATTCTTATACTGCTGTGTTTGTGGAGTCAGTAAGTAAGGATCTGTAATCTTTTATTCAGTTTTCAGTATACATTATTTCGTGGTCGTCTTTTCTTCTTGAGTCTTGAAATATTGTCGGTCTAGGGTTTGGCTTTCTATTTTAACAACAGCCTCTATGATGGATATGGTTGGGGGGAGTTCTTAGGGATAGGCTTTTACAAGGGGGTTTGGAAGGGGTGGGATTTTTCGTGTCCTCATTAGCCACCAGTCTATTTGTAAATTCATCAATTGATTCTCAGGCGCATACATCTATGAACAAAGCTTTTCGTCTATGAAAATAAACAACAATAAAAACAGATTTTCTATAAGAGACCAAAATTTGCAGGCAGTTATGAGCACTCAACAAGCCTCACGCCAAACGTCAAAAGTGTAATTTCGAACTATGATAGATAGGACGCATTTGTCTCACTGAATAATAAAATTAAATTTATACTTTTCAAAATAAAGCCATTGTAACGTGATTTTTTGAGTTTTTTTTGTTACATTTAATACTTTTTATTGTATTTTTCAAACGCTAAATTTCATTTTTATTAACGGATGCTATCAGTGCGTCTCTCCACTGCCTCCGTCCCGACAATGCCCCCCCCCCCCCCCCCCCCCCGGTCAAAATAATTGTCCATACTAAACTAATGTGACCATAGAGTACTTGGCCTTAAATTTTGAAAAAAAAATACAGGAATAGCTATTAAGAGCGCTATATCAGCTATTGAGAAGGGTGTTTGAGGGCTAGTTTCCTGCAGCTGCAAATGAAGGTGTTCATTTTAATATATATGTGGGTGGCAGGGTGAGAGAGTGGGGAGAAGGAGAGTAGGAGGAAGATGGTCACAGGGAACATGAATTTATTACACAAAACATGCAGTGTTAACAATGCAATGTCCTTGTACCTTTTAATATTCCTCTAAATTCCAAAAATAAAACAACATATCATTAAAGAATGAACTAGAATTGTACAAACTACAGAACCACTACTAATTTATTTGCAAGAAAAAGGAAAAATGAAATCAATAGTACCTTTGAATTATGTATTCAGAGAAAAAGAAAGAAGATAAATTGCGTTTCAAGTCTTTTATTCAAATTTATTGTTATTTGTAAAACAATTTGGCTAAAAATATGGTAAAAAATCGATTTTTCTTTTGGTATTTATGAATATAAAGTGGTAACTTTGCAAGTTTAAGTTTGAAATATTCATTAATATTTATGATTATTGCAATACTCGAGTATTTGAAGTATATGTATTTATTTATGATATTATGAAAAAAGGTTGGTTTTAAAGATGTATCTCTGTGAAGGTATACCCAACTCATGTTTTAATGATCAAATATCCTACAACTGTCAATAGCAAGGCCTACTGTCAATATCTTCCTACCGATATTTTCTCCGTGATCTAATCAAACATCACTGCATACCCTTCGCTTTAATCTTTTATCAAAAGTTATGTTTATTCTAGTTTTTTTTTTATAACTGTTACATGTCGTTATTCATAAGATGAGTTATTCATTAGTTATATTAGACAACACAACTATTCTATCAAACGGTCGATATATTATTGAATTTGTTATTCATAAATATATATGCATATTCTAATGTAGTGCAATCAGTTATTATGTGGTATTTACTCATTGTAGGGTAAAAATCTAATGAAATGGCATTAGATAAGAACATATATGCATATGTTCAAATACTCGGTTTGTTACTTTTCTTCACATTTGAACTTATGTTGCCCATTTTTTCCGAATATAAAGTGAGTATATATATATATATATATTAGGTGTGTTCTCTAATCGGGGTTCGGTCAATTTTCCAGGATAAAAAATCAAACTCTCGTTGCCAACGAAGGTAACGAGAGTTTGATTTTTTATCCTGGAAAATTGACGGAACCCCGATTAGAGAACACACCTATTCTATCAAACGGTCGATATATTATTGAATCTGTTATATATATATATATATATATATATATATATATATATATATATATTAGTTGACTGTCGTCCCTCCGTCAATTCACTTCTTCTCCTGAGGACGACCGCCATTACGGTCGAAATATTGAAAAGTGAGTCTTTGTTGTGTTTCAGTTTATGTGTCACTGCTTATTTTAATTGTTATCTGTCCTGCCGGACCGTTTCTTTTTTATCATGGTATATATATATATATATATATATATATATATATACCTATTAAATGAAACGATTTTAGGAACTAAATAAACTAAATTCACAAAAAAGAACGCACATGAAAGAAAACACAAAAATCGACTACTTTATTTCGATTGTCTCGTTATCAGGGAGATAGATATGAGTCGCCCCAAAGAGAGGTGACGACTCATACACGCATACTATATATGAATATAAGTATAGTATTTAGTTATATGTGTAGAAGATTTGTTTTCTTTTCCCTATATTCACATGTTATAAGATTTTTGAAGGTTGAGGCCTTATGACTTCTCGCGCCGACGTTTCGACATATTTATGTCTTCTTAAGGGTTACAATATTTTTATTGTAGTATTAATAGTGCTAATTGTAAAAAAAAACATGTGGTCGACCCGAAAAAAACATAAATATATTCGAAACGTCGTTGAGAGAAGCAGTTTCAATAATAAGACCCCAAACCTCAAAAATCTTATAACATATATGTATATATGTCAAGTTGTCAGTTGGGTTTTTGACTCTGACGAAGACCGCTTGTTACGGTTGAAAGATCTTAGTCTTGTTTTCGCATTTTCTTATTGTGGTTTGATCATTGAATGTCAACTTTCAAACACAATAAGATGAGAAAATAAATAAAGATCTTTCAACCGAAACAAGCGGTATTCGTCAGAATCAAATCCCAACTGACTCTGTTGGAATTTGACTCTGACGAAGACCCCTTGTTACGGTTATAAGATCTTTGTTCTCATTTCTTATTGTGGTTTGGAAGTTGATTGTTGTTGTCTAAAAAAAAAACCATATTATGTAAATATTCAGAATCTTATTCAACGTACAACACTTGATCATCCTCTTCTCTTGGTTACTAAGAGGATGTTACTTCTGTTTAAACTTTTATCAACCACTCTGAGGTCTTAGGTAATCTGAAATACTGCTTTAGTCGCAGAATTCTTTCTGTAACTTTTTCTTCCTTATTTCTGATTTAGTGGTAGACTTTCCATTCAAAGACAATGCCTTTCCGTTGATGGTGGTAATTACTTTCAAACCAGAGGTCCTACTATGGGTAGAGTATGATCCTTTCTCTTGCTAATTAATTTGTTTTTTGCCACTCATAAGTTTTTTCCTCTTCAAAACCACTGCATTTGCGACATCTTCTTAATTTCCTCTCCACGGTATTCATAATTTAGACATTTTTCTGCAATGTTTTAAAATGTCTATTCATTCGTCACTTTCACTCACCATAATTCCGACAGTCTTATTTCTTTTCTTGTTGTTGATGTTTCCTTAGATGATGGCCACTTCTTCATTTTCATCACATAAAACGGACCAATGTTGAGCAGTATTTTCAAGCAGTATTGTAGAGTCGCTACCCAGCTCATATTAAGAAGGCTATACCTAGATCCTCTCTCTCTCTCTCTATATATATATATATATATATATATATATCAAAATATTAAAACGGTCCAAACCGGACAGATATATAAATGAAAAAAGACAACAAATAGAAGAAGCGAGAAAACTTACTGGGTCGATATTACGAACTTCAGTTCGACATA
Source organism: Hermatobates lingyangjiaoensis (assembly GCA_026182355.1). Taxonomy (NCBI): domain Eukaryota; kingdom Metazoa; phylum Arthropoda; class Insecta; order Hemiptera; family Hermatobatidae; genus Hermatobates; species Hermatobates lingyangjiaoensis. Next base: position 420,223 of record JAPFBL010000075.1, on the reverse strand, counting down.
TATACGTTGGGTTTTTGACTCTGACGAAGACCGCTTGTTACGGTTGAAAGATCTTAGTCTTGTTTTCCCATTTCTTATTGTGGTTTGATCATTGATTGTTGTTTCACGTGTTTATGTGAAATCTTTATATATATATATGATTATAACTCATCCTGTAGGGGCTACGGTATAGGTGGCTTACTTACTCAACTCTAGACTGGTAGATTCGGAGTTCGATACCCACTCTACAACTACTAGGTAGTTCTAGTACTAGGTAGTACTCTAGGACTACTGGTAGTCCTAGATTTATTTACGCCGGAGGTGAAATTTTGCCAAACACTTGAGTTAAGTAAAATGTAGGACTCCCAAAGTAGAATGTTAATTGTTTGTTATCACAAACGGCTAATATTTGGCCTATGTATGTATTATCTTTCAGCGGTGACTGTAACCTAACCTGCCCATCTTATGTTATAAGATAAAAGTTAAATTGTCTCCAAAAGTTAGCCAAAAAAGTGATTTTTTTTATGTATTCTATATTTCTTGCAATAGGAACAAATTAAAATTATTATTTCAGTAAAACTCCTAACCTTGAGATTTAATAAAATGTTTTTTAATTAAAACCATTTAATGACATTTAATGATTTAATGTTAGTGAAATTTAGACATTAAATGACATAGATAGAGTAGTCGCATGATATTCCTATAAATAATGAAGTTGAAATAAAAACTATTTGAAATTTCATTATTTTGGAGCTCATTCAAAAAACAATGAAAAAGTATTTAATTGGTTATTTGCAAACTAATGAAACATTTAATGTCACTGTCCACAAACCTCATGCGATTTCCTTCCATGACTGATTTAATACGTCCGCTTCATAATCACATTATTAATTACTTGTATTTTCTACTTTTTATTTTTAAAATTACCTCCTTTAAACACACATCAAGTTTTTTAAACATAGTTAAATGTGTAACTAATCTAATTTTCTTGATTTTCATTAAAAAAAAAAGTCTAATTTTATGTAAATTGTTGTAAACAATCCTAACAATTAGAACATCTCATTTACTGTTTTTTTTCTTATAGTGAATTTCCACTCTAACAGTCTGATATTACTGATTTTTTTTATAATTTACTATTTTTTGGTAGCCAATTCTATATTCGGTTGAATATATTCAAAATTTTTGTTTAGTAATTTATCAACAATAAAATGTACTAGAATGTACCTTTTCTATTACGTAATTTTGTCAAAAACCAATTCAACTCTTCCTATAAATAATAAAGAACTATTTTTCTGTTCAGTTTGTAATCTCTCAAACGGTGTGACAGAATAATGTTCACAAGCTTCAAATTCAACCAAAAGTCAAAATGTTTACATTGTTGCGTAAAACCGCTGTTTCATTCAATTTTATTTTCAAGAACTTTTATTTCTTTTATGTAATCATTATTTCCGTAATAACTGAAAAATTTTGACTTTATAGATTGAATGCTTCTGTAGAAAAAAAGTCTCTTTTAAACACAAACAGATAATAAGACAAATTTGCTATGATGGAATATTGTTAAAATATACAACTCATCTATTACCCCTAAGAGCTATTTTTGGGCGTATAGTCAAAATTATCCATTAAGTGCTGTAGCCTTTTTGATACACATAAAAACAGACACACACACACACACACACACACACACACTAATATATATATATATATATATATATATATATATATAATATTATATTATATTATATATATATAATATTTTAAGGAAATATATGAAGAATATAAATTCAAACAATAATCAAGAGCATCAGCTGGGTGAAGAAGGAAGAATACAAACGGTGTATTATAAGAATCAATTCTCTAATGAATATAAAAAGGATGAAAGAATTTTGAAGGCTATAATTAAAAGAAATACAACATGTGTTAACTCGGCAGACAAGCTAAATATTAGTATTTACTACAACAGTTCCTGCACAGCAAATATGATAATTAGGAACAACCTACAACAAAAAACACAACTACAAAAAACCAATGTAGTGTACAGATATAATTGCACTATAGGAGACTGTGAGCTCCTAAAATCGAGCTACATTGGTTCTACGACGACAACACTTTCACGCAGACTTAGGATGCATCTCGCAGCCGGAGGACCGAAAGGACACACAATGAACATACATAAAAGCAGGCTAAGTAGAAAAATGCTGGAAGACAACATTGAAGTATTATATGCAGAAAATAATCACACGAGGCTGCATATAATTGAATCATTATGCATAAAGGAAAAGAAGCCGAACATTAATGATCAGTCCTGTTGTTTTTCCAGAATTTTAAAGTTACATTCGTGAAAAATAACTATATAGTGATTTAAATAATGTTGTGTAAATGTTCATGTAGGAATCATGTAGCAAACCTGTTACTCATGTTTATTAAGGTAGTGTTTTTTAAAAGTATATTTTATTATTAGTTATGTTTGATAGAAGTGATGTAATTGTCATTGTAAATAAGTATTTATTAGAATTGTTAAAAAAACCTTGTATATAGAATCCTTGAGAATGGTCAACGTAGACCGAAACGTCGGACATGTAATATGAAAAATACAATTAAAGATAAAAAAATCGGTGAGTTAATTTATATGATACCACAGAGATGGAAAGGTAGCATTCGAAACCTTGAAAAGGTATGTAGGAAACATACTAAACTTAATGTTGGCAAGATCTTTAATGAGGTATGTTTAAAAGAAGGTCTGCTCCCAAAGTATACCAATATATATATATATATATATATTTCAACTCTGTGCCTAGCTTTAAGAATTTTGACAATACTTTCAAGCTTGTAAGGGAGAGAGGGAGGTGAACGAACCACAGGTAGTTTTGGCCGACCCTGTCGCCATGCATACCTCCCCTTCCCCTCACTCCCACTTTAGATTCACTTCCTGTAGTACAGTAATTTTTTAGACATTGTTCAAATATTTTATTTTATTCTAACTATAGTGCTTTAGACTTTATTAATTTTAGTTTATACCTCAAGATGGCCAATGAGAGCCGAAAGCTTGTACGCATTTTTATTTAGTTTGTTAATTTAGTGATTAATACAGTGATTAAGATTTAGTTTTTCGTGTTTGACCTATGTTTATTGTGTGTGTTAATGTCTTTTGCTAACCTTCTTTGGAAGCTACCAGAGTCTCACCGCAAAGTGATACGAAAAGTAGAGAGTGTCAACAAGAAACTGGTCAATGCAGAAGCTGCTGCTTATTTTAATAACATATGCTTAAGGGAAGACCTGCTGCCTTTGTACACATATATATATATTATATTTATTAGTGAAGGTTAGTAGCAATCCTACTTGCAAACATGTTTCTAAAAATTTTATGCCAGTTTCATGCTTGGTTACCTTTTCTGAGAGTTTCTCTAATGTCCTACAGGCTCTCCTCAGTTCCTCGGGGAATAAAATATCAACTGGCCCAAACTTTTCTTTTCATAAACACACATTCTAACACTATTTATATCTAACACTATTTAATAAAACAATTTAGTGTTAGAATGTGTATTTATGAAAAGAAAAGTTTGGGCCAGTTGATTTTTTATTCCCTGAGAGATTTTTTATACTGAGGAGAGCCTGTAGGACATTAGAGAAACTCTCAAAAAAGGTAACCAAGCATGCAATTGGCATAAAATTTTTAAATATATATATATATATATATATATAAAGATTACACACCTAAACACGTGAAATAACAATCAATGATCAAACCACAATATGAAATGGGAAAACAAGACTAAGATCTTTCAACCGTAACAAGCGGTCTTTGTCAAAGTTGGGTTTTTGACTCTGACGAAGAACGCTTGTTACGGTTGATAGATCTTAGTCTTGTTTTCCCATTTCATATGTGGTTTGATCATATATATATACATATACCATTTACACTCTCGATTTTAGTCATTATTGCCATACTTAATAAAAATAATAATTCTCACTAATTCCGGTTTTTATTTTTTGATGATTTGTTTTTGATTCTTGGACAGATGAGGGGATGTGTATCCAAAATTTTGGAAATACGCTGTAGATCACATTACATGAGAAATCCTTTATGAAATCTGACAGATATATAAAAATATATTGTTATAGAAAAAAAAGCTATTGTGTTTTAAGAAATATTGGAGTATGCAAAAGTTAGTTTATGTTATAACAGGTCATATTTCTCTTGTTCTTTAGTGGTTCTTTTAACATTCATATTTAGTATTGTCTTTATGTCTGTTTTTCATGAAAAAAATGCCATAAATGTTAAATTATTGTCAGTCAGAATATAACACTTAAATATAAGATTATTTTATAATTGCAAAAATGGAAGTAGGTGTATTAAAATAAATCATTAATTGGTTACAAATGATTTTACAATCTGTTAACTGTAGAAAGCTGACTGTAGATATATTTAAATTTGTATTTTGATTTATAATTACAACATTAAGTTAATATTTAGTCAATAAATAATAAATAAGAAATGAATGAGCACTATTAGTTTCATTATTATTCATTTAATTACTAATGGAGGAGCAATTTTACAGTTTTTTTCTTGGCCTTCTAGGATCATAACCTGATTTTGGAGGATGTATTTTATTGCCTTTCGGGAAATGTTGATTCAATTATCAATGATAATTTAGTTCGAAAAGGAATTTGTCGAAAGTATTTTGCATATCGCTAGGAAAAAATTGACGTTACAGAATGATGGAGAAAAGCAGTGTTGTCAAATGAGGAAGGCGATTCATGAATATGCACACTCTTGAAACATTGTTAGCAGCGAAGTATGGGCCATTTAGAACAAGCCACAGCGCAGCCACTAATGGTTATGTATGCATATACGAATCCATCTTATAAGTGATTCCTTTTTTTTTTACGAGTCCCCCATTTTGAATTCACTTTCATATATGAAACATTGATTTTAAAACTGAGGTAAGCCAATTTTAGATTATTCATTGTCATGGAGTGTTTGGGGGGGGGGGGGGGGGTTGTCAAAGGAACCCCTCGTAGCACTTTACATGGGGGGAGACAAAAGCAGCGTCATCTCACAAAGTCAGTGAGCACTATGTTTGGGGAGGGAGGAGGGCAAAAAGCCACTTTACTTTGATAGTACTCTGCTAACAGAGGCGGGGAGCAAAGAAATTACACTCTTCTAGCAGCACTTTATTATGGGAGCTTAAAGAAGTGGTTATATTGGTAAGAACTTTGTTGAGGGGGTCAAAAAGAACAATCATCTATCGGTTGTGGGAAGCACTTTGCGGGGGGTGGCAAAATCTTCAGCGTAGGGTAAAAAGCTAATGAAATGGTCTCCACATATGAAAATTTAATCGTATAAACAACGCGTTTCGAACGCGTAGTGTACTTCTTCAGGCATTAACTACGGGTGAGTGTCTGTGGTACAACTGGTACGGGTACACTCACCGTAGTTAATAGCTGAAGAAGAACACTACGTGTTCGAAACGCATTGTGTATACGATAAATTGTTATATGTGGAGACCATTTCATTAGTTTTTTTACCCTACAATGAGTAAATACCACATAATAACTCATTTCGTTAGAATTAGAAACTCTTCAGCATTTTTTTAGATCATCCTCCGTAAAAAAGATTGAAACTGAAAAATCCATAAGATTTTCATAGTAGATTTCCAACATATGCATCTCTACGTCTGCAAAATGTGTATATCACATATTCTCCATAAGAAATTATCTTTTAATATTTATAAGTGCTATCGTATCTAAAAACACTTTTTGTTTTCAATTAAGTTCTTGGTCAGTTTATACTAATTCAGATAGCTCATCAAGGGTCCATTGGACTGCACCCAGTATCATTCTTTTTTTTATTTATGGGTTTAGCTTCCAGCAAGCAAAGCTTGTGCATAAATAATGACAAGTCTTCCGTCAGTAAGCGCAGTAACCTGTCCATTGCCATTCAGGCCAGTTCTCACAGACTCACCACGAGAAGAACCAAAAATTATTTTAAAAAAAGAGTGTGAGGGATAATGAGAGACTAGAGGACAAGGGAGTGAAGAGGAGGACAGATGAGGAGGTGAAAGACCAAGTTTTCACCCAAAGTTTACATAGAAAAATAAAAACGCCGTCTTTTTTGAGGGGTTATTGATCCCAGTGATTATTAACACTTTGTATTTATGCCTGATGTTGATTTTGTATGAGTACTCGAAAGATTATTTGTTTTTGACAATACTTTCTATCTGTTTCAGAATTCGTGTCTATTCTGACATCCAAGAAGTAAAGAGGTCCGAGCAGGCCGTTTAGACTTGATGCTTCTCATTCCTAATGTCCACTCGCTGATTTTCAAGTTCACCAAAAAAAAAAAAAATAATACTAAAGTAAAACCCTTAGCCGGTTCTTCATCAAAGCAAGCGTCTACATCAACTGATTGTCAGTCGCTCAAAATCATCCCATTTTCCTAAAACAAAACAAACAAAAATAACTTCACTTCTTTGTCAAATTTAAAAATTCAATCACATTTACTGAAACCATTTAGAGTGGTAATTTTTTATACTATTTCCTCTCTTATCTACCCATAATCACTGTAGCGACCCATTCTAGTCTATTCTAAATCATTATATAAAGCAGTGTTCCCGCACAAATATAATTAACTTTTCAACTTACCTCTTTTCAATCATCAGCTAAATCATCTTCAGTCTTTAATCCCCTTTCCCCAAATACCCAATATCAATCATAAGTAAGTATTACCAGTATCCTCTCAATCAAAATTAATGTGCACACAAATGTTTCTAAATCATTTTTTTTACTAATTCTATTGTAGACCTGAAAGTGTCTATGTTCCCCTTGAAAGTCTACGTAATCTTTTTCATACAATTCATAATCCTTCCTGCTACCTCTGTTTTATTGAACCATTTTTCATGATAATTTCTTTTTTTTTGTTTTCCATCATTTACCGGTATCTTGAAAATAAATTAATTTAAACAAATATAACTAAAGGCATTTTTAATATTACTCTTTTTTTTGATGTGACAATGTGCTCTTTATTGAATATAAATTACAAAATTAAACTGGAAATATCTATTGAAAGTGTTTCTATAAGATAAAAACAAAATCTATAGCGTAAATTTTCATTTCCTATATTAATTTCTTATATATAACTGGTAAAATAATTTAATTTTATTTTCTTTGAAATCCCTATTACATAGATTTCATTTTTGCGTAATCATACCTATTATCTGTGACTCTGTTCTGTTGGTGTGAAACATCCACTATCATATATGCTGTTACCAGTACGTCCATTTATAACGCTATACTAATGTATGCGAAGCTTCTTGTACAATTGTCAATGATGCTATGATTTAATGATACTATTGTACAATTGTCGATGGTATTATGATACAATGATACTATTGTACCATTTTCGATGATACAATGATACTGTTGTACAATTGTCGATGATACTATGATACAATCGTACTATTGTATCATTTTCGATGAACTATGATACAATGATACTCTTGTACAATTGTCGATGATACTATGATACAATTATATTATTGTGCCATTGTCGATGATACAATGATACTGTTGTGCAATTGTCGATGATACTATGATACAATCATACTATTGTATCATTTTCGATGAACTATGATACAATGACACTCTTGTACAATTGTCGATGATACTATGATACAATTATATTATTGTGCCATTGTCGATGATACAATGATACTGTTGTGCAATTGTCGATGATACTATGATACAATCATACTATTGTATCATTTTCGATGAACTATGATACAATGATACTATTGTACAATTGTCGATAATACTATGATACAATCATACTATTGTATCATTTTCGATGAACTATGATACAATGATACTCTTGTACAATTGTCGATGATACTATGATACAATGATACTATTGTACCATTTTCGATGATACTGTTGTACAATTGTCGATGATACTATGATACAATCATACTATTGTATCATTTTCGATGAACTATGATACAATCATACTCTTGTACAATTGTCGATGATACTATGATACAATTATATTATTGTGCCATTGTCGATGATACTACGATACAATGATGCTATTGTACAATTGTACTATAGTACCATTTAAATTCGTACTGAATCTATACATAAATACTCTGTAGGGAATCGTAATTAAAGAATGAATAGATAATTATTAGTTTCTTTTAAAGATCCTTTTCAGCTTTCTGTAAAAAGAAAATAAATAATACTTTATAATGTTTCTGGAGGTCAAAGGATTCTTTTGCATCTGTTTTATTAATACACTAGATGACAACTTTGATTTCATGATTTGTTGACTTTGATTAACCGGATATTTTATTAATAAGCTAGGTAAAAGGATTAAAGCAGTTGTTTTCCATTTTCTTTTATTACCATACTGGATAGTCGTCATAAGGCCTATGTATAACCATTATTATCTGGAAGATGATTAACCTAATATTACACATTAAAATATCGTACAACACTAGATTAAGAAGCTCCATATTCGACATTGCATAATCTTGAGCTGTTTAACTAGGTTTTACAAATATATTTCATCATTAAATGTTACAATTCCAGATAATGAGATTCATGTTGACTATCCATCCATGTTGATCATCCATGCTATTGAATCTATGGTTAGCTATTAAAATCGTTAGATATTCAGTAACAATAAAAGTCCCTACTTTCCAAATGCAACAGCTGTTAAACATGGCTGATCAGTTTTTGCATCTTTAAACATTTCATGGTACTTAAGCATGGCATGTCCCTCTGGCCATTAAGTCCATGATGTCAGTTCACAACCATGATCAATGTTCAAAATTATAGTTAATCATAAATTTTATCTTTTAAAATAACTCGGGTGAACTATCAAAAAAAAAACTTTTATTAGCACGCGGAATAATTTTTTTGTCAGACAGACATTTCACCGGTTTTAGCACGCACTCAAAAAAAAAGTTGCTCACTCCTGGCTTAGAGCAACATTTTGATAGAATCAGAGGGACACCCTCTATGACAGAGATCTCGAGATAATATAGGCATGATTACCATGTTTCCTTGTATATTCCCATGTTAGGTTGCTGACGTATCAGTAATATCCCTTACTTCTCTCAAACCGATATCTGAGTTGTATCCGAGCTCTATCTTCTTTCCCATTACCAAACAAAGTCAATAATCACTAATAAAATGTTCTAATTAAGTTTTCATTTCATTGAACTCCTTTAACGACTGAAGTTTTCACAAAGTTATCACACTCTTTCTCTCCCTCCCCCCCCCCCCCCCCCCCCTATCACACATTTTCCTTCCGCCTTCCCTATATTTTCAAAAAAACCAATTTTTCCTTATTATATCTTCACCAATCTGCTTTAAATTTCATAAGCACCAAATTTGTATCTGCAAAACTTTAGCCACAATTAACTATTATAGATTTTTAAAATTAATCATTAAATAAAAAAAAAAATTTCCTTTAACATATATACATATATATATAATAATAATAATAATAATAATAATAATTGTAGATTTATCCAGTCAGAGCTTGAATGTTCAAAAAAAATGCATTAGTTGTTTTTTTTTTGTACATACGTGGCAGAATGTGTTTCTTAGCAAAAAAAAAAAAATAATAATTTTTAATTAAAAACCGACGAAACAAAAAAACCTCAGCTCAGTATAATTATTTTATAGTTAACAAATAATAGATAATTAGTTATGGGATTTTCGAAATAATAATAATAATCCATACGCTTAGATAAAGTAGAAAGCATAGATTAGACCGATTTGAATTATTTATTTCTTATTTATAATCAAGTACAAGTATATAATATAGAATTTTTATTATTTCCCTTCCCCCTCCACCCATGTTATCAAAAATCTTTTTATTAAAGAAAATTATTAATTATTTCAATTACGCTTGCATTAGTTTCTTTTGTAATACGATTTTTTATAAAATTATTTTGTAATTAGTTGGCAAAACTTTTATGTATAATCATTGTTTTATAAATACTCCTTTGTATATTGCTATGGTTAATATATTGTTTAATCATTGCAAGATTGCTTTAGTATGAATTCAGCAGTATAATATTTATTGTTATAAAATATTTGTTAAATTGTTGTTCTGACGAATTTATGTCTGAAGATCTTACTCTGAAGATTATACTCTGATAAATAACTATTACTGTCGACCCCTGCCAAAATAGGGGATTTCAATTACCATAGGTAAGAAGGGTTTTGGTAGACCGAGCTCTCCAAGCACGGTATTTTGTTCTCCAAATACAATAGAAAGTTAGGAAATAAGACTTAGTTTCGCTTCAACTAAAATGTTAGTTTCTCTCAGCTATGAATTTTAGATTCTGTCGCTATTTCAGCTTGTTACTGTGGTTACGAACAGTCATTTTCTCAGGAGGTGCCGCAGGTGCTCTGTAAATTTTTTATTTCATAAAAAAATAAAATGAATTTTTTAATACTTTTTATACTTAATTAAAGAATATAATTTAAAATTTGATAAATTGTCTTTTCGAATTTATTGGAAACATTTTTTAACACCTTTTCATGATGTTAATTGAATTGGAAAATTTTGCATTACCCAGTTGGGGGTCGCTTCAGGTTACAAGTTTAAGAAGCACTGTGTTACAACCTTTTGTATTCAGTTCATTATTATTGGGAGCCCTCTGTAACATAAAAGTGGTGACCTGACATGATTGGTGTACAAAACCACTCTAAGATAATAGGGAAGCACCTTGTACAAAGGTCATACCATATACCATGAAAAGGTCATTGATTCTTAGCACTAACCAACGTTGAAGAGGACAAGTACTCTATGAGTGTTGTACTACCATCCTGAAGTATATCTCTGAATAGAATACTATATGGAAGAACTTAAGTCCATAAATGGAATAAAAGGATGGAACTCTAGATATATGTTTCTTGCTATAGAAATAAATACGAATGTAACATTTCTGTGAATATTAATCAGTCAATAGTACTGATCAGAAAGTTAAAATAGGGTGATAATATATCGTGCTGGTTACAACAAAAATAAATGAAGATGACAAACGAGTGGTTTTGCCTGAAATAATCTTGCAAATTAGCTAGTACTAAGAAAAAAATACAAACCATGAATCGTGTTAATAATATTACATAATTAATGTTAATTAATCGAACCCATGTTAGCCCATATGTGATTAGCATAGGTTCCTAGAAAATAAGATTGTTATGCAGATAATTATGTCATATGTTGTGTAGTTTTACATAGATACATGCATACTTGGTCCGCTCAGTTCAAGAAGTTATACGAAGGCATGGAAAAGTAGTACGTGTTGTGGTGGCGGTGAAATCGTCGAGCAGCTTTCAGCAGAAGTGCAGCATCTGGCACAAGTATTTGTGGTAAGACGGTGGTGTAGGATCTGCTTGAGGTATTTTAGTCATATTTGTAACTGTAAAAAACAAATCTGCAAAAGCTTTATAGAATATGCCAAAGAGGTTTTCCATCATATCATATTTGTGTATATTTCTTGATTTTACATTGTAACTGTTCTTATTTGATCTCCAAATTGCTTGTTTTCATTTATTCTCGCTTGCTCTAATGTTATCTAATAATATTTTGAATCTGTGTAAATATTAAAATAGATGCTTTATTTTTCATTATTATTAGGAGAGCCTTCTGAATCATAAAAATGGTGACCTGACGTGATAGGTGTACAAAATCCCTCTTTACATAAGAAGGAAGCACCTTGTACAAAGGATTGTTATACCATAAAAAGGTTCACGTACGTTGCAGAGGTCAAGTACTCTATGAGTGTGGTACTGCTATCCTCTAGGCTACTAACAGTATACAGGTATTTAACATAGTTTACATAGAGTTGGTGAGGGTTGACAGTAACTGGTTTATTTTTGAATGTTGTTGTTCTTGTGAAGTTGATATTTCTGTTAAGAATGAATCTATCATACTTCTTATTTCAATTGGCATTATTTCATTATATTTCGACCTATGATCTGAACTATTACTCCATCTTGTAATAAGATCAAATGTTCGAATACCAAAGAAAAAAATAATGTAATTGAAATAAAAACAATAAAATGTATGTTATAAGAAGTCATTAATGTAGAAATTAAATGTTTAAAACTTAAGTCATTAAGAATTTAAAAGTTTTATAAAAAAAAAATGGTTTTTACTACTAAACAGTATAGTTTAGTTAAGAGAAAAACTTATTAAACGAGATTAATATTGAAGATAGTGCCTCCGGTAATTCAATATTATACTTCATATGGTTGAATACTCAAATAATTAAATTCGAAAAATTATTTATTTTTGTCTTGTGGTCCATGAAGGCTGGTTTTTATTAAAATATGATCTCTCTCTCTCTCTCTCTCTCTCTCTCTCTCTCGCTCTCTCTCTCTCTTTCTCTGATATATTGTATTAATTTGATCCATTATTTTAATAAAAATACACATCATAATGTTCGTAATTAAGACACTTCAAATAGATTCAAAATACGCTCTTTGACTTAAATCTGCAGGGGCCTTAAGAATAAAATATTTTTTCTTCCTATTTCCTTCCAAAATATCAAAAATCCTATACTTTGGGAAATCACAAAATTTTTTTTTAACGTATCTCTTAAAAGATATTTCTTGAAAAGTGTATTATTTATTTTTTATCATAATAAAAATTAAAAGCAATATATTTTAATTGGCTTGAATATAATTAAAAAACATGTACAGTTTGTTAGTTCCTGAGACTGGAAATATTTGTGTCCAGGATTTAATTGGGAGAAGAGAGAGAGAGAGAAAGAGAAACAGAAATAATGCGAACCTATAAAATTACAAACTTCCCTTTTCCAGTTCTGGGCCTCTGTTGAAAAAAGAAAGGAGAGAGGCTTTTATATTACCTAAGGTTTCACTATTTTTAGAGGGCTTGACCCCGTAAAAATGAAATGAATCAAACAGTCAATATTTATCGTCTGATGAAATACATAAAATAATTTACTACAATTTTCTCATATATAAATATATATTATTTGTTCAAAATTTTTAAATTACGTATAATAATTCCACTAAGAGATTTTTAAAATTACAGTAACATCCATTTATTTATCAAAAACATTCAAAACAAGGATATTTTGATTGATTTAAAGAAAACAATTTGTTTTTTAAATACATTTTGGAAATTTATGGTCTTTATAGTAGTTAAATATTGTGACCGTTGACGAGAATAAAAATGGAACGATATTCGTTTGAGCTTCGAATTAAAGAAGGTACTTCTTTGTACTGAATTTAATTTTGAAATGTTTTTGATTGTTTATCAAACCATTTTTCTGAAAAATTAAGTGTTTCTTATCAACGAATCGTGTAAATAATGATATCTGTTCTGAATAAGTATTTCGAAATCAATGCTGTGGTGGCGAAAACAGTTTTTCTTCTGTCTTTCTAGAGTTAATGTTTTCGACTCTACTAACTGTATCATGTACTGTTTTAAATGTTTAAATTATTTAAAATTGTAATTCAATAAATAATAAAAATATTTTTTTAATTAACTTTAAATTTATTGTTTTAAACTACTTTATATTTAAATTAATATGCTATTTTAATATATAATTTTAAATAATAAAACAATTATTGCTAAAATTGCTATATTGAAAAAAAAATGCAGCTTTATGCAAAGAAACCTTTTTTACGTTCTATTAAGGAGCAATTATTTTTTAATATAAATAATTCGAGTCATTAAAATCATTTTTATATTATTTATTTAACTATTTGAAGAAACTATGGGTAAATATTGAAAAGTAAATAATATTTCTGGAGTGAATTGAGTATGAAAGTTTAATGGGTTTCGGAGAAATTCCGGAGTCTTATTTTCGAATGTCTTACTTGAAAATTGTACCAGGTTTGTTGAAAATACATCTCCTTGATCTAAATCTGTAGTTAGTATTATTTTTGTGATCAATTGTTGTCTAACTTGAAATACGTAATAAAAATCTTATATTCACTTTTTATCAAGAGTATAATATAACATTTACATCAAACCCTTAGATGTAAAATGTCTAAGGGTTTAGATTTGTAGTTTAGGCTTAGTTGAGAAAATAAGTCTAGAATTTTTTTTTTAATATCCAGCTCCGAAACCCTTGAATGGATTAGATATCCTCCAAAATCAAACATTGGATGTCTAGCCTTGTTTTGGATTTCGTAGATTGAGCTTGTTTTTTATAATAAAGTTTATACGAAATAGTAAATGAAAAGGATAACCTTCATATAATTGGGTAGACAATGATATAATGTTCGAGTATGTTTGAACCGATCTATAAGGGCATTTCTAGAATAATGCTGCTCAGGTTGTCTAGAGCCTTTGATCCGGGGTAACACACAATTACATGGACGACTAAACATGGTCGTTATGAGTTTCTTAAAGCTTCCGACTTTGGTAGGTCAATTGCATAAATATAAAAGATTAATATATGGCCGTGATCCCATGAGGGACACGAAGTATAAAATGAAATAACAGAGATTTCAAAATACACTTTTATAATAATAATAATAATTTATCCATATATGATGATCCATTTATTTAAAGTATTTTATGGTTAATACGGAATATATTTTAATTCTCAGAAAGGCTACAGTTCAATCTATTTCCGCTAATTCGGGCTTTGCATGTCTTTTTCTTATCATTAATAATGTGTACTCATGTATAGATGAATCAACTTGTAACGATATTAAATGCCATTTTATTAAATTGCTCACTGCAAACAATATATAAAAATTATTATTGCAATTAACTTTATACCCGATAAAGAGAAATTTTTCTTCATTGTGTACATCTATCAAGCAAAAAAGAAAAAAAATAATAATAATGACAAATTCTTTTAAGGGAAAGTTACGTAAACAATCTGAAATTAGATTTGAATTTTCATCTAGTAAGTAAACAACTCGGAATGAATGGCAGTAAAATTTAAATATTACGCAAACAATAAAACCGGCCTTAAATCAACCTTTCTAGTCGAGAATGCTCACAAATAATAGTTTTTCTTTCTTTCTCATTGCAAAAAAAAAACAAAAAGGGTTATAATTAACTGTGATGTTAAGACGCTATTGAAATCGTACTATGTTTGATACGAGCTAAACGGTTTTGTACAGAAGCAATAAATGAGGCGTACAATAAATAATCCTTTATTTGTACCTCTTTATAATGTTTTCATAACGTCTCCTAAGTGATTACCCGAAAACGAACCGTCTATAAAATTTAATAATGTTATTTACCATTCATTCATATTATTTTTATATTAACATTATAAACTGTTAAAGACAATGATGTACAGTAAATATTACTATTTATTCACACGTTTTGTTGTTGTTGGAGATATATTTAATATATATGTGGTTGAGATGATTGTCAAAAGTTTGTTATTTTGTCAATATATGTTTGTACTATTTGGATTGTGTATTATTGTTGTTGTATTTGTTTGTGAAATACACCAGTCACAATTGTTTATTCTTTGTCCTTTAGTCGTCTTTATTTTTCATACGATATGTGTTGTTTAGTTAGAATTTTACTAAAGAATAGACTCAATAAATGAATCAAATAAATAACGTGTTCCGAGAAAAATTATCTATCTGATAGCTTTTACGTCAATTTTTAAAATGATCAACTCATAGACAAAATTGTAGGGTAAAAAGCTAATGAAATTGTCTCCATATACAAAAATTCAACCGTATAAACAACGCGTTTCGAACACGTAGTGTTCTTCTTCAGGCAATAACTGAAAAGTACAATGTCGTCACAGAGTTAACTATAGTACAAAGTAAATATAGTACAAAATAAAAATAAAATAAAATAAGGAAGAGAGTACGAACCTAAGGGTGAGTGTCTGTGGTACAACTGACTGAGGATAGGATGGAAGTGGGTGAGGGTAGGGATATATATCTAGTTATATTTTGGAAGGCAGGTACATTTCTTTGTTATTTTTTTCCCTAAAGGTTAGGCTAGGCCTTTAGATTTGCTCTAAGACTAAGTGTAGAAAATATATTGAAAATATAACACAGAGAACTATAACAAAATACAAACAACAAATATAAGAATAAAGAGAAAACAGAACTTTATTATTTTTTTTTATATAAATAAATTAAGAAAAGTTGTGCACTTAGGAACACTCACCCTTAGGTTCGTACTCTCTTCCTTATTTTATTTTATTTTGCACTATATTTACTTTGTACTATAGATCACTCTCTGATGACATTGTATTTTTTACTTAATGCCTGAAGAAGAACACTACGGGTTCGAAACGTGTTCTTTATATGATTAAATTTTTGTATGTGGAGACTATTTCATTCACTTTTTACCCTGCAATGAGTAAATACCACATAATAACTGATTGCTCTACCTTAGAATCATAGACAAAATTTAAAAAAAAAAATCAATATGTTTAGCTACATTAAATATTGTCAACAGGTGTTATATTATCCTCAAATATATTTGCTCATCTACCTTCCAAATAGCATTCGTTCAAGAAGATAAGCCATCGATCAATATAAAAAATTCTAAGTGGCTTTGTCAAAAAACTTTTTAAGTTTTGAATTAATTTTTTAGTTAAAAGGATTGTGTCTTGTAAAATCAGTAGGCATTTTTTTAAAAAAAAAGTCAAAAAT
This sequence comes from Hermatobates lingyangjiaoensis, assembly GCA_026182355.1. Taxonomy (NCBI): domain Eukaryota; kingdom Metazoa; phylum Arthropoda; class Insecta; order Hemiptera; family Hermatobatidae; genus Hermatobates; species Hermatobates lingyangjiaoensis. The sequence continues at coordinate 403,603 of JAPFBL010000075.1, read as the reverse complement.
TAACTTATTACTGTGATCACTTTGATTTTTTGTATAGAATAAGTAACCAAATCAAAAGAAATTTGTGTTTTTACTTAAAAATAATAGTGAATTTCAATATTTTTTAATTCATTTTTCATTAATAATTAAGTATTTAATTTTTTGTTAACATAAATAAATATACTTTTTATTTTCATAATTAATTTCAAAAGTTTAACTCAAAATTGTTATTGATAACATGTTTAAATTCATATATGGCTTTCAATTCAGAACTTTGAATTCAGCATTATAGTGTTGATTATAACTTTAATTATCTTTTTAGTTTACATTTGATTGAATTAAAATTAAAAACTTTTTTTATAAAAAAAATTATCTAAAGTAAAATTACAAACGGGTGAGGAAGAAATATCAAAGTGGTAAAAAAATTTAATATGGTACAAAAATCAAAAAAAATAAACAATAGAATAACAGTACATTCAAAACAATTTTGGATTAAACCCCTTCATGATTAAATAACTTCTTAATATAGGAATAATGTAATAAAAAGAAATTTCCTCTGATATTAATCGATCATATTCCCAAAAAAAAATGGCTTTCTATGATTCGAAATTTTCAGGAAATAGCCTTTAATTAGGAAGTTTTTGAATAGTGTTTGCTTAGATGTTATAAGAGTGCTGGGTGTAGAATGTATGAAAATATTAAACCAGAAAGCTATTTCAAGATCCACTCTCATTATAATTTCAAAGTTCAGTTGCATTCCAACTCTTCTATGAAAAAAAAAAGAGAAAATCTTTTAAAAAACTAGGGAGAAAAGTATCTAATGATGTTAAATTAGTAAACTGTATTATTTTATAATCAAGAAAATTAGCGGAAAAACAGAATAAATACTGAAAATTTATATCTGTGCAACAGGAAAATGTTTATACCTTTATGACAAATAAATAACAGTCTGTTCAATATATAAAAATATTTTATTTTAACAGTGTAATTACTATATTTAACTTTTAATACAATAGATATAATCTCTGATTTATTTTATTTCAAATAAACGGTTTGTAAGAAAATTTATAATTTTATTAATTTATAATATACATTTAATAATTCAACATATTTTATTATAAACTTTAGAAGCGCGGTACGTAATTAAAATGTATTTTTTCTATTATATTTTGCTTATAAAAACCATTCTTCATGAAATTTAAAAAAAATATTTAAAATAGGATTATTGAAAAGTTGTCTTGCGAGTTAAGAGAATGTGAAGTAAATCAATCACAATCTATTGCAATATATATATATATATATATATATATATATATATATATATATAATTGTGGCAACCATTTAAACAAATAGGTCTTATATACTTTTTCTTATTAAGGGAAAAAATCTTTTTGAAAATACGCTTTTGAAAACGTTATGTTGTTCTGTTGGTTTTAAAGATGAAATTATTCTTATACAAATATCTTTATCTTATAAAAAAAATAAAATCAATAAATATGTGAGAGTTTTTATTTAAATTGGAAAATTAATATAATTTCCTCTTTTTTTTTTTAAGTATGGTGACTTTTGAATAACTTCATAGCGTATAAATTCTATTACAGCCAAACTATTTGTATTTTATTCTGATTAGAATACTTAGCTTAAAGAATTCAATTCCTTTATAAATTTAGATTTATAGTTCCTAATGAAATGAACAAAGTTCTGTATTTGTAATAATCTTGTGCTTTTTATTTTTTTCTTCAAAGTTATAATAAATATAATTTTGTTAAGTTTGATTCAAATATAAAAACTATTCTTCTAGTTCATATGGGGACAACTTTGTGGAGTTAAAAAAAGTATATTTGTCTCTTTATTTTGTCTAGTACAGTCCATTCCGGTTTCGCACTGGTGAATAAACGATATAAATGATAATTAATGCTGACAGTTTCTTTTTTCGTTTAAAATACTGGTATATGTTTTTTATCATTTCGCTATTATTGATTCTCTCTTTTTTTTATATATGCATAGATTTTGAAGGTATTAATGTCTCGAATAAAATTAGTAGAAAATTGAATATTTTATTGATCATTCGTTTTGAGGTTTTTTTAAGTTAACTGATTTTAAAAGTTTTTTATGTGAATATTTTATATGTTATATTACTTTCACTGATTTAGACCTAGACATAATGTATGAACCCATAAACCTAGAGGGGTTGAAGCTAACTAGTGTGCTTTAGTACAGAAGGGGGGAAAGTGCAATAGTTCTTAGGACGCAGTACTACAATCACCCTCAACAAATACACCTAGAGCTTTTTAAGAGGTGATGAAGTATACTTACGTGATTCATTATTATCCAAACATTGGAAGTATGGTCTATGAAGGTGATCGAAAACAGCATCATAATGTATATTTATATATCTTTTTCAATACAGATTTTTGATATCTAAAAAAACATCATTTCTCTATAACGGCGTACAATACATATTGGAAGCATAACAAGTAGTGCGGTTTATAAAGCTTCAAAAATCTATATATTTATTGCAATCTTTCTCTAAAGCACTATCAAGAGATTGATAACAGACTAATATCTATATAATTATAAAACTCTGATGTTCTTGTTTAAATATTTGCGCACAGGTGAAAATGGTAAATACCTGTTAATTTCAGTTTATGACGAATTATTCAAATAAGTACGAGTATTAAAGAAAACAGTGAGTAATACATTACTTTACAAATAACGGCATTAAAAAGAATAGAAGAAAAAAAAACTAAATTCTCTTAACCTAAGTCAAGTAAAATGAATGACTGCAGATAGTAAAATCTATTTATGTTTTAGAATAAACCTAACGAGTTTTTTTACGAAAGATCTTAGTCTCATTTTTGGAAATTTTATTGTTGTTTATAAGATGTTTTTTTTTTATTTCACGTATTTACTGTTAATTCTTGTTATACATACGTACATGTTGTCGAGTAGAAACCCAATTCAGTTGGTTTTTCACTCTGACAAAGACCGCTTGTTACGGTTGAAAGATCTTAGTTTTGTTTTCCATTTTCATATTGTGGTTGGATCATTGATTGTTATTTCACGTGTTTATGTGAAATCTTGATATATATATATATATATATTATTAAAGTAGACGGCAGCTTCCGCATTTACGACCTTTTTACTCGTGTATTCTAGTTTTCTAACTAGTTTTTTCTGGTAGGGAGTGATTTCATGAAGGAGTTGTCCCAGAGACATCAAAGAAATAATTTTGTAGCTTACTCAATAATATATTTTTTTACTTACAAGCTTTCGATTTTCCCGGAAATCATCATCAGGTATATAGTTCAAACAGATTAAATTAACTCAATAACAATTTTTCCAAAGGTTAAACAGACATTAAAAGCATTAAAATTTAGAGGTTAATAGAAATAGACGATCTTTGTGAAAAAAACAAGTCCACTATGACAAGTGCAAGGTTACAACTTGTTATACACATTGCCTGGGGGTCCTGTCAGTGTAGGCTTATTAAGTTTATAAGAACTATCGAAGTTCTTACAACTTGGTATTATGCCTATACTATTGGCCTGAATGTTCATAGAAGGTTGGATGTCCTTGATGTATAAGGCCTCGAGGATATGAAGGCGGCTGGTATTATTTTCTATTCTTAAACTTGTTGTTCATTTCTCTAGCATTTCCCTCGTTAATGTTGTATTATGTACTTGTCTCGTATGGTTTTTCGGAGTACCTGCTGTAAGATGGAAGGTAAGACGTCTTGATAGTCTGGTTGTAGTCATCCCGATGTACTTTGTAGGACAGGCTTCACAGTTACCGGTATTACATGTATATTGGTACACCAAGTGACTTTTTTGCAGCACTGAGACATTTCTGTGGGGGCGGTTTTTAAGGAGAAGGTTTTGAGTTTTTTTGCTTTGATAGTAAATCCTAAGTCGGAGTTTATCAGTTTCATTTGTCGGGAAAACATTAGTGCGAATGATCTTTCTTAGTGCACGTTCATCTTGTTTGTAGAAACTGTGCATATATGCTCTGTAGTAGAGATCTATTTTTCTCCTTGATTGGTTACATTTGGTTCTCCAGACTTAGCGTGCCATCGGTTCATGAATTTTTCAATAATGTCAGAAACTTCCTGGTTAGAGTACCCATTATTAATAAGAATCTGAGTTGACTTCTCTAGCTCATCATTGAGGGAGCTCCACTCGCTACAGTGTGTGAAAGCTCTTTTAACATATGCATAAATTGTCGCGCTTCGGTATTGTTCTGGACATTCACTCTTTCCATTTAAGCAAAGACCGAGGTTTGTCGGTAAATACTTTATATATATATAAAACTGTCAAAGACAACGTTTTGATTTAACAATCGTATTTGGAACTTAAGCAATAAACAGATGCATGAAATTCCGAAAGTATATATAATAAACTAATTCAGTAGAAGTTTGAAATAAATAATTTGAAGTGAATACAAACATGAACACAAATGTCAGTTTAAATACGATTGTTTTAAGGTAATATTATAAAGACACATTCCTTTCATTAATGTTATTTTAGTCGGACAAGATAAAGGGAATATTTCAATCTATGTTTATGACTTGAATTGATGTTTTATTTATTTATGTAATAAAATAAATGAAATTTTCCACTTTTAAATGATTTACTGTTTTACTAAATATACTAACTCTGGGAATAATGTTAAGAATACTATATCAAAAGATTGGAGCCATATAAGAATCTTTGTTTTCATGCTTAATAAGAAGAAACAGAAATAACAGTTATTCCTGTCAATCAAATTCAGTGAATATATTTTATTAATTGTCGCTATAATTTCTGAGCACTGAGTGATACAAGGGTGGTCTAGTATTTAGATATATTTCTGTCATCAACGTAACCTCAATATATAAAGAAGAAAAACCAATATGTATAATGACTACAGACGAAGAACAATAATTGACGAGTCCTTGGAGAGTAACAAGTGAACACATGAACTAGACATGGATTCCTCATATAGGACACATATGTATACATGCTGGAAAGGTCAGTAAAAAAATTATTCCCATGTCACCATTAAATTTAACAATATTGTTAATGTAACGGGACAGTAATTTGATATTAGTGAAAAAAAATTCTGTCTAACCTACTTGAAATGAATATATATATATATATATATATATATATATATATGATCAAACCACAATAAGAAATGGGAAAACAAGACTAAGATCTTTCAACCGTAACAAGCGGTCTTCGTCAGAGTCAAAAACCCAACTGAATATTGGTTTATTCATTGGTTTATTCTACCCAACCAGTTGGGTTTTTGACTCTGACGAAGACCGCTTGTTACGGTTGAAAGATCTTAGTCTTGTTTTCCCATTTCTTATTGTGGTTTGATCATTGATTGTTGTTTCACGTGTTTATGTAAAATCTTTTTATATATATATATATTCACTGATAAAACGAAATACGATCCAAACTGGACACAATACGAGTTCGAGATTAACAAAGAGCAACACACAAAGTAGGGAAACACACTTACAGACTCAAATTTTCGGGTAATCCGTCTTCAGGAGAAAAGAGAATGGGAGACCAAGCACGTTGTAGGCGCAACGGCAAGTAACACGTATACGGGTTACTTGCCGTTGCGCCTACAACGTGCTTGGTCTCCCATTCTCTTTTCTCCTGAAGACGGATTACCCGAAAATTTGAGTCTGTAAGTGTGTTTCCCTACTTTGTGTGTTGCTCTTTGTTAATCTCGAACTCGTATATATATATGTGTGTGAACTACTTAATTGTTTTACGGTTAAAAATTGTCCTATGTTTAATGTGAATCGTTATGTGCATCTGGGCTCTGTGTTTTACAATGGTTCTATATAATGCCTAGTTTTCCATATGTTATTTAAAGAAATTAGTATAATTATGTATTTTAATTCTGATGTACATTGAAAAGAAGGATAAGTTAAAATGATTGAACAGGACAGTGTGACAAATATAATACAATTTAAAATCAGTGTCCACACTAATAGGCTTTTCACGTATTTAAAAATCGTTAAAAAGAGAAAGGTAATGAGTGTAAGTTTGTTTAATTTGAAAAAAAAATCCAAATGGAGAATAAGGGTTGCTGAAGTACTTATACTTCCGTTGTCTTCACAGAGTCTCAGAATTCTTAAGGTTGTTATTATCTTAAGTTATAACTTAGGATGTCATTAACTATTCTATATTACTTAGAATTCTTGTGGTTCTAAGGGAAAACAAGTTTTTTTTAAAAAAAAACAAAATTAAGATGTTTTATGAAGGAGAGGCGAAAAAGTTGTTTGAAAATGGTGGCAGTAGTGGGTCGAAGAAGAGAGAAGGGGGGAAAGTTATTTGCTGAGGATTTTCAACTAATAGCCACCAGTAATGAAGATGGCAACGCGCAAAAAAAGTTATCTATAAAGTGAGTACAGAGGAGAGGTTGGGGGAATTTGATTCGAGAAAATCAAACTAGAACGCCATGTCTAGATCTCTGCATGCCTTCATACGTTTTCAGTTCATTTAGATTATATTTGTTGATGTTATTTAGTTCTAATAGTTTTCTCTTTCCATACGATTACATAGAAATACGACTCTATGTTATCTACTAATGCAGCATCAGATCTTTATGGCTAAGTGAGGTATAGAGGAGACAACCACGGACTTGTTTATGTCACATGATCCGTATTTTCTTATAAAGTTTTACTCTACATTATTAGAAAAAAATAAATCATAAAGCTTTATATGAATACAAATAACAATTTGATTATCTTAAAAGAAAGTGCAGGAATAGGTATTTAAATTACTTCTTTTTTAATATGAAATCCTTTTTGACATTATATTAAGGCAATAGAAAACATCAATAAAAAATATCATTAATTTACTCTTTATTTCTTTTTGAAAAGCTGTACAAAAGTATAAAGCAAAAAATAGGAAAAACCACGTAGTTGACATGTAAAATAACTTGAATGTTGAGTAATCATGCAATAGGTTTACCAGTCTATCTTTACAACTTCTATCAATCTTAAAATTAATTATTTCATTAAAAAAAATTCGCGAGAATAACATTTGATTTATTAAAAAAACTTAAGGATTTGGTAAGCCAAGGATTTTAGTTAATAATAATCAATTCTATAATCTTGGAAACTTTAAACTTTGTTTTAGGGTTTTACTTTAGTTAGTATGAAGCAACCCTGTTGAGGTTTCTGACATTTTGTTATTGTTAAATAGTTTAATTTGAATTTCTTATTACTTTGATCAAATATTATTGATCAAGTCCTTAATGACCGAACAGTGCTACAGATTAATATTTTAATGCACGCCTTAATCAATCATGAAATCTACAGCAGACTGTCACATTCAAATTATCGTTTGTTATTGTAAAGTTTCATAACCCGTTTCAGTCAACGATATGGTTATCCAATTCTGATTGAAGTTATGAGTGTTTTGAAAACTATTATTGGTTTTTTAAGTTTTTCTAAATGATTGTGATTTCCTAATATTTAAGATGCATGAATTATTTACTCAAGTCTTGGGAAAGAAAGATCTTTCGAAGGTATGTACCAAAGCATACATTATTGATGATAATTTAATTTCACTGCTTGCTACATTTTCTATCTTATTAATTATTTGCAGGCAGGGGATCTTTTCTCTATTGCTGATAAAGAAATAGTCAATGAACTAACGGAAGTAATTAAAAAAATTGCTGAAATTACTAGTCTTCCTGATTTTGTGAATAATAATAATGATCAGAGTGTTGTAGAGATTAGTATTACGAGAGTAACTTCAGCTTTGAGGTATGTTTATGACCCACTATCATTTAATATGAATTGGTATTTTTTGTTCATAAAAACAAATTGATTTAATATACAGTCAAAGTGTGTTGTATAAGTGGATGTTGTTCTTGTGTATTGTTTTAATACATCCTTTAAAGGTGTTTAGGATTAAATTATAAATTTATTGGCTTAAGTGTTATAAAATAAATTAGAAGCTGAAGGTATTTTAGATAAAGGTGTACTTTCACTTTTTAAGAAAGGCGTTATGGGTGGGGTATGAGTGAAGTTATTACATTTTTTAGAAATAAAATTTAATGCAATGATATATTGAAGAAGCATTGACTCATGTTTGCATTAGATTTTATTTACATAATGGTGACTTATGTAAATTATTTGGTGTTAATGCTATTATTTTATAATAGAGTAAATATGAACTGTCATATTACTTATTATTGAAATCAAGTTGAAAATACTGAACTATAAATTAGTAATCTTTAAGGTCAATGAAGTCCAGAATCACAAAACAGGATTTAAAAGGATAAACTCACTGGTAAAACTTCTATAGTTTGATGATTCATGTAGTCATCTGTTCATGATTCATTCTGTTTTGGTTACTCTAATATTGTTAACGTATTTTTTAATTGCAGGAATGTTTTTTATGGATCTTTCAGTTAAACATTTTGTTTTTGGTTAATCGGGATATTACTTATTGAATTCATCTGCTAGTAAATAGAGTTAGCAGAATTATTTGAAACTTTTTTTTTTGTATTACTATACATAAGTGAAGCATTGTAATATTTCAAGATTTTGATTTTATAAATGTTTTAAGTATCCTGATCTACTATGGAGTAAGAGATAAGATAGAATAATATTACTGAGATAAATACTTTATAAATACAGATATAAATGTCAAAATAAAACCCCTTTCTCCTGTAGTTCTATCCAAGAGCGACAATAGTTTTGTGGAACTTGTTGTGGTTTGTAGCCAGTTATATATTTTGCTTTAACTTTTTAAATTTATTTAAATGTAGGAAAAAATAATGTTAATCAACTAATAACTATTTTATCATGCAATATTTATACGAATTAGTTTATAGAATGATATTTCTATAAAACAGCGTATAGTTAACTATATGGTTAATATTAGTTAATATTAACTAATATTAGTTAACTATGGTTAATATAGTTAACTAAATTAACTATACATAAAAGTCAAGGAATAATGTGCATCAAAAAGTATAGTTTTATTATGAAGCGAGTTATTCTATTCTGCAGATGTGCAGTTAGTTCTTTGTTGTATTAACTTATATTGAAAATGACAGAAGTCTCAACATAAGTACAATTTTATTAAGGAAACAACTCGATTCCAACATTGAGAAGGTAAAAAAAGGAATGAATGAACAGATTGTCTTTTCTACCGTCTCACTTCAATCAGATATATTTAAAGAATATTTATTTATTAACTGAAATCATTTTTATATTTCATTTATTATGTCAGCTGTATTTTCACTGAATTTATCATACTGTTCTAATGTCATGATGTTTTTCTGTAACTGACAATGACCAGGGCTCCACTATTCTGCCCATACTCTCACTCGTGGTAAATTACTTTTATTTTTTACATTATCTTCAGTCATATTGAGGTAATATTTACCTCTCGCATATTTCAGTTAAACTTCTTAATTTTAATATTTGATATATTTATCTATAGATTATTATAGTTTGTCCCATAAGAGAACACAATTGGGCCACCTAGCTTCTGCTTATATCAAATTTGATTTATTAATTTTCATGTTATATTATAATCCTGAAATTGACGGTATTATATGTATGTAAAGTGTAAGTTTTTACGCTACGCGATAGCTCTTTAGATATTGTCGGGAAGTCCATGCGGGATTCTTTCGGGTTTCTGCACGTCCTATCGTTGGTATTGGACTTGTGGTGGCTGTGTTTCCTCACCCAGGAAGGCTAAACACCCTAAGGAGTCGCTGTATGAGAAGCAGGATTTTCTCGATTGATCTCCTGCATAGCAACAGGAGGGAGTTAGAATCTCGAGTGTTACCATTGCTAAGGTCTATCAGCTGACAGGTAGAAGTGAAAACTAGTACGCACGTAGGTGACGCCTGGTCCTGGGTTAATGAGTAAACTTCCCTTCGGAGAGGACGTCCAAATCCTTATGGATACTAAGGTAATCCTCAAACTTACAACTTGGTAGGAGTCAGCCACCTGTAATTTTTTACACTCTAATATTGTAGCGCTTCGCTAGTAGTTAAACGTTTGATAACATTTGGGCTTTCATTCTTGCTCTATATTTACTAAATATCAGAATTGATATGTACTTACAAAGGTTGCAAATCAGCATGAAAAACTTTATATTTCGACATCGTCGTCATAAGGAGAAGTGATTTGCTTGTGTGAGAATTCAAACTCAGAGGTAAAATAGGACAAGCCGTGATTGCTCTAAAATATATCTGTTCAATACAGCTGAACTATTAATAACTTATTAAAACATAAAAATTTGTTAGTAAATAAGTGCTTTGTTTTCATATGTATACTTTTGTTATTGTATTTTTTTTTTTATAGGGAAACTGGCTCAATAGAACAGCATGCAGATGCCTTAGTGTCGTTGTTGGAATCATGTTTAAACCATAGCCTCAGACCGTCTCCAAAAAATGAAGACACTCCTCATGCGAAAATATCATCGGACATTATTTCCTGCATCTTTTTAGTAAGTCATAATATACAGTAATAAATTTTAGTATTAAAAAAAAACTAGTACTTTAAAGCCATATGTGTGCCACTTTACCTTCTAGCAACCTGACAATATAAACCTGGGGTGGGATTTGTCCAGCATGTAGTGTGTTGTCTTTTTTGAAGAATAAAGTAAAATATTCCTCAAAAATTTCGCCAGCATTTCCATATTAATACCCTTAATTATATTGTAACTATTTGTAGGAAATAATTTGTTTTTCAGGTAAGTGATTTTATAGTTTTTCTGAAAACAGCTGGTCGCCTGCTTATAAATGGGTATATTCCCGTACAGGTTTTCATAGTGGAGTTTTCAACTTCGCCTTTTTTTTTTCTTGAAAGTTTAGTACTTTACAAGTTATACTTGTGCTTGACTCATCAACGTATAAAAAGATAAATAAAGGTGTATCGTTTGTTTACAGCCTGTGAACAGTACTATCTGATTATATAATAATAGTGTAAAATAAAAATCAAATGGAAGGAATATCGTTACATATAATTGTTAAGAGAAAGCTCCAGTTCCGGTTGAACTGTCAACAGAAAAAAGAGTGTTAATCAGCTCTTTTTCATCCGATGATGGTTCAACCGACAATTGGAGATTGTAAGTGGTTTTTTATGTATGAAAAAAAATGTATTTTGCAAATCTGCGTGAAAAACTTTATATTTCGACATCGTCGTCATGAGGAGAAGTGATTTGCTTGAGTGAGAATTCGATTGACTCATTGAATTAAACTGGATTGAACTTGGATCATGGCAAGTTTTAAATTTATATTTAAAAAATGTATACTACAATTTTTAGGATAAAAATATATTTTGTTTGATATTTTTGTTATTCATTGATAAGAAGTTTAAAATGTAAAAGTTCATTTATATTGAACTTTTTATATAAACATAAAAACTCATAGCTGTTAATTGAAAGTCACGTTTATATATAAATATTTGGATCATAGCTTCTGGTTGAAAGGTTAAAGTGACTATAAAATCGGAAAGGTTTTTTTTGCCGTTGTGTTTCCGGCGTCCCTCTCTCTTTTCCCCTAAAGACGGATTTCTGAAAATTTGAATTATTAAGTGTGTTTCTTTACTGTGTGCGTTACTCTTTTTCGATCTTGAAATACAAGTTATAATTTGTTTGATAAAGTTGTTCTAACGGACTGTTTCATGTTTTGAATTGTATATGTAAAGAATGATTGCGTTTGGTTGAAAGTAACGTTTATGTATAAATTAATGTTAGTTTATCACTAACGTTGATTATCGTATATACCACTAGTATATTTATCGTATACTACTTTCTACTATATTAATTCATTTTTTGACTCTAATGAGGACCAATTATTCTTTATCATGTCTTTTAGTTAATTTTAAGTATTAAGTTATTTTAAAGTTGTTCAGTTTTCCAAAGCCAACTTTGAAATTATTTGAACTTATCAGAGGTTGGCATTTAAATTTTGATTTGAATCTTGGAAACTGACTGATTCTTGATGTATTTTATTTAATACATATTGTTTGGTCCTCAGATTTCACAAAAACACGTGAAACAACAATCAATGATGTTAGTTGGGTTTTTACTCTGACGAAGACCGCTTGTTACGGTTGAAAGATCTTAGTTTTCCCATTTCATATGGTTTGATCATAAATAATAACGAATACTATTTTTTCTACAGAACTATAGTAAAAGGGGAGTAATGAAGCGAGCCCTTCCTGTGGCGGTCAAGTTTTTGCACAAAGGAAACAAAGAGCTTTCAAGGAACATGGCTTCCTACTTGTCACTGGCTGCTATAGATAATGCTGACTTACTTTCCAAACACATACAACTCATCATGGACTCCATTTTTTCTGGCAAGTGTTTTGTGTTTATATTTGAAAATGTATACTATAATTGATAAAATAGAACTATATTTTGTTTAGTATTTTTGTTATTAATTGATATTATGTTTACAATAAAAAGTAGTAAATATAATAAAATAAAATTATAAATTACAATTTGAAATTAAAAAGTCATCTTTGTATCAAAACATGCTCGATTTTAATAATATTTTAGAAATAACAATGTTTTTGTTACTGCCACGAATTGTTATTAATTACTTACACATGAAGTAAGTGTGTTATAAATTGAATGTAAATGTAATTTTCATTACCTTTGGAATATCCGGTGCCGCCATGGAAAACTTTAGGAAAACAAATTGAAATAAATGGCAATTTCTTTTATCACTTACAAAAAAAATACTGGTTTTAGTACTTATCAATTTAAATTTATGAACATTTTGAATTTCAAAAGTTTTGAACCTTGGAATAGCTTTTTGTCACCATTTTTAGAATTACCAACTTAATTGTTTTAACTATAAAGATTGTAGATTAAAATTATTTGAAAACTTCTTTGATGATGAAGCACTTACTAAGCCTCATAGTTTATTTGTATTTTTGTGATTTCTTTCATTTATAAAAATTGTACTGAGTGTTTATACTTCTACTGAACTACTTTATTAAGTTATGTTTGAGTACTTTTCAATATACGAGGAGAAGAATATAATATACATGGAAATACAAATAGTTTGTATGTCCTTAGGCATCATTTGAGAGTCATGTTGTATTTATTTTCACCATTTATTTATATTTATTAATTAATTTATTTATTTTAAAATTGACTGAATAACCAATGCTTCCAAGGCATTCTGCATGAACCTGATAGAAAACAAACTGTTTATTGACTATAAAAAAGAGTCTTGGGAAAGACTTGTAGAAGGTTGAAAAACAGATTTCGTTAAGAGCACTAGTCCATGCATAGTGAACAACTTGACAGATATCTTCATGTAGAATTTTTAAATGAGGAACAGAAGCGAATAAAAGAAACCTACAAAGCTTTATGTTGATGTATAGGCATATTTTTCAGCATCATTAACCTTTCCATAACTTCTCTCTCTTTCTCTCTTTCTTTCTCTCTCTCTTTCTGCTCTCTCTCTCCTCTCTCTCTTTCTTCTTTCTCTCTCTCTCTTTCTTCTTTCTCTCTCTCTCTTTCTTCTCTCTTTCTTTCTTTCTCTCTCTCTTTCTTCTCTCTCTCTCTCTCCTCTCTCTCTCTCTCTCTCTCTCTCTCTCTCTCTCTCTTTCTTTCTTTCTTTCTTTCTTTCTCTTTCTCATTATACACATGCAGCAGTATAATACTTCACTAGCCAGCAAAGTGGAGAGTTGTTTTAATTTTTTTTTCCTAAGCATACTCATATTCTACTTTTAATGATATAATTGATGGATTTTCTGTTTCAAAATTTCACATTTCTGTCTACCAAAAGGTTTTAATTAAACTTTAACTTGGTTTATAGGTTTTCCAGTTCACTTAAAAATTCAATTCAGTAATTTAATTGAATCTAGAACACTGACAAGATTCATTTAAATCTTGAGTAGATTTTATGAACATATATTTATAAAGAATTTTCATCGTTATTTTAAAAATGTTCAGTTTTCCAAAGCCAACTTTGAAATTATTTGAACTTATCAAAGGTTGGCATTCAAATTTTGATTTGAACCTGGGAAACTGACTAATTCTTGATGTATTTTATTTAATACATATTGTTTGGTTCTCAGTACATTTTCTGTAATCTTGTTTATCTTAAGTATAAAAATGAACTTACGCATGAAAATTTATTTCATACTTTTTTTGGTTTGTAGTTTTTAACATTTCTGTTTTAATGTATGTATATAGGTAATTAAAGGTAATGAACAAAATGTAGCATATGTCAAGCTTTCTTAGAGTCAATTTCTTTTTCAGGCAATTACCCTTTGTGTCGAGTTCTGCCTCAGATGTATGAAGTGAGTAAAGAAGCGATTCAGGACCACGGAATGGCACTTGTCTCTCTGTTACCTCTGTGCGATCACCATGAAAGACTGTCTCTTCTTCAGTTATTCACTCTCATTGCTAATGACAAGCCGCATGTAAGTTTTAACTTTGCAATGATCAAGTTTTAATCACAAAGTAACATCAAGCTCAACGTGTTAGATTATATTATGAATAAATCACATTTGAAAATATAATTAGAGATTAAAAACTTTTAGATTGCAACCGGTCTTGTCAAGGGTTGCAACAAACGAAGACTACTTACTTTAACTCAAAATATCTTTGCATATCTTTAGATTTTTAAATATGATTAAATTTATTTGTTCAGGTGTTCTTTGTGAAATAAATGTTGGTGGTTTACAAAAAACAATAACTTACTCAGTATATGAAACCGTTACCAAGGAATAAAAGAGAGGAATACCAAGTTGTCAACTGGTTCTTTCTCTAGATTGATTGATTTTCCCCTCTTCGCTCTGCCGATGTGACGGTTTAACCAAATGTTCTGAAACTGTAGATTGTTTCTGAACTATGGGATTCCTTTTTATCAACTATATATAGTTCCTGCATAACTATATCAAAATGATCCTCGAAGATGACAAAATTCAATAAAATTTAAATAATAAATAAATCGTATAGTTATTAATATAGTTTAGAAAATATAATTTTAAAAAACCTATTGGTATGTTTGAGTCCGGGAGATGATCTAGTATCACTGATGCTCTTTAAGTAACAAGGCAGTTAAGAGTAGGACAGACTTATTGAGGATTAATGCGGAAGTAGTCATTAAAAACTAAACTGTGGTAATTTGCATGGATAGCAATAGGAGGGTTGTTGCGTTGACTGACGGAGTCTTTATGTCAATTCATATGCAGGCTAAACTAGAAAATACGTAGTGCTTTCTGTGTGGTAGAAGCCATGCTGGAAGTTTAAGAAGTATTAACATAAATAGGATAAGAGTTGTGGTTGAGAAAAGAAGGACTGTGGTTAGGAATAGGATAGTTTGACTACTGCTTCGTGTCGTCCATGTTATTCCATTACCGTAACAGGTTTAGGAGGCTTCAGAGAGGTATAGGAAAACGTGCTCTTCAGGTGTGAAGAAATAGAGGGAGATGGTCTAACATCGTGAAACTACAAAATGAAGGAAATAGAATAAGGAAATAATATCAGTATCCTTATCACATCTCATTTCTAATTCCAGTTTTTTACTTCAAAAAATCTATAAGTCCTATATCATATGTTACTCTTATGACCCCTTCTTTCTCTAATTTATTCATGGCTGAGTTAAAGCAGGTTTTCTTTGTCAGTTTTCTACTCCGTCCTGTTATATATCCGCTACTACATTTTCGACATCTTCATTTTGTCGAAGGCGGTCATTAGTTGACGATTTCCTGCAATCCTTTCAATACTTCTGCTGGTGGATCACTTTAATCCATAATATTTCATCCAGGTAAATGTATTTTCTTGCCCTGGGTATTACCTTGGACAAAACCACTTTTCCACTTCTGTAAAACAATGCTCAGTAGTATTTATAATAGTTGTAATCCTCCTCTGTTCCCTAGATCCCTTTCTATTCGAGTACATTAAATTTGCAATAATCTCAATGATCGTACTTTCCACTTAAACAAGTTAAAAGACAAAGTTTCACAACAGGGCTCTATCCCCCCCCCCCCCCCATCATTTATTGAAACCTTGTTTTACCTCCGGTCAGGTCCCAGTAAGAGGAGGAATGGTTCTTAGTTTTTCTTCTCCACCTATATTTCTGGTGTTTAAAGGCACTGTTATCAAGAAGTTCTTTCCCATTCTCTCTTCTTCCACTTTTTCTCTGTCCTTAATCGGACTCCCTCCATTTCTTACCGGAATAGTTTCAATCTGAAGTATTACTTTTCTCATATCTTTTCAAAGCCTCGTAAACTTGTTAAGGTAACGTGAAATTTGTGTACGATGCAGCTGTCAAACATGTCTTATTATTATCTCCAGTTAGTCTTTCTTCATCTCCCTTCTCAACCATAACTCCTAACTCATCCATGGTATCTTAACCTGCAAAAGGGCAACACGTTAAATAGTCGGCCTGATTTGATCTTTTGGTGTAAATGGCCGGAAGGCTAGAGAGCACAGCGATCAAAACATGTATCTTAACCTGCGTATGAATAACAATTAGGCCACTGTTGGTCATCGCAGCAAACAACGGTCATTTTAATGGCTGATTCTGTGTTCGAATTCTCAATCAGATCCCCGACTGGTTGAGTTAATTCTCAGTTATTTCTTTGTGACAACGATCGACCTTGAAAGATCTTAGAACTTTTTCGTTATTTTTTCATTTGTAGACATATGCTTATTGTGGCATCTCTGGATAAATGGAGACAATAGAGATCAAAACCGATAACTTTTTTTTTTAAGTATGTCATATTTTAGAGCATCACATTGTATAAATAAATAAAATGGAGAAATGTTTTAAGTTTGTTTCCTAGATTGATGTACTGGATACTACTATATTTAGCAGGATTTATGTTGAGATCATACAATGTTTGCATTTCGTTTCCAGTTATTAGAACCATGTCTACCTCAACTGTGCGAGTACCTGAGCCCCTCGGCTACTGTCTCTCCAACACTCCAAGTCCTTGTGCCTTTAGCCGAAAAGAAGCCCTCCCTCCTGCTGGACTATTTATCCAAGATCAAACAAGCTGCTGAAGACCACCCTACGACCATCTGTGTCATTGCAAGAATCGTCTCTGCCATTGGAAAACTCAACAAAGTCAGTTTTTGAGTCATGGCAAATAATGCGGTTTCCTTGCCATTGATTGGTCAGGAGTGCCCAATCATATTTCACTGAACACTACGTATATTATAGTTGATTCTCGACCGGAATGCTCATCAGATGATGAGTAATGACTTTTGTGATCAATTAGCGCCAATGTTTCGTCTAAATTATTTGGCATCAAAGACCGGTGCCAAACATGTAACCGATGTATAATAAAAATTTATGCATTGATTCATTTTAAAAAAATGCTTGGTTTAAAGTAGTATAAAGATAATATCCTCTTTTTAATAAAAATATGTAAAAAGCATCATTAATATAAAGCAAAATGAATTATAAATGAAGATATTATCTATTTAAACTTGACAGAGTTCGTTAACAGGTTCAGATTTGGGTTAGAGTTTTATTATTCATAATATTCATGGTGTAAATTTTGAACATAAAACAGAAACTTGAATGAAAGGAGTTTCATTCAATAATAAGATACTTTGACATTTCGAAAATATGAGTAATACATGGAGCGTTTGATGACATAATTAAAAGAACATACATATACTCGTATAGCGTTAGATAGGTTAAATTTGTATATTTATTTGTATTGTTGTTATTATTGTTATTATAATACGTTACTGTTTTTTTGACCACAAATTACTAACAAACACTTTTTCTTCGTCTTGGAATTTGGTCGGGGTTAATATATGGAATCACCTTTTTGCCAACGTTTCGTCTTTATTTTAAGACATCCTCAGGGCTATAAACTAACAAAGAAACAAAAAACAATGGACATTTGTCATTCCTACTTTAAAATCATCATAACAAAGTCAAAAAACTTATTCAAGGCTTTTTTGAATTTGTTATGATGATTTTAAAGTAGAAATGATAAATGTCCATTGTTTTTTGTTTTTTTGTTAGTTTATAGCTCTGAAGATGTCTTAAAATAAAGACGAAACGTTGGCATAAAGGTGATTTCATATATTAACCCTGACCAAATTCCAAGAAGAAGAAAAAGTGTTTATTATTATTATAGTTATCATAATATAATATTTTGAATTTGATAACTTAATTTAGTTAAATTTCCATCTTTTTTTATTTAAAAATGTAAATTTTCCATCTTAGATATGTAAAAGTTTAAAAAAAAATTAATTGATATTAATGTGTACTACATACCTATTTTGCACTATCTTGTATTCCAACAGCTTCAAGGAACATCTTTAATTGGCCATTGATAACCTTTAGTTGTGATAGCAACAGAGAAATGTGATTGTATTCCAATTGGGGTCCTTCATTCCATTAGTTTCGATGACTCTTGAACTCATATGATACCATCAGTACTGCTTTATTTATATCTAGAATAAAGAGAGCAACCGTTTTAGTACTTTAACCTATCTATCCACATTGCTTTAACAACCTCTCTGTCTAATTTACATCTGTGGGAAGGAGATTAACTAATTCATGTTATTTTTCTTAGTAAAATATTAAAAAAATATTTTCAGGAAAGAGCACAAGAAGCACTGAACTTCGTTTTGGATAATCTTGGCAAAGCAGAACGAGGCAGTCAAGGAACTTTGCTAAGAGAGGCGACTCTTTTGTGTTCCAGCTACCCGGCGCTTTTCACGGACAAAATGCTTGCTCAAGTTAGAAAAACCAAGGCCAAAAACAAGTAATATCTCAGTAAAATCTGATATACTTTAAAACACTCAATTTCACTTTACTGTAAACTTTACTTATAATTTTTGACTGATTTACAAGTTTTAAGTTCCCCTGAGTACATTTAGAGACATGGCAAGTGATCAGGAGAACGAAAGTTCTGTACAGGATTAGAGTGATTGTAAAAGGTTTTACCTCGAGTAATGACCTAGACAAGGAGGTTTTGTGAATAGGTAGGTTTTGTCTGTCTTCGTTGTAAAGCAAATGATGTAGTGATCAATAGGTTTCATCTAAATTTCTGATATATAAATTGAGTGTTCTCTGTGAACGAGTACATGTATGCTGGGTAATTTGGATACAGACGTTGTACATAAGAGAACAACATGAGATTAAAGATTGTTTCGTTTTTTTTTCTAAGATTTGATAAACCATGACAAAATAGTATTGCAATTATCATACACAGTTGTTATGATTTCTCAAAATGAATCTAAAAGAAATTGTTTTGTGTGTGTTTCAGTGGTGAACTAGAACAGAATAGTTCTGGAATCACAATCGTGAAAGTGGAACAGTCTTCGACAGCAAACACTCTATTTCATCAAAAGAGTACGACTTTAGGAAACAGGAATAGCACTATAGGACCTATTCCAAGGTGTGTATGATTGACTACATTAAATCACTTTGCGGATCAGAATAGTTACTTTTGTCTTCGTCATAGTCTACTTTTGACGTCAAAGACAGCATCTACGAGTATGTCTGCCGTAGAATCTCTAATAACCACTCCTTTTGTGCATTCAGATGGTCAAGTATGGTCGAGTGGTATCATGGTTATAGTTATTATTGAAGGTTCGAGATTCAAATTTTTATAATGACCCCATATTTTGATCAAAATCTTGCTCAAGCCTTCTAGAAGCCATCCCTCGGAGAAGGCTTAATCTATCGTGAAACTGTACAATATCAGATACTCGTTGAAGATAACCCTGTACTAATAAATTTAACTAACGAAAAATGTAAGACTCTGTATGAAGAATCAACCGGTTAATGTTGTTTTAACATATCTGAAAAAGATACTTATCAATATTTGATCTACATTTTCTATCCCTGAAACAATACTTGAAATTGAAAGCTATAGATGTCATTGTATCAAACAAACAAAAAACTTTTCTGTATTCACTTGAGCACAGTCGTCTTTTTGCTTCTTGGACAGTTACATTCACATCTTCAAACTGATTGGTTTTCTATCCGGCAGCTAAAATCCCAAGAGTCTGCCAGTCCAGTAAACATTGACTATTTTTATGGCTTCAGTACTGAACACTGCAACAGCTGGTCTCGTCTGAAGGGGCCATCTTTTTAAAACTCTTGAAAACAGCACTGTAAAAGCCTATTCTTGTTTCCCTTCTGACTGGTTTTATTGAAATCTTGAGTCTGGTGATGTTTGCAGGGTTCAGAGCAGCGAAAGCAGCAAGGTGAGGCAGCAGCGACTGGGTGGCGGGGACAGCAAGTCAACCTCGCGTCTGCACTCGACTCTGGCCCATCGCAGCATGACACGGCTGAACACAGGTGATTTTGCATCTTAGTTAGAATCTAAAAAGTGCAGCCTACAGGGAGTACCTTGTTAATCGAAGGGAATTGACAAGACAAAGGGCTTCCGAGAGAGTAATTTTTGTTTGAACTAATTTCTACCCATTGATGAAGTGTTGTTAGTTGAAATAAAGAAATTGAACAGAGCTAATGACATTGGCGTAACACACTAGAAATGTTTAAAATTTTAGAGGCATAGTGTAGAGGGAGTATTTATTTTATCTAATTGTACCTATTAGATGAAGTATCAATTAGTCTCATTAGCATTGAACCAGTTGGTATTAGACCAGTAATACTAAGAATGGCTTCTTTCCTCCCTATGATAGGACTCGTATGCACAAGTTTCTTGATTAACTAAACTTGTTTGATTGTCAAACATTTAAAGCTTTTAGTGCTACAGTGACTATTAAATACGAGTTAAAATAAAAAGTATACTCAAAGTGGTAGATATAGGACTTTTTTAGATCGATGATAATCTATCTCATTAATATTATATTTAAAATAAAAGGAACATTAAAACTGCATTATACTCTTTGGATATTTAAATGGTAATGTGAATTAGAATAGTAGTAAAGGTTTGGAATTCCCTAGTTGATTTTTTGTATTATTACAAATTCCAACAAGTAAAAGTATTTTCACGTATTACTGAAAATTATTACAATGAAAAACTTGAAATGTATTGAACTTGAAAACAATGAAAAAGAGTATCACAATAGGGAGAAAAGAACCACTTTTAGTACTATTGGTCTTAATACTAACATGCATATTATTATTACCACTGAGGTTAATATGATTTTTATATTAATATGGCAAACCGTCGTATGATCACATGATATTGGAGTCGTTGGACAGCTTTCGGACGTTGTCCATCTTCAATCGCAACTAACCTGATTACGATTTGTTCCGATTGAAAATGGACTACGTCCGAAAGCGCTCCAATGACTCCAAGATCATTGTACGAGGTATGACGGTTTGCCGTATTAATAATATAAATTAATACTTATAGGTTGAATGCTAATTCGACTAACTAATGGATACATCATCTAATACTTCATCTAATTGATACAAAAACCAAATATGTATATAAAACAGTTCACGGATCATAAATGAACACAGACCAATTGCACAATCAACGCTTTTTAAATATCTTAAAAGATTAAGAATTTTTATAAATCGCCAAATAGAACTTCACTAAAACTCAAAACAGTGAAATTACTCAAAAAGTCTAATTGGTAAAGTTGAGTGGCAAAATTGTAGGTCGATATGTTTAAACATCCAGTTGCTCCGTGATAATTGACACGTTTTGAAATCAAGGTAAAAAATACTATGGGCAGTAAGTTTATATGTAATAGTCTACGCCTCACTTACATATTTATAATGATTAATTCTATTTTTAAATTATTTTTCAGCCGGGAGTGGTAGTGGACTGCACAAAAGCATGACGCGGCTGTCTTCAGCCACCAACAGCACCACCAATATCACGTCGCCCGCCAGAAGTGGTAAAGTATCTTGCAGCGGAGTCACTGTGACTACGAACAACAGTCCCACACAGTCAGTGCCGACTTATTTCATATCCAAACTTAACTTAGTCAGTTAGATGGTAATTTATTTTTATTAAAAATTGATTCTTTTTCAATTAATTAAGTAAGTAAGTTGAGAATAAAAATAAAATGTTTAGTAATTACCTTCCATAAGTTCGTGATGGATACACTGGGGATAAGTTTTTGAGGTTGAAACCAAGGATAGAGTTGTTGGGTAATATCATTTATTTTATTTCTTTGACTCTATATAATTTTTTATGAAACATCATTTTTAAATTGAGTCATTAGATAAACAAGTAATTTGATATGCTTTGATAACTTCTGAATGGAATATTGGAAGAAAGATGGGTTTGTGGTCTAAAGGTTATATCTGGCTTGTAGGCTTTAAGGGGTTTCTGGGTTTAGGAGAGAGAAACTTTAATGCTTCAGCTCTTAGGATGTTAAGGATATCCTACACATTTTTGGTTCTGTCTTTTGGGGTGATATTTCCTAAATTTGATTTTGTCTTATCAATAAGAGACCTGAGTAATAATTGCAGTAGTGTTGCCTGTAATTATCGGCTTTAGTGATTTCTTGTTTTATTTTTTTTTACAAGTTTAACTTTGAAGAGAATTAGGAGGTCCATAGTAAACTGTTAAGAAGATAAAAAGAAGTTTAGCAGAATAATCTAATCAACTTGCTATCATTGGTTAAGTAAGAGTCCAAGCTGAGCTATACAGAACGAATGTGTCAATTCGTTACCTTCTTAGGGTTATAGAACTTAAGGCTCTTTTCTAAAATTTGTATTTTATTGTTGATGAAATATACATTTCACAGATTCTTTGTTTTAGTTTTATTTAACTCGAGAGCATTATTAAGGTGGGCGTTGGATACCTTCCATAATATTCGCATTAATAATTTCTGCTTAATGTGGAAACAAATTCAAGGAAAACACGAAAATAGCGCTGCCAAAGAGCACGTCCCTAAACATCTTTTCCTACATAAGATTTATGATTAAAATATCATTTCTTTTTTGGAGAGATTTGTATATGCTATCTTTAGGAGTAGTCTCTTTAAGGTCGACTGTTCTGAAGTGGTCGAATGTGAAGACAAACTAACTAGGAATGATCGTTGACTACTTTAATAAGTAAACATTTATACAAGAATTATTCAATTAAAGTTATCTTAATGTATTTAATGATCAAACCACAATAAGAAATGGGAAAACAAGACTAAGATCTTTCAACCGTAACAAGCGGTCTTCGTCAGAGTCAAAAACCCAACTCTGGTTTTTTGTAAACAAATACATTTACTTAATGAATTTGTATAACTATTTAAATGTCCTAATTTTTATATAATTGTATTGCTTTTTTTTTAAAATTCATTTTGAAATATAAGTAATGTATAACAATTGCAAACATTAATTCAGATATGTATGGAAATTGTAATTAATTATCATTTAATAAATGTGATTAACTAATGATGGAATATATAAATTTCAGCAACTGTCCATTAAAGGAAGAAAAAGATTCGACTATCCTACCATCTCTACCACATATGTCCCCGCCTAGCTCAGGTAATATATTCAATTTTTCAATTTTTTTTAAGTTGTTTAAAAGGTTTTTAAGTATAAAAACCTTCAAGTATAAAAGGTTTTTGAAGAGATTAGTGAATTGTCACCAAATCAACATCCATTGGAAAAGAATAGATTCATGTTTTCATCCTTGATATGTGGACAGAAACTTGTGCTAGTTTTTCTCAATAATTAAGGTTGGAAAGAGCTATAAAAAACCTTCATCAAACCCAAGAAAAATTGATTCAGTTGATATATTCAAATGGCGATAGAGTTCTAATTACAACCATGAAAATCCATTGACTGGTGACCATGTTATCCATTTTATCTTTGACTTTATTATCTCTAAGAATTATGAACTCAATAACAAGTATTAAGCCCCATGCGTTACACACTGATAGTGCTAGTACATGGAGATGTCTCTATTAACTGTTACCATTGATATCTTACATGTTAAATTATTAAAACATATAATAAAATATGTTCAAATGTGACAAATAAGTGAAGGTGTTGCTTTTTATATTTGTCATATGTGATCGTTTTAGTCATACACTCTCCCTTCTGTCAATCGAAATTCATGGAATTACTATCATAATATGCTATAGATACGAGGATGTAAAGGATGAAACTTCAACATCATATGTATATCCAACGATTATTTGAAAAAGAAAATGGTTTCTATAAAGATATTAACCTCAGGAGGCCTTCTTATACTAGAATCACTGTTAGAAGATGGCAGATGTCACATAATATTTACCATCTAAGAAAATATATATGATACAAATTAAATTCACGCATGTTAATTATTAATCTAAAAATAGCTCCCAGTATTCGCTAGTGTATGATACTAAATGAGGAGTTCTCAGCCTTCCTTAGCCCATTCTCCCCTCTCGCCATTTCCCACAATGCCTTTCCACCCACCCCCTCTTCTTTCCAAGGTAGTATATACACACTTTCAACTTTACATTGATTATGTTTGTAATAGAATTTTACTAATAAAGTGCTAATTATAATTATTGATGGATATATAAAATTTAATTCAATCAAATTTTGTAATTAATAATTAAGAGGTTAAAACCTATAATACTTTCCTCACTTTTTAAACTTACTGTGGTCAGAGTTCACCTCCTGAAATCCCAAAATTCACCCCTGGGAGTGAATTTCACCCTCATTGAGAACCCCTGCACTAAATAGATTACGCACAGAAGAGGGTAATGTACAATAGTTCTTAGGACGCAGTACTACAATCACCCTCAACAAATAAATAATAAATAAATGGATTAATCAAAAGTCGTGTGACTTAGAAGGTTGGACTAGGATCTACACAGAGCCGTTTCATTGATAACAATAATTTTTTTTATTTTTGTGAAAATAGGAGTATATTATATTCTGATTATTTTACTAAAGTTTATATTTTTGTAATATTTAAAGATTCAAGTTCATTGCAATTTTAATATTTAATGCCTTATAGAAAGAAAAGTATTATTTTAATTGTTTGTATGTCATTTAATTTTACTGATTAATTTGAATTTCATTTTTTTTTTTTAATTTGAGTTTGTCAAACCGAAGGAATGTCTTCACGTAAAATAATAAAATGACTTCTCGGTGCTTCTGTTCTTTTAAGGATTCTATCAAATTTCATGTGATCCTATAAACTTTGGAACTTATAACTTGTTCTTTTAAGTCTTAACTTTGTAAAAAGTTTTGATAGACACTCACTTGATGTATGTATTATACATATATATACATAAATAATACATAATGGAGTATGACAATAATCCATTTTCATTACTTCTTCTAAATTTGTTTTCGTTACAAATATTACATCTGTCATAATACTCAGGAATAAGAGCATTCTTCCTCTTAAAATAATAAAATGGTCTTATCTTTGCTACCGTATGTTTTATCATATCCGTCCTCAATGTTCGTGAACTTTCCCAATTTGATTCTTACCTAAATGTTCTGATACAATTGTATTACTTCAAACATTGTAATAATCCATTATTGCCAATTGGTATATTTGTTCATTACACTACAATTTGTGTTTCCTCTATATTATAGGTGTATAAGTTTAAAAGGTTTTAATTAAAAATTGAAACGTCAGCATTTGAGAGTTTGATTTAAATAAGGAAAATTTACCGAGTTCTGATTTCTTTCAGTGCTATTATATGCCTACTATTTGCATTTACATTTGTACAATACACTGTACCATGTCTGTATCCCCTTCCAGAGTCCTGAACCTTGAAAATGAAAGTTACTTCTTATTCATTTTTGATAAATCATATGCTCAGCATTGGTTTGCTGGATATCTAACACATTTCATTTGTAGTTTATATTTATTTTTTGCTTTAATAAGAGTATACCATAACCTCTATTTATGTGAAACCATTAGTGGGTGAGGTTTTGACCAATGTTTTTCGATTATAATTTTACTATAAAACATCTTTACTCTCTTCGCTAAATGATTTATGAGTTTAGACGGACCCTTTTAATCTCTTTGGTATCCGACAGACACTGAAGTCGACATCATAATTTGTGCTGTTACATCATGAACATTATGCTTCCGAAATATAAAGAAACCACAATAAGGAATTAATTCCAAAATTGAACAACTTTTAACCAAGTGACTTCCTTAACATAGTCATAAGTTAAATACGATTTTACAATTTTGTTTTCATTTACTAACATTTTGCTACTGAATAACTAAGTTTTATAACTTGACATCACATATGTGTCTTGCAGTCTGTAATTTCCCCATCCTCCAGTGATGAGATGATGAAATTCAAAGTGCGAAACAAACTGTATAAACAAAATAATCATAGAGTGGTCTAAGTTAAAGATAAGAGAATCTCCAGTATTAGGACATCATAGAATGTTATAATAGTTTGCCCATGTTCTATGTTTGCAATGCTTTCAATGTGGTTGTTAAAATCGCAGTTTGTGCCAGAGTTTGGTCAGTGATATTTGATCTTTTCTAGGAATGCTGCAGCCTCTTAAACATAATGGGTCACCTCTAATGCAGCCTCTGCTGTCTTCCGTTCAACCTGTATCCACCAGTCTTCAAATTCCATCAAATGGTTTGTTCAGAAATTCCTTGATGCCACTTCATACATTCTATTACATAAAATAAAAAGATTTCACATAAACATGTGAAATAACAATCAATGATCAAACCACAATATAAAATGGGAAAACAAGACTAAGATATTTCAACTGTAACAAGCGGTCTTCGTCAGAGTCAAAAACCGAATTGACAAAAACTCTTTGGCATTTTGACTCTGACGAAGACCGCTTGTTACGGTTGAAAGATCTTAGTCTTGTTTTCCCATTTCATACTGTGGTTTCATCATTCATATTCTATTACATATTGATCCATTTATGTTTTTTTGATGGCCTAGAAAGAATTCATTCTCGCCTTTCCATCAATAATTCGTATGACATCCTTGAGTTTTATTATTAATAATGAAAACTTAATCTCACTAAAGGAAACAATGCGCTTCCAACCTAGGGTTCTTCTTTATTAGGCTGAAAAACCTACTTATTAACATCATTCATTAAGAACATAAAAAATGTACAGATCTTTTACCTCCCTCAAGTTTGTTAGAGTGAAGACCTTTATCGAGTGTCTGGCGCCTTATAGGATAGTTATTGAATGTCTAGCGCGAGATGATTTTCTAACCAGTAACTTTGGATAGATTCAAAATCCATTTTTAGCAATACTCTAACAAATTTACTTCTGTAGAAGAATCTACTGGCGTAGTCTTGTAACGAGATGCTGTAACAATTTGTATTGATTAACAAAAGTTTTTCAGGTATGACTTGAGAGTACTCCTCACATTTATATTTACAGCCGAACAATGGAACAATGGATTCAATAATTTATTGATCTTGTCAACCATTTTTCTGAACAAACTGTTAAGAAATGTCACATAAGATTCTTCATGAACTATAGGTTCTCGTACTCTGGTTTAAAGTACACTTTTGGAAAGGGTGTTGAAAGTATAATGCGTGTGTTCTCAGAAATATAAATATTCAGTGAAAGGGTTAAAATCTGCGCTTTCATATCATTCTGATTAATTACACTGTAAGTATCAACTACATGTTTTTTTATTAGTTGCTAGTAAAATTGTTGATATTATTTATTCTATAGACACTGATCAATCTCGGTGCCTAGCGATTGTTCCTTACTGACGTTTTTTATATTCTAGTGTTGGCATATATAATTAGATATATAATGCAGATTTCACAAATCCAAAAATGCATTACTTGAATTGTAGAGTTGATTAAACAGACTAAGCTTGCTAGCATTTAAATATAGTATAAGAAATATTTTTTTTTTACATATGCAACGACCAAAGCTGCAATATTCCTGATTTAAAGGTGTGATACATACTTCATTTTTGCAAAATCACTCATGTCATTTTTGATGCCACTATTCAGAATATTCGCTTCAGTAGTTAATCTATTCCTTAAGTTAGTCTTGCGTGAAGTCCTTATAATGTATTTATTATGAAAGAATAAATATGATGTAATAAGAAATTACTTCTTTAAATAATCTGAAAAAAATAATCAGTTCTAGTAAATGCAAATACAAAGAATATGAAAGGCATAATTTTGAGGACAATACACCATTGAGCCTGAGTATATTGTAAAATTTTTGGAAATACTGCTGGAGTACAACTGCTGGAAATACATCTATAAAAACAAAAATAAAGGGAGGAACTGCATAAGCAAAAATAAGAAGAAAAGAATTCTCCTTCAGTAAAGTTGCCTTAAAGTACTCTACAAAACAAGGTTTTTAAGTGTTATGAGAAGATTAGGAATTACAGAGGCTCTGAAGTCTCTTTATTTTAACAATTAAAGAAGAGTGTTCATGATACCCTCTAAATTTCTCTCTTCATTCAACGGTTCCGATCTTGTCCATCTTCGAGAGTAGAAGTGTTTTCTTGTCGTCACAATATTCATTGATTTTTGTTTGGATAGTATTAATTCGTAATTAACTAACCCAACCAACTTCGTATCGTATAACAATCAGTGAATGTCGTGTTAACTTTAGCTGATCTTAATTTAGTATTTAATTATTAATATAATAGGTTATCCCTTACCTTTAATATATTCAATTCCAACAGGAATAAAAACTAAAATAAAAAATCTGGAGGGGCCGAAACTCAACTTTATTATAAGTAAACACAATATCAAACTTGTTAACAACCAATTGATGTTTTGTTTGATAAGTCAGACACTTTGTTCCATAGCCACCCATAATAGCAAGTAATGCATCAGAAAATATACATTTAGAGTTAAATTTTTATATTTAATAATTTTAGTCTTCTAACATATCATATTAACTCATTAGAACAATTCAAATTTTTTTAATAAATTTCTAAATAACAATTTTATTTCACTATTGGTAATTGATCGGTACTTCGGCCCCAGTCGTTTAACCTTCGACCACTCTCGTGTTACCATCGTTCTTACTCGGGTAACATCGGTCACACTCGGGCGTGACACATATTTACCACCGTATTAAAATATAGGATTGGGAATTAATATCTTTGTAGGATACTGAGAAGACATCTCTCTTAAGTAACATGTGCCACTATTAATGATCTTACTGAATACAGAGTTCAAGGGGTATATACACACCTGCACCTGGAAAGATAGCTCTAGGATGCCCCACTTCGGGATGCAGGAAATTATGTTTTTCCCATTTTTGTTTCTTTTTTACGAATCTTCTTTATTTTATTCCATAGACGTTTATTTTTAATGTTGCTGTAGCTCTTTGACCCCGGTTCCTAAGCACGTGCATAGCCTGCTTAGTGCTTGATAGTCATCTTGGCTGAATTAATCTCTTTGGTGCATGTTTCAGTTCTGAACAGTGGCATGTCGAACAGTGGACCTCCTTCACTAGCCATGCCTCCCACCAGCCCCCTGCTGGTGACTCCGAGGAAGTCAAACACCAGTGTGACCATCATCAATCATAACAACAATGCTGCCATTGTCACTGCCTCCCCTGTCAGTCCACAGACCTGTCCTACACTCTAGTACACATCAACCAACTCAGCTTTCTATAACAAACAATTCTACCTGTGTTTTAGAGAATCAGCGTCTTTGAACCTTACCCAATGCGGGATACTGTTCAGCATTTCTGTGAAAAGCACTTAGATAAGATCAAGTCGTATATGGAACATGTTTCAAAAATAATACCACTTCCTGCAAAGTGCACTATCGAAGGTAAATTTTATTTCACTTATACATACTGATTCATTATCAACTTGTAAGCCAGACCCGATTTCAAACTAAAGATAATAAATAGTATGAGGCAATGGGAGATTTTCATGTGAGTACCAATTCCTAGTATGATATCTGTCCGTACTGGCGACACCGATGTGAGGGATTGAATGCTTACACCAGGGGTGTCAAACTCATTTTCGTCTGGGGGCCGAATACAGCTTAATCTGATTTCCAGCGGGCTGGGCCAGTGAAGTAATTGACAAATTAAATAGAACTAACAGTAAGTCACTTTTATCTTTTTAGTCACTAATTATTAGTACAAAAAAGAATAAGTCAATTGTAAAAATCTTTATTAAAATCCGACACTCTGTATCCCCTTTTGACAGAAATATTTCGCTGGTGAAGGTGCGAGGACGAGGGATAATGCTTTACAGACGCTGAACAAACGTTGAATGCTACCACCTCCTTGTGTTAGTTTCGTTACTGTGTTGCTTTCATGTTGCCTGCGCGTACTAAAACAATTTGCCCCTAGCGGACACTATAAAAATAAATATAGAAAATTGAGTAAACTTTTCTCTTTTTTATAATAATGCAGATTTATTTCCCGGGTCTTGCTGAGCCCTCAGGTTGGCTAGTTGGCCTCTGGCTTATATAAATATCTGTATATTCATGTATGTACATTTATGTTATAAATACATAACAAGATTTCACAATAAAATGCGAAATAAAAATCAGCGTCTAAACCACATTAAGAAATCAAAAAAAGACTAAGATCTTTCAACAGTAACAAGCGCTTTTCCGTCAGAGTCAAATGAAGACCGCTTGTTACGATTGAAAGGTCTGTTGAACATATTAGTACTGTTTTACTAGTTAGTCGCGGTATATTAAAACAATTTTGTGATGTAGGTGTAACTTGTACTGAGAATAAAGAAAAAGTGTATTTAGTACGAAATCTCACTCTTACAGTTAACATGTCTTCAGGAGTACGTAATCTTGAAATGAAATCAATAAAAACATTTTTGGTTCAGATTATAGTCTGTTTTCCGTTAGTGCTAAAGATGAGAAATTCTAATATTAGTCATAACCTTAGAGTTTTCATATGGGATGGGGGAGAGTCGGTCCCGAGTCAGCACGATATCAGGGTACTCATTAGAACTCGATATCGCTACTCCAATAAACTTGAGAAAGGAAATGTAGCACTTCCGACTGTTTTATCAACCAGGAAAATATGCACCAGCCTTATAACAAATTGGTGAAATTCTCTGAACATAACGATATTGATTTTTAATTGAAGCTTTTACAATTTATTCTATAAATATTACAAGTAAAAATATAAGTAATCTTCAAACGCTATGACAGTTAATTTATCCAATCGAGTTTATCTATAATTATAATAACGATAAATAGTATAATGGATTATAATTAGCATTATAATTGATAATCTGTAATCAAAATTATGTGCTATCATATTCATTAAAGATTTAGTCTCAAGCAATAGTTCCCTCCGACCACACTAGAGGCGGAGTCTCAAGCAATAGTTCCCTCCGACCACACTTGAGGTATTTCCGTCAATGTTCTAGAGGCGGAGTCTCAAGCAATAGTTCCCTCCGACCACACTTAAGGTATTTCCGTCAATGTTCTAGAGGCGGAGTCTCAAGCAATAGTTCCCTCCGACCACACTTAAGGTATTTCCGTCAATGTTCTAGAGGCGGAGTTTCAAGCAATAGTTCCCTCCGACCACACTTGAGGTATTTCCGTCAATGTTCTAGAGGCGGAGTCTCAAGCAATA
This sequence comes from Hermatobates lingyangjiaoensis, assembly GCA_026182355.1. Taxonomy (NCBI): domain Eukaryota; kingdom Metazoa; phylum Arthropoda; class Insecta; order Hemiptera; family Hermatobatidae; genus Hermatobates; species Hermatobates lingyangjiaoensis. The sequence continues at coordinate 372,201 of JAPFBL010000075.1, read as the reverse complement.
GTTCCCTCCGACCACACTTGAGGTATTTCCGTCAATGTTCTAGAGGCGGAGTCTCAAGCAATAGTTCCCTCCGACCACACTTAAGGTATTTCCGTCAATGTTCTAGAGGCGGAGTCTCAAGCAATAGTTCCCTCCGACCACACTTAAGGTATTTCCGTCAATGTTCTAGAGGCGGAGTATCAAGCAATAGTTCCCTCCGACCACACTTGAGGTATTTCCGTCAATGTTCTAGAGGCGGAGTCTCAAGCAATAGTTCCCTCCGACCACACTTAAGGTATTTCCGTCAATGTTCTAGAGGCGGAGTTTCAAGCAATAGTTCCCTCCGACCACACTTGAGGTATTTCCGTCAATGTTCTAGAGGCGGAGTCTCAAGCAATAGTTCCCTCCGACCACACTTAAGGTATTTCCGTCAATGTTCTAGAGGCGGAGTCTCAAGCAATAGTTCCCTCCGATCACACTTAAGGTTTTTCCGTCAATGTTCTAGAGGCGGAAATTGCTGCTAATTTGTTAATAGACACCCATTTCATTTATAGGTGTCCCCATCACAGGATTGGTTATAGTTTGGAGTAGGTATATTATAAGGAGGGCGTTTACGATAATGATATTATAATCCCTTAATAATAAACGATGGTTTTAATGGTTTATTACAATAATCTTCAATACAAGCTTCCTTCCACTGGACCTCACCTCAATATGGTTTGATATTTTTAATTGGTAATATTTTTTTTTAGAAAGGAGAGCGAAGAAGATGGCTAAACTGCAGTTTGGTTGCGATGGTCGAGGTGAACACTGTTTGTACTCGAGGGCGTTGTTCACTATGAGGAGCCGAAGTCCAAGAATTTGGATACACATTATGTTCTTGGCATTACAAGTAACTAAAAATTACCTAAGTATCTGGTTTTAAGAGTATTACGTCATGTTCTTTGCACTGTTGGTAATGAAACATCTTTTGGAAGTACGTGTATCATTCTAATACACGTCTTCCAAACACGTATGATACTGCAAAGGAGTGTTTGCCCTCTCCCAAATGCCGCTGAGCATTTCTTCATATTTTTGATACTGAGTACAGCTAGACTTCTTGAAGTAGTGGCTCATTCAAAACTGTTGTGACTGATGCATGAATGCCTCTTAGTAATTCTTTTATAGATTAGTAACAAACGCCAATATAAAACATTCATGTTTATTTGGTGTTCGCCATTGAACAACCTTTTCGCAATATTGTGAATACGAACGCTAATTCATTTTTGAAAACTGTGCTTTGTTTTGAGTGAAGGAATAATGGGTAAATAGTTCTAACAGTTAATGAAACTACTGTTGTAAATAGTAATTCCACGATAGATGATTAAACACATTTTGAAACTTAGAACTTGACTATATTTATTTTTAGGTAGTTTATGAATTCATTTTTTCGTAATCAGACTGTATATTATAAAACACACATATTCTTTACCTTGTTTTATGTAGTTCTAGAGTTACCAGTATTTCTGTATATGTGTTTACTTTTAAAAAGAAAATATTTAGAATAGAATGGAATAATATTTGTATTTAAAGTATAAACTTTTTCAAAGGAGTATTACATTGATTCATAGTTTAAAGTTCACATGCTAGTATTTTCAAGCCATAATTTTTTTGTATTCACTTAAAATAAGAGCTCTAATTTTTAAAAAAATTGCAAAAAAGTGAAATATATTTGCAGTATGTCTTTTATGTATAATTTAGACCTTCCAAAGGTTTAATTCTAAATCAGTGTTCAAAATACAATGAAAACTACAATTGTGTTTGCAAAATTGTGAAGCAGCACAAATGGATTGAATGTGTTTACAGGCAAAGTCTGACAGTGCACTCAGTTCGAGGCATTCTGCCGTGACCGCACTCAAGTACTGCTGGGATATCCTCAAGTGTGAAAACAAGCCCTTTGTTACCCTTGTCACCTCGGCTTTTCCATGCGCAAAGGTGATTTACTTGTTCATCTCTTTTAATTTTAATTCAATTTTTTGGTAATATGTAATTCAAAATACTAATATGTATTTTATTAGTGTATTAATTTTTCTACGGTTATTGAATATTCGTTTAAGTGTCTATTGAATTATTTTATTTATTATTATTATAAAAAAAAAATAGAATTGACTATGTGTTTAACTATTTTATTTTTTAGGAAAATTCAAATAATGATTGAAAAATTCTATTCATTAAATAAAAGTACAATCTGATACATGATTCAGTCATTCTGATAGCCTTCATCAGGAGACACCGTTATGTAAGAAATATAGCCAGTTGCTCTATAGCCATAATCAGGTGAAACTGTTGTGTAAGAAATGTAACCAGTCGCTCTTATAGCCATCATCATGTAAAACCGTTATGTAAGAAATATAACCAGTCGCTCTTATATAGTAGCTGTCATCAGATCTAACCATAGTTTAGGAAATACAGGGTGTTCCAAAAGTCTTGGGCACATTTGAAGACTCCATATCTCCGTAACTATCCATGAATACGATAAAAGTTGTGCCATTTTAAAGCTAATTACATTATGTTTTTTGTAAGGTTATTGATTTTTTTATTTCTCTTCAGACCCATTAATGGCGTTCACTCAACCAGAAAAGGCTTGAATTTGCAAAAACTGAATCATGAACTGCTATTAACGTGCATTTCGCAGAAAATTCGGAAAGGAGCCATCAGAGAGGAACCCCATAGTGAGATGGCATAGTAAATTCATAACCGATGGGTGTTTATGCCCAGCTAAAAGAATGGGACGGCCCTCAATTGCAGAGGATGTGATTGAACAAGTTCGAACTGTTTTCCAGCGGAGCCTCCGTAAATCAATCAGAAGAGCCAGTAGGGAACTCCAGTGACCTATAACAACTGTTTGGCGTGTCTTAAGAAGACGACTATGAATAAATTGAGTGAGAAAGAGTGGGTGACTTCATTTTTCAATAGGATGGGGCTCGACCACACTAGAGCCTCAGGGTTAGACAACACTAATTAGTTTCTGAACACAACACTGCCAGACAGATGGATCTGGGCAGAATGATCACGATCTCATGTCCTGGCCACCCAGATCTCCAGATCTTACACACTGCGATTTCTTTTTGTGGCGATTTGTGTAAGGATTGGTCTATGTGCCCTCTGTTCCTAGAGACGTGGATGAGCTGAAGGCACGAATAACAGAAGCTGTTCCAACCATTGACAGTTCAATGCTGGGATGCGTTTAGCAAGAATTCGACTATCTACTTGATGTGTGTCGTGTGACCAATTGTGCTCACATTAAACATTCCATGTAAAAACTGAGATTACAAACTTTCTAAATTTACCAGATGCGTTTGGTAAAAGGTGGTTTCCATGTAAAAAACTGAATCCTTAATAGTTTCCGAGGTATTCAATGTCAAAATGTGCCCAAGACTTTTTTTCGGAAAATCTGTCTTGAGGAGAAAAGAGGCTGGGAGTCCAACACGCTGGAGACGCTACGGCAAGTAACATATTGCGTTGCGTAGATTCTTCAGTTCTGTTAAACTGTAAGTTCTATCAGTACAAGGGAATCGTAATTGATCGCCATTGGGTGTTGGCTTGGTGGTGGTTGTTGGCAAACATTGGACTCTGAAGGAGGAGAGTTGTGAAAGTAGCAGTTTCAATCGAGAAATTACAACAGAATAAGTAACCTGTGTTCATCTTGTATCACTCTTTGATCAGAGATACAGACTCTATAAGAAGAACTAGGTCATATAGTTATAGGAGAGTCGTAAACAACAGAGTGTCGTAGCTCCAGTCGCCTTTGTATTGCTTGTTAACTTCAGATGGCGAGAGTAGCAGTAGTCTTTTATAGGCTTATTAAATAAAAAAAAGTTCTTTTTCTTCTGTTTTTCCCTTTGATAAAATTCTGGTTTTTTTTCTGCTGTTTATTTCTTTTTTATTTTACACTATTTTTCTTTTTTATCGAGGTTTGGTCTAGCTTCAATAATACAACACCTTTAAGCCGACGTTTCGTCTATATTTGTAGACATCTTCAGGGCTACATCAATACAGAATTTAATTACAATAACATGAAACATAATTATATTATATTATTTAATTAATATACATAATTATGTTTAATGTTATAGTAACTAAACTCTGTATTGATGTAGCCCTGAAGATGTCTACAAATATAGACGAAACGTTGGCTTAAAGGTGTTATAATATTGAAGCTAGACCAAACCTCAATAAAAAGAAAAATAATGATAAATATATGTGGTCTAGATAAGGAAGACATTTTTTATTTGATATGTATTCTTTGATTTCAGGACCAAGAGACTGTCGTCAACGAGCTGAGGTCGTCTGGGTTTTTTGACGTTTTCGAAGGAGGTGTTGGAGGTTGGGGCTGTTTTTTGTGCAATCACCCTGAGAGAGCGGTGGGTTTCTTGCACGACCAGCCACTCATCGAAGGCCAGTTGAAAGAGAAGAAGGGGAGGTGGAGGATGTTCAGGCGGTGGAGGACGAGGTACTTCACCCTTTCTGGAGCGCGGCTTGAGTACAAAGGAAATGTCAGTTTCAACTAAACCGTCATCTTTTATAATTTAAGATATCCTGCCTTAGCATTACAGAAGAGATAGAGGATGGTTTTTCCTCCTTCAATCTATTGTTTTATAGTTATTCTGCTATTTTTTCCAGCAGCTTCTTTGCTTTTATGCAGAAACAATTAAATTCACAAATAAACAAAGAGAAATCTAGTTTTCCGAAAGAACTTTTTTTCAATTCTCAGGTGGTTTATGCGCCTTCCCTGCTGTTCTAGAAGTTGAAAGTGCATCCCATCAGTTAGTTGACCCCATGGTAGTTCAAAGCAGTCCACATTACTATCTACCATCCAACATCAGTAGTCTTGAATATTTCTTACACAAGTTCATTTAAAAAGGCATTTGGATGGAGTAGACGGATATTGTGACTCTTCGAGGTATGATATGCGCAAGATTTATTAGCTGGTCCATAGCAACTCTGGGATAGTGGCCAGGAGTATCAACAATGCCCTCAGCGTTAGATCCACTGACCTCGTGTCTGTGGACCGCCCGCATGGGCTCGGCGCTAATTCTACAAATATAACGAAATATAGCCTAACATTCAAATATTTTGTTCCTAATTTATCGTTTACTAAACTATTAATGTTTTTAATGCTGATTGAAATAAATGCCTTATGGACGGTATCTGTGTTTCATATTTCAACAACATTACTCTAAATGTGTTTTTATGATGTGTGTCAGGAATTCTTATTACTGAATAACACTAATAAACTACTTTATTTGCATGAGACATGGCTTGTATATTTATTTTCTGATTTTCAGTTTTTTTTATGCTCCTATAAATCCTCCCATTTCCGGTAATAACATTTTCATCACTCTTATTACCCATACTTTTAATTCGGTACCATAACTTTTAATTTGATACCATATGTGCAGGTAACATTAGGACGGATACCCTGTTTGTTACAGGGGGAAACAACTCTTCCATGCTGTTATGTAGGTTTATTAACTTGTCCCAAACTCTTGAATATACTGTAAAACATATTAAAGAAAAAAATGACTGATTTCATGTTATCTAGGATCCGCATGCACTTAACTTCACATTATAATATAATGTTCCTGAAATATCTATCTTACCATTTATCTTATTTATTTGGGTTGAAAATGAAAAATGATTGTTGTTTTATATCAGATTGTATAATATTCAAACTGAATCTGAACTTCTCTGTTTCAGAAGGAAGATAAGGAAGCCACTCCGATTGATGTCAATCAGATACGAAGTGTCAAAGTGTCAAGAGGAGCACGAAATATACCCAAGGCTTTTGAAATCTTTACAACTGAACACTCGTTAATACTTAAACCAAAGGGTGGTAAAAATGTTGAAGAGTGGGTACAGTGTTTATCAGTTGTGGTGGCTCAGAGTCAAGCGAAGGAAGTACCATCTCAGAATAGGCTGTCTCGATCAATGCCTCCTATTTGAGAAGTGTGATTGACTTAAAGTTAGAAAAAAAGAAGTACCATCTAGGAACACACCTCCGTGTCAGTGACTCCCATTAGAGCATAGGTGTTATATTGTCAAAAGCACTCGGGTTTGGATATATATATATATTATCATCTCAAAAACATACCAGAGCCTCCCATCAGAGTACTTGGCTGAATGATTTTATTTAATAAACATCCTTATTTAAGGGTAACTCAAACAAACCCACTTAAGTGATAAACAAAACTTAGACTGATTGACTGAACCAAACGACTCTGATTATTGAGATAATTAATGGATTAATCATGGATTAAAGAGTCGAGAGTGATCGACTATCAATACTTTGTTGAGCAACTATCAAATCAGTATTTCCTGATTAACTCGAACTGCCATCAAGTCAACAAAGGATCCTTGTATCCCGAATAAGACTCCCTCCTAATCCTGTTTGGCTTATAGCAATTTCTTCAGGACCATCTCTAAACCCGTCCAATGAAGTGATGGTATTGGTACAATCAGGTGACAGATTGTAAAATTTAATCAGTGAATTACCTTCATCGCTAATGGTTTGTTCAGACTGAGTGCCTCAAAATTTTAGGGAAACACACATGTATGACACACATTTCATATATAACACACAATGACCCACTCCAGGAATGCATTATACATATATACATATATATATATATTTCGTTGAACAGCTGACCGTATTTCGCTGATGTCATTTTCTTCACTAGTTTTTCAAGGTTTCTGAATACCTTCTTCTTTCCTTCATCCAAACGTTGGAGAATGTTAATTAAGTTATATATATATATATATATATACAAAACTAAAATTTATCGGGACTCGGTCAGTTCTTCAGGTTCAAATTTGAACCTGAAGAACTGACCTAGTCCCGATAAATTTTAGTTTTGTTTCTATTTCTATTAGAGACTGTAAGTGTGTTCTTCTGATTTCTCTATGTTTCTTTGTTTATATTGATCTATATTTGTCCGTTTTGGATCGTATTTCCAACGAAAAAAAGTGTATATATATATATATATATATATATATATTTAATACATACCTACTTTGAAAAATTTAAAGATAAACCAAGATGTTTTGTCATTTCTAATAGATTGTTCTAGTGAAGACTATTGTGGTTGGAAGTTAAATTTTCATATTTTCTATATTTTCAAATATAGTTTGTGTTTTAATTATTTTTTTCAGTAATTATGGTGAAACAGTTACTATTTGTATGTATAAATTCAAGTAAACATCACAATAGAAAAATGAAATAAAATTCCCTGAGACCTAATGTTTGATGCTGTAAAAGAAAAATTGGTTGGATCACTTCCTCGTTGATTTTTGATAGAAGTTTCAGATATTTTTTTTATTTATTGTGGTGTTGTCAACCAAGTGTTTAGTTTTTTTTAAATTTATATGTGTGTGTCTCTGATTTTGTGTATATACTTGAAACTGAATAACATAAAATGAAGGTAATTGCTCGAGATTTTCAATTATTCTAGTACTGCATCTTTTAGATAAATTAAGAATATATACTTTTATAGAATTCTTTTGAAGATGGTGTTTTGCCGAAATAATTAATAATCGTGCGTGATAGCACTTATATTTTAAAAATTCTATGTTTAAATATTTCAGAGTAATTAGGAAATTTAAACTAATCTTTTGTTAAGTTGTTTTTTCATATTAGAATCTAAAGTCGTGTCAAATACTAGTTTTTTTTTTGTTCTATTTGGAAATCAAAATCATCTTAAGTACTCGTTTTTGTTCGGTCTATATAATGAAACCAGTGCCTTCCTGACAATATACCATATATATAGTAGACAAAATTCTAAACAAACATCATTAATAAATAATTATTACATCATTACTATGTAGTAGTCAGAAATTCTAAAATAATGTAAAGGGAAACTAATTGAGAATAGCATAAGATAAGGTCTAATATTTAAATTATGATCATCTTATTATTTGCCATAATTTTTTACTTAATAAATATTTTAAAAAAAAGTTACGTAGGTTACGAGCAAGCTTATTTGAACATTGGTTATGACCTCAAAGCCAGCATAGACTGATATATTACATGTTTTATAATGAAAATACTTTACTTTTATAAATCAATTACTAATAACATGTATTTGTATTTTCGATTGTCATCCCAACATTATGTATAAACAAATTGTTTGATGATAGCTATGCTCGGTAGTTATGAGTGATGAAGGAATTATGTTTTCCGGATTGGTTTGTTAACTTGTTGTTTGATAATTCAGCTAAATTCATGTCTGATTTATTTTTGTGTATTCGTTTCAACTCTCCCACACTTAGAGGGTTTCCCCTTCTTTGTTGTGTCAGATTTATAAGAAATAATTATTTCTTTACAATGAACTGATATAATAGTATTAAATAAATAGAAAAGAACTGGACTGGTTTCTTGTTTAAATCAAATTTTTAAATTCCTGGTTACTGTTCAATTTTGATTCTTTTTCATAGAGTTAATTAATTTTTTTTTAAAAAAAAGAATAATTATACAGTGCAGTTTAATAATATAACAAATTCTATTTTTTCCTTTTTTGTAATATATTTCATTTCATGTAGCTTTAGATGTTTTCAGAATATTCTTAGCTCATTGTTAAGTTCTAAATTTGGTCAGGTAATCTCTCTAACCCAGTGTCTTCACCCTTGGATGGCCTATAGTTAATCGATTTAACAATATTGCTTCTATCATCTTGACTTCTAGCTTTCATGTATTAACTCATAATTTATCTGTACTTTTAATATAAGTTAGGTATAGTAATCGATGAAAAAATCAATTTCAAAATCTTCAGTGATAAACATTATTTTTTTTTTTACCCCAGGAACCCATGTTCGATATTTAACCAGAATAGATGCGTGCTCGAAAGTCGCTGTTTTCATAAAATATTTTAAAAGGTTTTCAGTTGAACAGTTTTTGTTTGACCATTCCCTGTATAATTAAAGTCCACGAAATAACTAATTAGAGTCTCAATTAAAATGGATAAATAAATTTCTTTGAAATTCTGAGACTTTGGCCTTCCCACAGTATTATGTGCAGTATATTGCTATATAATAACAGCTATATAATGTCAATTATTGATGTAATATCTTTTTCTCTTGTTTATCGTCATTTTTGATTTCGAGTAGACACATCAATGAAGTGTAGAACATCTTAAATATATAAAGCGATTGTTCGATAAACATCAAGCTATTGACAATTACTATTTTATAATGAACGATATAAATACCATTATGACTGATTTATTTAAACAAGAAATATGTAAATTTTATATCTATGTAAATAGTAAAAAAAAAAACATTTAATTTCAAGCGATTGTGGAAGAGATTTTATAATTATTGGTGCCTGTAAATAATCTGCCTGGTAAAGGGCAACAGCCTAGTCGGAGAAGAGCGTAAAAAGACACAATTAAATCATACCTACCATTATTATTTATATTGTGTCATTGTATCATTTATTTGACTTTTTTGTATTATTGTTTTTAAATATTTCATTAAATGTTTATAATGTATATATATATATTATTATCGAATTTGGGGGAAATTGTTTATCTAATGTTAATAATTTTTATGATTTAAATGTATAATGTACTTACTTAAATTTTAGTTAAACATAATATAACTGATTGGTTTTTTTTTATTTGATGAATTTTAAAAGGAATACAAGTTGTTTGTGGTTTCAGTTATATTTTAACTATGAAAGCTAAACATGAACTATTAGAAATCTACAGAGTTTACAGCCAATAATGAGTTATTTAAATAACTTTTGGATCAGAAATTTGTATTTATTATTTGTTTTTAATACAGCTATGTTTTGCTAAAATAATTTGATATACTATTGTTAAAATAAGTTATTAACATTTAAACTATTTCAGGGATTGTGAGGAGAAATGATATTCGACTTATAGTTCATTTGGGGGATTTTCAACGACTAATAAATATTGCTGTACACTTTTTACTGTACATGTTCATCAAGGTTTGGTAATCTTGTAGAAAAGGAAAGCAGTCTGTGTCTGTGAAAGTGACTTATGGTTTTGTAGTCAAATTTTGTAAGATGGTGCATGCTACTTCTAGTCAGAGTCATGGAAAGTGGTGAAGTAAGCTTAAGAACGTGGACAACATTTAAATTTTATAATCAAGCTTTCTACATGATTTATTATATATAACAAGATTTCACAAAAACACGTTAAATAACAATCAATGATCAAACCACAATATGAAATGGAAAAACAAGACTAAGGTATTTCAAACGTAACAAGCGGTCTTCGTCAGAGTCAAAACCAACAGTGTTTCAGTTGGGTTTTTGATTCTGACGAAGACCACTTGTTACGGTAGAAAGATCTTAGTCTTGTTTTCCCATTTCATATTGTGGTTTGATCAATGATTGATTATATAAAGTCGTGTGATGTGGCGATGTATATACTTTCAAATTAGATTATGACATCTATGTTTCTAATGTCTAAAGGTGTACTAGCACCTTTATTCTGGTCAATGTAGCTCTGAACGATACCGATCATTCACAGGTCATGGTAGAACGAATGATCACCTTATTTAAAATTCTACTGACTATATGGGTATTCCTGAATTGAGACTGGAGTTCCACTAAAAATAAATCTAATTGTTTCATTAACTTGCACTTCTTTGAAAGTCGTTTATTTCTCTTATTAATTTTTAAAATGTTGATTTATATAGAAATCTGTAAATTATTTATTTACATTTATAAATAGATAAATATACATTTATAAATTAAAAATGATAAAACAAAACACTAGGATCGATATTTTAAAAACAAGTTGGTCATCTGAAGCAGGGATGACATGAGTAAATGTTTTCTGGTACGTGAATCAAACTGTTTGAACTTAGCTTTGAACTATCGGTTTATTTTTTTTATTAAAAACATCTCTGCTGATTTTCTTTTGACGATGGCTGTACAAAATATCGATCAAAGTAAGTGTCTTGTTCTGTGTCATTTTTTATAACTCCAGTTGTACATGTTGTATTTTGAAAATATATTACAATAAACAATACTTTGTTTTTTTTTTTAAAGAAATTAATGACAATAGGTTAACTCGAGTTAAGTGTATAGTATTTATATTTCAAATCAGAAGTTTATCTCTTTTAAGTTGTTTCTTATCGTTTTAAAAATTACATATATGCTGTTGTTAACTTCTTGTTGGAATTAAGTTTATCTTTGTTGCCCTGATACCTTTTTGTGTGTTTTATTTTGTTTTATTAAATCAAATATCCTATAGAAAATTATATCTTTTATTAGTGTTTTATTTTTGAAACTATAAAGCAAGGTTTCTTGTTCTGCATTATATTCTTTAGCAGAATGTCTTTCTTTCCTCAATGACAGATTGTTTTCGATTATACCTATATATATATTTCTATAAGAAAATATTCTAATAGTAGTAAAATTACGTTTTTTTTTAAACAAAATTCCTTTTTAACCAATATTTTATTTTTTTTTATACCATTAATGGCTTATCACTGTCTCGTTGGGAAAAGTTTGTCTATATGAGCTTTTTCTTTAATTCATCGAACTATTCTGATATTAAAATAAATATATATGGAATAATTTATTTTAATTAAATCAGTTATAAGTTAAAGTGCATTTTCCATCGAGTTACTTATTTGACTGAATGAAGTTTTGATAGTTGTGGATAACAAGAAATTCCTCGAAAGTAAAACTGTTAACAGATGTTGAATTTGTACCCGCCTCTTTATATACCTTAAAGGAACAGACTTTGCACTGAAGATGGGACAGGAAAAAAGTCGGATTTTATATAACATTTTATTAACAGCTAACATAACTTTTTCAGTCAACTTTTGAACTGATCTCTAAAAATGTATTAGCTCGTATATTCTATTAAACTTATCTTTGTTAATTAATTTTTTATCTAATTATTGCAGTATTTCTAAACAGATTTGCAAACTTGCTAGTCACTCTTTGAATTATACTGTATTCTTTCCTGCCATGAAATTGTGTCACTTCTTTATATGTTATACTATTTCAGTTATTTTTATATTCTTATTTTTTTTTATAACAGCTCATGTATTAAATTTTGATCTCTCAGATTTGTGATAGAATGGATAATATATATTAAATGAAATGATTTATGTAATTGTGAAATATCTGTTGATTTGTTCAACTTTTAAATGGGAACGTTTGTGTCACTTTCTGTATCGAGACCTTGTATCATTTCAGTTAATCTTTTTCGCCTTAATTTCATAATTGCTGTCTCTAACTGTTAGGTTGAACCCTATTTCTTCAACTAAAAATTATTAATGGTGCACTAAAAAAAAAAAATAGCTTTCAAACCATTTTTTATTCAATTTGTTTTCTTTACGTTTTGAATCATTTGATTTTGTTGAGTTTCTTCCAAATTCTACAGTCATTTGCAAGTTTACATTACTGGGTTGATTCTAGTCGGCTTCTGTCGGCTTTCAGTGTTCAGTACTGATATAAGCGAGGAAAGTGTGACTCATTTGTTGCAATTGGCACCTTTTTAGTTGTGAGTCATATTACCCGGCTAAATATTTCCAATTTTAAATTGATTCCGATTGGGCTCTCTGAGTACCTGACTTCATACAGCCTTTATGTCCTCTATATGGAAGGACGCTGTGTACAAAATTGTCCAACCCACATAAATCTATAACTACAGTTAGGATTCGAGTCTCCAGTACTAGAGCCAAAACGCTACTTGACCACACTTGGTCAATACCACCCAATTTTAAACATCTATTGATTTGTCAAATTAAATTCTAAAATATTTGTATGAAGAAACAATTAATGCAAGTACCTTGTTAAAGTTAGTATGTTTGTACTTAATTTAATACTATAAGATCGCAGTATATTTTTATATTTGGACTACGCTTTACATGTGCTTGTATAATACAGAGGTGTGATGTTCTCACCTAGCTTTTTACAGTACCTGCTACTTTTTACTAATATGCTCAATGTTTATTAAAAGAAATGTATTTCTTAAACCGTTCGTTCTTGTAATCCAATATCCTTTGTCCATTTTGGTTTCTCTAACGAACTTATGAAAAAAAAAACAAGCCAGGTACAAACGTACTATAGAAAACTATTAAGTTAATAAAAAAAAATATATTCAAAATATTTATTTGAAACTTTTCTGCTCCTGCAATACATTGAAAAAGTAATATTTACGAAACACAGCCGAAGTCACCAAAGAATGAGATGATGTGTCCATGTAGCCATTTCATTCACCAAGGAATAGGATGAAGGAGTATTCAGTACGAGGAATTACCTCCATAGCGCCAAATATTTGACTATCAGTATTAAACCTTAACATCTTTAAAAGAAAAATGTATTATTTATATGAAGAAACATAATAAATACATTAAAATGGTGTATTGTATTATTCATAGTATTGTAAAAGTAAAATGTTGGCCTTTTTACCAAATGATATTAATTTCCTTCAAAAGAAACTGAAACTTCAATTAGTTCAGTTTACTTTCTCTTTAAAGTGCCTCGGGATTTTAAATTTGCAATACCACAATCAGTACAGTACGAGTACAAGAAATATATTTTTGAGTAATTTTTTAAAAAGTGTTTTCTTTTTTTTAATAAATATATTTAGACTTTGTTGAATAAACTAGTCTTTATTTTGTATTTCTATGAGTTTGTAAACGATTCAGATATTAATTCTATTGGCGATCACTGAGATCGTTTTAATTATAAATTGTGTTAGATTTGTATAGAAAAAAACGTGTAAAGAATTAATATGGATTTTTTTTAAGTATTTGAAACTGTCCGCCCCTAGTGGGGCCATGCAGCTATACCACAGGTTGCATTGGCTCAATTTTCCACGTGGTTCTTTGAACCGGGGGCTACAAGGGCCACTGACCCTACCTGGAGCTGAGCAGGTTCAGTAGGACCTTTGGTCCGGAGTTTGATCCGAAACTCTTAAAATAAGTCGGTAGGTACTACGGGCGGCGGGAGCCCATCGAGAGGTTCTCTCTCCATCCCGCCAACTGAGGATGGACTCGTAATGGCTGTTGGTTCTCACCCAGGTTGGGTAGACCCTTGTTGTCGTTGTGTCAGAAGCAGTAACTTCTCGGGTGGATGCCTGGTTAGCATACCGGGGAGCTAGAGCCCCAAACCTTGACCAGTAGGAACAGACCACGATCTCAGCTAAATGGGCTGGAATACTGGTAGCTGTTTTGAATAGACGCTTTGGCTTTTGGAGGGCTACTCAGAGTGGGGAAGAATGGATACCTATCTCGTGCCCTTATATATTCGAAAGAGAGACCTATGGATCTACTCTGTCTGGAACTTATACCGTCCAGGCGGCTTTAGCCCACGAGAGATTTTTAATCTCTTCAATTTGAGAATTGGTCTTACTATGTACCAAGACAGGGCCCCATAATGAGGCTTTGATGGGCCAAATTTGCAACCCCTGATCCCAAGGTAGCGGGAAATTCCCTCCTCGGAGGGGGACGACCCAAATCTAAAGAGTAGTAAGGTAGTCCTTAAACTGTCAGCGATGGGTAATGCTGGTCATTCAAGTATTTGAAACTGCCTATATTGCAGTAATTTAACTGGACCAGACAAGTATATAAGTTTCGATTGATGTTTAATGAGGTTTGTTGAAATAAATTCTGCAGGAGACTGATTTTGCCTGAGAGATCAAGACTTCCTCTTTATACCAGCCCAGACGACATGTAGCAGACACTTACGTGACAAATGCCAGTCTTGCTTTAACTTTGTGTGTTCTCGGCCATACAGTGGCATAGCAAAGGGGGAGGGGGCGGTCCGCCCCGGGCGGCATTTTGAGGGTAAAAGAATAAAAAATAAAAAGCAAACAAAAAATTTGGAAGTTTATACCAAAATGTGTTTTAAGGTCACTTGTTTTTATGTGCAATACTGTTTTTAAACATATTTTTCAACTACAATTGCTAATTAAAAATATTTTTTTTTAAAGGGGGTTGAAAGTTTATATTATATTTGTTTGCGTAGTCAGTTAATTTAATTAAGCCATTTTTTTTATGATTTGAATTATACGTTTCTGTTTTGAAAAATCTTTGGTTTCCTTTGATGGCGACTATATATATATATATATATATATACACGAGTTCAAAATTCAAGAAGAATAACACACAGAGTAAGAAAACACACTTACAGATTCAAATTTTCGGGTAATCCGTCTTCAGAAGAAAAGAGAAAGGGAGACCAAGCACGTTGTAGACGCAACGGCAAGTAACCCTATGAAATATATATGTATATGAGTCCTGTGAAAAGAAGAAAGTCTGGGACTAATAACAGCAGTCTAAAATTAGGCCATTGATTGTAATTTCATGAAAATAAATATTTTGAGGACTTCCCGGAGTTTGGAAGGCCAGGAGGGCGGGGGCGACAAACCTTATTACTACTGCCAAAATCAAATCAGGTCGATGCACTGTAATGTGCTACCCTTTAGCCACTTGAAACTCAAAACGAGTTCAAAGTGCCCGAGATGACCACGTGGAGGTGGGTCTCGCCTCAAGACTTAAGTGTCAGTATCAGATCATAGCGCATTCAGTAGCGTTATAGAGTGCATCCAGAAAGGAGAACATCTTCTTAGGCTCTAACTGTAGGTCAATAATGGCCAATAAGCATATTACTTATAAAAACTTCATTAACTTTATTTATTCATTATAATGATTTCTTTTTTAGGGTGAGAAGGAACATGTTTAGCAAACATCACTGAATGTAGAGAGATGCAAGACTTGCTATTTCAAAAACATTCTATTACTTTAAAAAAAAAAAAAACTTCATACAAGTGACTGAACTTTTACGTGAGTAACATGTCTATTACTTTAATGGCATCAACCCTTCTCAAAAAAAGGAAATAGTGTCTTTTTTTTTTTATTAAAACAAAATCGGATTAACTTTCACAAAAAACAAATTTATATTGAATTAAAAAAAATAACTTTCAAACTTTTAATATTTACATATTTACTATAACGTTGGTTCTATTCACAATATGCAAAAGAAAAACAGAACTTTTAGTAACAAGCTTGATTAACGTATATTTATATATATATATATATTTAAAAAAAAAATTGAAGATCGAAATAGACAATTTCAAGTATAATACAAAAACACAAAAAGAAAATTGTTTTTCAGTAACGTTTCTACAAGTTCGTGTTCTCAATTCTAATAAACACGAAAGGCAAGGTTGGATCAAGATATTAATGTAACCTGGTGGAAACCAGCTAATGGCCAGAGTTACCTTCTCTCTCTTTTTTTAATGGTACCCAAATAAAGAGAAATGTGAGTATTTTTTTCTTTTTTGTGTTTTAACTTAAAACTACATGGTTGCCCATAAAGTCCCTTTACAATTGAAACAGGTTTTTCTAAGGGATATATTTCATAACAGAATATGTTAAACAGACTCAAAACTTAGGTAGTAAGTGCTAGAATAATTTTTTTTTTCTCATTATGGAATCTACCTCATTTATGACTTAGAAATGGTTACTGCTCAAAGAAAAACTCAATGGGTTTTGTTTTTTTTTTTTTTTTTGTTATTGAAACCGAATTGGATACGCAAAATCATTGAACAGAAGACATTCTTCAGTAAGTTCGTTAATGGTAGAAGAATATTTAAAATGAAACAACTGGCAGGGTATGGAATAATAGACCGTGACCTCCGATTGCAACTCGCGAAGTACAACTCTACAGGTACTTAAGAAAATGCTAAACCATGATTAAAAGGGTTTGCAGTTAGTATGCTGAATTGACTTCCACTATGCAAAAACACCTCCTACGCACTTCATTTCTTGTGATAATTCAAACAACATTAATGTTTCAGCAAGACTGATCACAGAAAATGTGATAAACTGAGGGATGGATCAAAACAGTCCAAGATGTCGACTTCCATCTTGATACGTTTTTTGTATTCAATACGTGTCCACTTAAGGACACATATTGAATAAGGCATAAAACCCACAACTTTGCGACACGTTCACTAATTTGTATATTCATTTCACAATTAACTGTTAAACTGTAAAGGACTTTATGGACACGCTATTTATAACGAGAAAGTAAGAGTGAAAAAATTCGTTAGTTTCAAAATATTAACTTTTTTTTTTTATCATTCAAAATCAACACCCTAAAGAACTAAATCCAACACATTAATAAAATCTAAATGACTTTAAACAAACCAAATCCATAGTAAGTGACTTCAATCATTATAATTCCTTAACAACAAAGCATTCCAATAACAGCCTCTCAAGATTCTCCAGCTGAAAGACATAAAAGGAACGATAAAGTAAAAACTTATTGGTTACAGTTCATTCGGTTTCGAATGTTCTCTTCCCTTATTTTTACTATACTGAATAAAAACAATAACAAAACAAATATATGATAAGAAAAGCTTTAATTTTTTGATATTTCTGAGGAATCTATATTTTTTTTTTTTTAATCTTAAATTCAACGAATTACTTTTCCCCGTCAACAGAAATATTTTGAAAGGCTTTATAGATTACGTTGTTCAACAAACTTTAGAATCTAGTCACAAACTATTACCTTTTTCTGAGCAAAATCTTCGATATCTCTACAAATATATATATACATTAATAATGGCCAAGAAAAATGAAAACACAAGGGCTTTTAATAAGCTATATTCCTCTGTCATCTTATATTTTCTCTAAACAGTTTCCATTGTCTTTGCTCTTTTCATATTGATTGATGTTTTCATTTTTCGTAATATCTTCACAAGTTATTACAATTTTTCATCTCCTTCAAATACTAATAAAACTGGGCCAAAAATAATAATGCTAAAAAAATCAGTTTTACTTTACAATAAAATCATCAATTTGTTTTTGTAACTACTCTGAAAGAGATAAGGCATTTAATAGCTGTGTTATTTAAATTACAAAAAAAAAAAAAGAAATTCCTTCAATCAACTAAAAATTGGATTTAGATTTATGATACATTTCAACTTTATTTCATTGTGAAGTTACATTGCATTTGAAATTACATTATTATTTTTTTTTGTTCATTTTTTTGGTTTTAAGAATTCAGTCGTTGAATTTAACAAAAAGAAAAATATAATAAAATTGCGGACTAATCAGTCAAAAATCGTCTAAATTAATCAATTTTTATTCCTTTTTTCTCTACGTATCGTCTTCTTGCTTCTTCGATCATTTTTGCTTTTCTTTCAGCGAAGCTAGCCATTCTATCTTGCCCTGATTTGGCAAATACTGGTTCTTTTTTCTGTAGGCTCTGAAAAAGTAATATTTAATTATAAGTATATTATAAAAAAAAATAGTAAATATTTGTACCCGTGTTTGAAGCAAGAGTTCTAGAAATCCATACATACATTAAAAAAAAAAAAAGAAAGAATATATAATACTTACTGGTGATGGTTGAGAGACAGAACGATGCGCCTGCGCATTGGATGAGCCTGGTGTCTGGGGTACAAACTGCACAGCTCCCTCCAAAATATTGGATATAGTCAGTCCTACACTCCTAGTCCTCGCTAAAATTAGTAATAATCATTGTCAAGTAAAGTTTACGATATTGAGGGTGAAAGAAAAGAAAGGGATAAAATGACTGGGAAGTTCTAGGAAGAGGGAGCAGAGGAAAGGTATGAGGACGACAGTTCGGGAGAGAGAGAGAGAAGGGAAAAGAGTAAATTATAAGACAGAGTGGAAGAAGAAGTTCATGATATGTGCAAAACGCTAAGGAGCATAAATAAACTGAACAGTTAGAAAAGAGAAAAGGTGATAATAAGGAAAAGGGAAGTTGAAAAAGGAATATAAATATTTAGATAGGAAGTAACTTTTAGTATAAAGGGAGAGTTGGGGAGGGAGTACAAAAGAAAGAGTGAAGATGGAGTAAAGTTGAAAATGATAAAGAGTTCAAGGGTGATTAAAAAAGTTTACTCTCTCAAGCCCTTGAAATATATCAGACCTCTTTCTTGACTCAATGATGTGATTAACATTAGCAACTCTCATTCTTTTAAAACCGTCAACAATAAATGGAATTACAATCATTTTCACCGCATATGGATCCCATGACTGGGATCATTTCAAGATCTATGAGCACTTTCTTATATGCGACTGGAAGGGGTAGTAATGGAGTGATTAAGCGCCTCTGACACTCAACTCCGACTTTCTGCCTTCACGAGGCTACTCTGTTAACCTGCAAGATATAGGGACAAACGAAAGATGAGGAGAAGGTGATCAGGGACTGGGCCTGACCACCTTCGTTTCACATCCTTCCTAATCCCCAAATCCCCTCCTTTTATCCCAGCCCTAATCTAAGGTGTTATGCGATCCGTGCCGAAGGATGGATGATACAGGGGTTACTGTATTATGAAAGGAGCCTCAAGCATACCAGGCGACCTCCTTGAGTAAATAGCCTTACTCCGGTATGCAGTGCTCTGCTGGAGCGGACAAAATACTACCGATAGATATACAGAGATTTTCCCCTGTATGTTACTAAGGAGAAGGAAGTCTGGAGATCATCCTCCGGAAGCGCTAACTAGTGAGAGCCAACCTCCCACAAGTGCACCTAAGGACTCGAAGAAGAAGGAAGGAGTTACTTTCTACCGAAACGTAGGGAGCCTGAATGGACATTATCAATGATGGTTTGTGCAGATTCTGCAAGATGAGGAGGAAACACCATTGCACCTGCTGACTGACTGTCAGGTAATAGAGATAGGCACTTCGGAACACTCAACAAAACCATAGAAAAACTTTTACCGCTGGAACCAGCAAAAATACTGAGCTTTTTGGAGGCGTTGAAGCCAACTGCTGTAATAATAATAATACGACTGGTAAAAAATTGGTACCGACTGGTTCCAATATGTATCCATCTTTTTAACATTAAGTCCTCATTAGTACAATATTATTTATCATAAGTAAGTTGATAACAAATTAAGAACAGTGCAATTGTTCTTACTTAAATCCCTCATGATGACTTCCCTGGGAACGTGAGGAAACACTTCAGCCACTTGCGAAGTCATCATGATAAGCTCCGTGGAAGGAGGTGTGAGCTGCGAAAAGACTGGATGGGACAACTCCCTCGACAGCTCTTCCAAATACTTCTTCTCATATTCAGCCTGCAATGTCAGTTTTTATAAACATTATTATCTTGCTTAAACTTATCAAATGAATGAAAGTCCATAATTCAAACAAAAAATTAAAGTGCAACGCAAATAATACTAACATTTGGATTGTCTGCACTATTAAAAATATAATATCAAAACCGTTGATAATTTAGTTTTGGTTTTATTTTTATATGGCTACAGTAAAGATATCAAACTCTGTGGTAAAGTATTACTATCTCTCATAAGCTATAAAAAAATTGGAACAATTGTTCTAGAACAATCCAACTTGTTACTATTATTGTTGCCATTATCATTATTTATTATTAAGCCGACAACCTGGCAAAACAATGGAGCTGTCTTCCTCAACTCACCTGCTTACCATGACTCAAAGCAAGGAAGGACACATCAGATTAACAATCAATGTAAGAAACTGCGGCTTGATACTGGCTACTGGCAAGAGCTGGGAGAGCCTAACATCCCAAGGAACCATCGACCCAAACCGGCCAAGAGTCGTAAGTGTGACCACCTTCCATATGAAGACTGGTCACAACTACCTCAGGAAATATTACTGAGTAACAAACTGCGGCTTGATTCACTGGCTGCTGGGAGAGCCTTACATCCCAAGGAACCACGACCCAAACCGGCCAAGAGTCAGTCGTAAGTGTGGCCACCTTCCATATGAAGACTGGTCACGACTACCTCAGGAAATATTACTGAGTAACAAACTGCGGCTTGATTCACTGGCTGCTGGGAGAGCCTAACATCCCAAGGAACTATCGACCCAAACCGACCCTAGAATCGTAAGTGTGACCACCTTCCATATGAACACTGGTACAACTACCTCAGGAAATATTACCAGCAGCGAATTGGTTTCTACTAACCCCAGAATATTTTCTCTCACTTCATGATTCAATGGAAGCATAACATTTGAAGGCCTGTCCGGTTCTGAGACTCCCTCAGTATGACAACCAACTATATGTAGAATATCATCTTTACAGGTCAGTGTATAACCGAATGGCCCAACAACCAAGGGTGGAAGTAGCTAACAAGCAAGCATTTTATTTCACTCGAATCAGACAAAAAAACATTCTCAATTCAAGAAGTACAGTAGGTTATTCGTTATTCTAAGTTGACATTCGGTTTTTAAAGATATACCATATTGTTTTTTTAGAAAACAGAATTTCTTTAAAAAATGTGACAGCATTGACATTTAAGGTTAATTTGGTTACCAAATTTCACTGAACTATAGTTATCCGTTTAGCGTAAAAAAAATCTGAAATATTATAATATGCCATAATAAGCGATTTTGACAAAAAAGTATTCCAGTCATCTTCTCAAAAAATGCTATTTTTTGTTATAATTTCAGTATGATCCGTTAAACGATGTAATCTCTGTCACGTCCACTATTTTTCTGATTCAATCATATGATAAAAATTTTACATTTTACTGCTAAACATATATATCAGGTTATGGAAATTCTGGCATTTTTCTTGTACTGCAGCTATTAGTTTCACAAAAGTCTGAAAATGTTATCACTCTAGAGTTAGCTGTTTAGGAGAAAAAATGTTTAGAAACACATTTGGGCGAAAAAAGTTTGTTTTTTCATGATTCAATATTGCTCAAAACCAATAGGGCACATCTACACTTTAAGGGATACAAAAAGCTTTCACATAAACATGTGAAATAACAATTATTGATCAAACCACAATATGAAATGGGAAAACAAGACTAAGATCTTTCAACTGCAAACAAGCGGTCTTCGTCAGAGTCAAAAAACCATCTGTGACATGGGTTTTTGTAACTGTTACTCAGTTGGGTTTTTGACTCTGACGAAGACCGCTTGTATGCGGTTGAAAGATCTTAGTCTTGTTTACCCATTTCATATTGTGGTTTGATCATTAAGGGATATGTGTAAAAGCATGAAGCAGATCCATCAAACGGTGTGACCTATAAAGTACTCATAGAATGGATGGTAAATAATAGAGACATCAAAACACGTAAATCTGTTACAATTTCAGGATAGAATTTGTATAATGGATTCCAATTATGTTAGTTTTATCATAGAAATTCTAACTAAATGCTTATATTATATTAAAGAACACCATCTGATTTTAAAAGGCGCTGCTTTTTAGCATTCCATTATCTAATGAAGTAGATCTTACTTTGAATAGTTTATCCACTAAACGGATGAAAAACACCATCGTTAAGAAAAGTTTTAATAATATTATTAAATGTCATATACACCCAATAAACATGAGTATTCACATTGTTTAAATGTTAACTAAATCTCATTGTAGGGTAAAAACCTAATGAAATCATCTCCACATATAAAAATTTAATGGTATAAACAACGCGTTTCGAACACGTAGTGTTCTTCCTCAGGCATTAACTAAGTGTGAGTGTCTGGGGTACAAATGTTCGACAATAGGTCAGTTGTACCACAGACACTCACTCTTAGTTAATGCCTGAGGAAGAACACTACGTGTTCGAAACGCGTTGTTTATACCATTAAATTTTTATATGTTGAGACTATTTCATTAGCCTTTTACTCTACAATGAGTAAATACCACATAATAACTGATAGCACTACGCTAGAATTAACTAAATCTATTTAAATACAAGTTGTTGACATGTAACTAAAGTAGTTTGTATTGTACCTTATCTCGCGCGGTGAAAGGAGACACGTCAAAGGACAGGCTGTCAGCTATCGACTTTTCAATCCTATTGACGAACTCTTCGTCATTCTCTCCTTCTTTACGTTGAATTGATGTCAGGTACCTGCATCATTTGTACTATGGTTAACCATCCGAAGACAATAGAATATATATATATATATATATATATATATATATATGATAATCACAATAAACTCGTGTGGAAACTAATGAAAGTAAATGCACAAGGAAAATAAAAAACACAGAAAATATGATTTGAGGCCTTTCAAATTTATGTCTTATGTTTCAGTACATATGTATTATATGTATATATGAAAGTAAATGTACAAGAAAAAATAAAAAACACAGAAAATATGATCTGAGGCCTATCAAATTTATGTCATCAGAGCATATTATCTGTTTTTTATTTTTCCTTGTGACATTTACTTGCTCATATATTACATATATATATATTATATTATATATTACATATATATAATGCATATATATACATATAATTAATATATATTTCTTTATTGTGGTGTTTAATTCATATATATATATATATCAGCTCAAAAACGAAGAAAAGCAACACACAGAGAAAGAGATACACTTACAAACTCAATTTTTCGGATGATCCGTCTTCAGGAGAAAAGAGATTGGGCGACCAAGCACGCCGGAAACACAACGGCAGGAAACCCAATATTATTTTTATATTGCCAATTTATTTGTCCTGCCGTTGTGTTTCCGGCGTGCTTGGTCGCCCATTCACTTTTCTCCTGAAGACGGATCATCCGAAAATTTGAGTTTGTAAGTGTATCTCTTTCTCTGTGTGTTGCTTTTCTTCGTTTTTGAGCTGATTTGCGTCCAGTTTATATATATATATATATATATATATATATATAGCCATTGAAGGTCAAACACTGAAGTTATCAATGACCATTGAGAGAAACAAGAAGTAGAAAAATTGTTGAAGCCGTAGCTCGATCTTTGTTAAATTAAGAAATTCACACATCAATACTATACTATTTAACTCATAAACAAGTTAAAATATTTAGTAGGACAGGTCAGATAATGAATAATATATACAGGTCAGAAAAGTAAATCATTAAAATGGCGTGTCGAACAACACCAATAGTCCATAATTAAATATGAACAATGCAGCATCTTATTTTCATAAAAAGAATGAGGTTCATGATATAAATTAGACAGAAGTTGAAACGATCAAGTATAAATGAAAGATCGATGTTATTAACAAATATCATCGGGTAACTAAAATCAAATTTAGTAAATCAAATACTATGAACATTATTGTTGGTTTATTCAAATTAGACTGAGTATTAATTCCGTTTTTTCATTCGGAATTATTATTTTTTTTATAATTCTTGTGTTTTGAATAATATTGGTGATAAGTAAAATCATTACGATTTCAATATCAAAAACTAAGAAGATTACTGCAACTAGAACAGCATCTTTATCTACCAGGGTTGACATCTGGCAGATAGTTTCTACTTACTCATTCCTTAATTTGATTACCTTTTGTTTGAGAGGAGACAAAGAGATTTATCGTACTATTCTATTGTAGTATTAGAAGTACCACTTTCCTTTTGATTTTATTGACTTTGTTCAATCCCTATTCAACCAATAAAAAAAAACAACAATTTACAAAAATACACACTTGATTTTAAAAAGAGTTGTTGGTGTAAAGAGAAACCAAAAGATATCAGAAGGGAGGGAGGCTGCCAGGACGGTAGGGCTGATGTTTGCCCATGGAGGTCTGACAACTTCAATGGAAACAGGCTGTATTTCCTGAGACAACTCTGCTTCCAGCCCAATGAATCTAAAACACATCATCACACTGTACTCACAAAACAACAGCCAGCCATTCCAATTCAATTAAAAGTTATTATTATAATTCAAGCATCCATCTTATCTCCAGCAAGAAATTTTGAATTATAATCTAATAAAGATTCCAATTTTGATTTTCTGCTCTGCAATATCTGAAAAGGACCCACTCCTATTCGTCGAAATCACAATTCGTCCAGTAAAATGCAAATTATATGCAAACCCTCGTTACAACTATTACAAAGACAACCAAAAATATCACAGCTTTATACCTCCACTTAAAAACGAAAAAAATAATCAAAATGGATAACAAAATTATAGAAATAAACTAGAAGTAATACATAGTATAAAAATAAACTGAAGAGTTTCAAATTTTGAAGGCGTTGAGTACAATCAGAGTTAGGTAACTCTCTTGAAGACTGCAACACTGTAATCTGTCAAGTTCTTGTTCATTTCTCTACTCTCGTGCTCCTCTGTTAGTTAGGTTTATGACAAAAACTACTACAGAGCAATTTTATATAAATAACACAAATTGTCAGATTTATTTGCTAAATGAACTTCAGATATTTCAACAAAAAAAAAAATAGTAAAGCCTGTCAAGAACATAGGATTTTACATAAATTTCTAACCTTAATGAATTATATGTTGTAATAAATCATATCACGTGCACTAACAGGAGAACTGTTTCATCTATAAAATTATATAATAGAAAGTATGATGGAATTAATAATGATTACAAAACGATTAAATTACTTACTTTAGTAAACATTTTTTGCCAGAGGTTGTTTCTTCTGGTTGAAGAAAAAGAGGCACTGAACCTTTTTCAATGAAAGACTTCATGCTAGCAAGAGATCTACTATCATCGTTGAAATCTTGTAAACCAGGAACCAATGAAGAGAGAAACTTCTGATTGTTCGACGGCTAAACAAACGAACAACAGAACAATTGTATCATTTTCTTTCTTAGTGAAACATTTCAAGGAACTCTATAGAAACAACAAATATTTACGGCTCAGTAAACAAAGTGCTATTCAAATGAATGTTTCAGATAAGTTATTGACCATTACCAGGTAACTCTAGTAAACAACTATTGAATGTTTCAAAGGAACTGTTTTATTAGTTGAACTTCTATTCTTATTAGAATACCAAATAAAATTAAACTGACACTTGTAAATTACATAACATAAATTACTAATTGAATTATGAAAAAGCTAAAATTGACAAATACTTTAAAAAATGATGTTATAAATATATCCATTAATTTTTGTAAATATATATTATTTAATGAACACGAAGCATTTGTTTTTAGAAGTTATAATTCATTGTAACAAACAACACGTAATTTAAACCTTACAGTAAAATAATGCATACTTACTGAAACACATCCTGTTGCTAAATGAAGAGGAATGTAATCAATTTTGCTCACACAATTAGCAACAATAACTTTAGGTGTTCGACTTCGGTTAAATTTATTAACTTCTTCAACATTTACTCCCAAAACAATGCATAAAACACGGAGAACTATGCTAAAATGGAAGGAAATAAGATTAAAATGTTGAAATATGGGACAACTATTGAATGCTTTAAAGGAACTGTTTTCATAAGGTGTACAGTAAATAACAATGCCTAAAACTGTGATGGTTTCTTCAACTTCTTGACCAATAAATATTGCATTCAAAAAACTTTAAGTATGCCTACATCACTGTCACAAAATAAATAACTTAGTATTGCACTATTCGACATATTAAAAATAATGTTAACCTTTAATTCATACAAGGTCACAACCTCAAAAGTTTATATCAATTGAAAAATTATTAAATGATCCTTTAAAACTGAATTAAATGAACAAGCAATAATTACTTTAATGTTTGCAATAAGATACCTTCTTATATGAGGTGTTTGAGATAGCAGAACCCCTGCTAAACATGCTTGAAAACCTATAAAGAAACGCAGAAGGGCCAAAAGAACTCCAAATGGGAAATAAACAAGCAGAGAAATAAACTGCCAGTTCGATTTAGGAAACCTAGAAAATGAAATTATTTATCAAGGTTGTGTGAAATATACCATACGACACTTAAAGATTCATGATTTCAACTTCTATGGAATATAGTTTCAATGATAAAATTTCTTCTTATTAAATTAAAAAGTACAATATTGAATGTTCTATTACTTACCTTTCTTTTTCAAATATATCCTTTATGTCCGAAGTGAACATCTTTTTCAAAAGTTTCACTCGATAAAAATAAAATCAATTTTCACCAATGAAATACGTAACATCACATTAGAATGAAGTTTTCATCTTTTGTAATACTATAACACAGTAAAAATTTAAAAATCAGAATTAAAACCCAAATAAATATCGGAACTAATTTCTGTTATATTAAATAAGGAAGTAATAAAAGTTTAGAAAGAGAAGTTAAAAAACAAACCAATAAGAAGAGCGAATTTCTAGGTAACAGACAAATTTAACCAATGACGTGCCAGGAAATTTTTGTAGGAGTAATGTGAAAGTGTTAGCCAAATTGAAAACACGTCCAACCACCAGAGGTAAAACAAGGATTATGCATTCAGTAAACAGTCAGCTGACTGGGACCTTGGGGAGGGTTTCAATTTTTGCGGGAGATTTATTTTAGTTTGTTATTAATGTAATGGTTTAAGTGAATGGAACCAACCTTGATATTAACTAATATTTGGAAAAAAAAATATCTCTTAGATACCTCTTGACAAGTGGTTGTTGAGAAACATGTGTGAAGAAGAACCTTTGAATAATACCAACGTGAAAAAAGAGGATTTTATATGTGGTGTTATTGAAGGTATTCTGTTCTGAATAATTATTTCTTTTCATTTGGATTTAGTAATTCTAAAATGGGATTTTATAACTTAATGTTTAGTCCTAAAATATACTCTTAAATACATCGTCAATGCTTATGTACTTATTCTAATCATTTACTCCTACATTTTCTATTCTTTTTTATTAGTTAAATCCAAACTACACATATGCAGCAAACATTTTTCAACTTAAGGATTACTTTAGAATCATTGATGATGCTCATATTTGTTCATTTTCTACGAAATTGTTTATGTATCGTGAACTTATGTTATCGTATTTTTTATAATTATATTATTTTTACGATTAGCCATTATATTTCACAAGTATAAAAATCTTTTACTTTTACACAATATATTAGATTTACTCGAAGTTAACTTATTATATCACATAAATCGGTTTTTATTTATTATCAATTATTTTGATAACTTGTCTTAACGACGTTTTGTAAAATATATGGCTATAAATGTGTCCATGTTTCTATTTTAGCAGTTGCTTGCTTTGTAAACATACGAAAGATGATATATTTCATCATGATTTTCTGTTTTAGGGTTTTATGGTAGGCCATGGACTTCCGAACAAAGAAAAGATCTTTTTCAGAAGTACGAGTTTTATAATAAACAAACAAAAATTAAACTTCCGTTATAATTGTTCTATTTAGTTAGACTTATTTGATTGTATCTGTTTTAGATTAAGAAAATGGGGCATGAATGCGTATGTATACGCCCCAAAAGATGACTCTAAGCATCGTGCTAATTGGAGAGATCTTTACACTGTTGAGGAGGCTGAACACTTATCATCTCTTATATCTGTAGCAAATGAGAATTGTATTACTTTCTACTATGCTCTTTCACCTGGTTTAGACATCACATATTCCAGTGCTAAAGAAATTTTAACACTTAAACGTAAACTTGAACAGGTTTCACAGTTTGGATGTAGTGCTTTCGCCTTATTGTTTGACGACATTGAACCTGAGATGTCAGAAGCTGATAAAGAAGTTTTCCAGTCATTTGCACATGCTCAGGTCTGCTTTAGGATATTATTAATTTCAAATATCTTAAGTCATGTTTACATCAAATTCAATTTTAGGTGTCCGTAACAAATGATGTTTATCAGCATTTGAATCAGCCAAAGTTCCTAATATGTCCTACACAGTATTGTTCGGCTAGAGCTGTTCCAAACGTGCAAAATTCAGAATATTTGAATACTTTAGGATCCAAACTTGCACCAGACATTGGAATCATGTGGACAGGTATAATTTAAAATATATTTATACTCTTTTCTTATGTCACGGTATTTAATATTAACATCCTACTAAATTAACAAATTACTTTTATTAGTTTTTTTTATAGTGATAGTAGTGAAATAACAATATGTTCTAGTAAAGATATTCATTGTTGATTGACAATTAATTTGAAAGGTCTCTTATGCAGAAATTTATGCCCAAGAAATTCTTAGAAACAAGTTACCAAGTACAGAAATTTAGAAGGGATTGTTGTCCTTATTTAAATTATAACCTGTGGGAAAAGGAAATTGGGATTAACTAACGCCAGGATTGAATACAGTTCATGATATTCTTTGTTGATCAGGTATTTAATAGGATATAAGGTATTCGTGGAGTGACTTAACATTTCATTTATGATTAAACTACATTTATTGTTACAAGAATTACGTATTGCTATTCATAGGAAGTAATTTAAGAACTTAAATACATCTAAGTTATATTATTATAAATATTTAAAGCCTTATGGAGTATGTTTTCATAACTCAGCCGTTCTTAAGAGAAATAAAAACTCAGTAAATTCTTTCGATAAAATAAAAATTGGACTAAAACCAATCGACCAGGTGTAGGTTCAATATACCTTCAAGAGAATGCTTAAATGTAAGGTAACACAAAATAGTATTCCGTTGGCCTATGAGAATTGACTGTGCCCAAACCTGGGTTATTATCAAAAGAGTCACAAAAAAAAAAGAGTGACCCCTGAAACTAGTGATGACGATGTTAAAATTAAAGATTAAACATCATTTTACCATTGTTAATTAATTTCTATATTCTATTAATACAATTTTCAAGTGTTTTAAAAATATTTTATTTTTAATATTATTGCATTTACTGATTTTTTTTTTATGCCGTATTCAATCTTTATGTTCAATTAATTACATTTTCTACTGTTTTAAAAGATTGATTTTTTTATGGCATGTTCAATAAATAAAATTTTGCCCTACCTGAAGCACTCTTTTGATTTTTATTTATTGTGACACCCTTTTGAACGGCTCCCCCAAACCTATCGAGCTGTAGAGTCATATAGAACATAGAACATCGAGCTATAGAACATAGAGTCAAATATGTTCGTTTAATATTACTTACAACTTTTGTAGCACTAATACTAATATCAACTTTCATACTTTTGGGTTATTATTAATTTCATTTCCGTAAATAGTTTATTGGAAGTATTAAATCAGAGATCTAAAATGGTTTTTTTTAGCTAGTACTGATTTTTATCATGCAAAGAAAAAGTTCTTTTTTTATTTGAATCCATTCACTGCTCCTTTCCGCCATTTGGTCACAGTGTCTGCATACTTAATTGGAACAGCTATAATATCAATCGGAAATGCATATTATTACTACCACCTAGGTTAGTATGATTTAATATGGCAAACCGTCATACCTCATATGATGATTTTGGGGTTCTTGGAGTGCTTTCGGACGTTGTCCATCTTCGATCGAGTAGGTCAGTTGCGATCGTAGATGGACAACGTTCAAAAGCTCTCCAACGACCCCAAGATCATCTTACGAGGTATGACGGTTTGCTATATTAATAATATGAATTGAATACATGTTTACTACTGATAGGATGGACAATCAATGTAGCTTTTCAAAGTGGAGGCAGCCCAAATGGTTTATGACTACCTATATTCCAGAACTTTTCCTAATTCAGCTTAAGGTTCAATGGTTCCTGGTTCAATCTGTGTATATATATATATATATATATATATATATAAAACGGGTTACTAGCTGTGCGTCTACAACGTGCTTAGTCTCCCATTCTCTTTTCTCCTGAAGACGGATTGCCCGAAAATTTGAGTTTGTAGGTGTGTTTCTTTACTTTGTGTGCTACCTATCTTCAATTATGAACTGTTATAAAAAAAAAAGTATACAGCTAAATATAACTTAATACTTGGTCAATAATTCCTAGAAGCTTTACTACAAAGAAATACTATTGGCAAGCCAATCATCTGAGGCACAAATTATTTATTCAAATATACTAGGCATTAAGTCTGAAAATAATTATAAACATCGTATATATATTTTTTAAAGTAACATAATTTCGGCAAAAAAGTTGTGCAATGTTTAATCCGTTTTTATATTTATGGACACGGTATCCATATATGATTTTTACAGTTGAACGAATTCATTAAAAAGATGAATTAATGTATAAACTAATAAAAGTATTTCAAATGAAAGGTTATATTAAAGTTAGGTTTTTGCCTACTTTACAAGTCTTTTAAATACACACATTAGTTTGTATTATGTTTGTACGTTTATTTATGTTTATATGTTTGTATTCATGAAGGTTATCACTACAATTTCCGATACTAATATATAGAGGCAGGCTAAATTGATTTTCTTGCCGTCATTATTATACAGAGTAACAAGATTTGATTCTGTGAGGCCAGGGTTGCTCAGTGGTAACGTACTCACCTCTGAGACTGGTGGTCCGGGGTTCAATACCCACTCTAGCCCTTGATTTAGTCATGCGGGAGGTGAAAAAATCTGATTGCATCGTCTCTTGGAAACACTAAGCCGTCGGTCCTGAGATTGTACTTGTTAAAGATCCCTGCTCTAAATACACTTGAGTTAGGCAAAATGTAGGACTTCCAATGTGAATGTCTGGTATCACAAAGGGTAATGTTCGAGCTATATATATTCTTTCGTGGCACTACGGCTGTAACCTAACCTAAAATTGATTCTTTCTTCATATATATTTGATGCCTTTAATTAGCCTCACCTTCGCACAGCTGAACCACTAGTAAATAATTTGACAGGTTTGTTTATTTAAAATACTGGTAAACCCGTTTTGCCATTTCCATACTGTAGAGTATCTGCGATATTAAACTATAAAATGAGTGCATGTCACTCGTAGTAATAAATATAAGGTTTTCTATAAATTTTATTCACCAGAGGAAAGAAGTTGAAACAGATCAGATTTTAGAATTAAAAAGAAACTAAAATCCTGTTAAGAACGCCTGCCTCAACTAATGGGTAGATGACAAAATATTAACAATAGCCATGTCAATTTACACTTTTATTTTTTTTTAAGATTGCTATATTCAAAAAGTTATTAGGAATAATTTTTTTTAATGGCCTTCATGTTTTTAGATTTTTCTTTAACATAATTTTTTTTAAAAATATTATTAGTGGATAGAAAAAGACTTTTCTATCAGTCTTTTATAGATTTGTTGCTTATTATGTTTAATTATTTAGATCTAAAAAGTGATCCAGGTAGAACTTTTCAAGACTTGTTTCAATAGTAGCGTACAGACTGGAGGTGTAGGTTAGGTTGCAGTGGCAGTTCTACAAGGGAGCACACGTAGGCCCTTTGTGATACCACACAATGAAGATTGATTCTACAGTGGGAGTACTAAATTTTGCCTAACTCAAATGTATTTAGAGTAGGGATCTTTAACGAGTACCTGACATCGTACAGGCTCGGGACCGACGGTTTAACGTTCTTCTCCGAGGGACGACGCGCTCAGATTTATTCACCTCCCGCGTGAATAAATCGAGGGCCAGGTGAGGATCGAACCCCGGTCCTATCAGTTCAGAGGCGAGCACGTAACCACTGAGCTAGCCTGGCCCCGACTGGAGGTGTAGCACATTAAAATGGTTGGAATAGTGTTAAAAATGAGAATTGTACTTTTCGAACATAAATAACCTAGTTCATGTAGTATAAGAATATATTTATGGTTATTTGAGTCATCTCTAAAACTAAAATAGTTTGATGACAAACAGATCCTGCAACTTGTATTACATTGGATTCTTTTTCAGGTGGGAAAGTGATATCCAGGTCACTGACAGTTGAAGGAATCGATGAAGTTTCAAACATTCTCAAGCGTCCTCCGGTCATTTGGGACAACCTTCACGCTAATGACTATGATCAAAAGCGAGTGTTTTTAGGCCCCTACCAAGGCAGACCGCCAGACTTGATTCCTCGGCTAAGAGGAGTTTTATCGAATCCCAATTGCGAGTTCTGGGCTAATTTCGTCGCCATTCATACATTGGCCCAGTGGTCCAGGTGCACTTCTGATGTTGCCCCTAGTAAGTGTTTCTTTTAATTCTTCACATATAATAATCACTTAAATTCAGCTTCATCTTCTTAATGGTTAACAGCAGAATTTCATCTTTAATATCAGTTGTTTATTTACGAGCACTCTCTAACCACCTCGTAGTATCAAAATGTTATTGGAAGAGTAGACACAAGTTTGTTTAATAAAATAGAGGTTGTTGGTGCCACAAAGGTACGAGTACGAGTACAAATTAAGTAATAACTATATAATTCCAAAATTACACGGTTTCATCCCGTTATGCCTTTATTGCTTGACAGGTTTAGACAAGTCAAGAGCAATCTGAATATTTTTGTGGTACCTTTTGTTTAAGTCGATTATCTCTTTCTAACCGATATTATTCTAGTTTATGTAAAAAATAACTTATTACTTTTTTCAAAATATTATCATTTTTTTTAAATTGGTTTTAATTTACTAATATATTTTATCATCGTCCGGTTGTTCTTCGTTTTTGTATTTCCTACGTTATGACAGTGACACTTGTCTCTTGATGGGTGAGGTTCGAAATGCATCGAGTTATAAGGATGGTGAGTTAGGAATGACGCTGGATTATTTAATAATATTACTAATGATAGAATGATTTTGGAAAAAAAAACTACTTGTATTTTAGATTTAAACAGAGAAAGAACATAGAACTTTACTTGTTTGAAATGCTTTTGTTTTTATTTAAAACTTGTATGCGGATTTCCACATAATTTATTAGTATTTTTCCCCCCTAAATGAATAAATACCGAGTACTAACTGATTGTGCAACTTTTGAATTATTATCTTTTCATATCAATCGTAACTATTATAGTCATCCTACCTTTCATGTTTCACAAGATACTTTACTCTCTGCTTGTTCCTGGCACTGCTGAATAATTGCACAGGATTATATTCTTTGGTCCATAGACCAGTATTAATCAATGATACATACACATATACTAGATACGTGTCTGAGTTATTCTAACCAAACGTCCTATCAAACAAAACAAAAGGCTGACTTTTTAACCCGCGAGGGATCGCTTTTTGTACTCTATCTAAATATCTACTAGATACGTATATTAGCTATGAGACATCATATACATGTATCATGATGTATCAAGTAAATATCATTACTTGAATGTTATGTGATTTAACCTATAAGTTAGAAAATCTTAACATATAAGTAAATAAATAAACAACACAAAATAAATGTCTTCATCCCACATGTTTGAACGTAAATTATGATATTGGCTTATGATAAGAGCCCAAAAATTCTTCTGTAGCAGTAAATTGAGAACTAGTACTGGAAATAAATAATCCCTGAAATTCTAACTAAACATTAAGTGGGGTGGGGGATGCTTGGGTCCATCACTAGTGCAGTAAATATATCATACACGGTTAGTAGTATATTTGAAAGAAATTCACCTCTTTAGAAGATGCATCAGGTTTATCCTGAAAATCATTTCACCCAACCTACATTTGTTTGTCCCAATCCTAAATATCTTTAACTATAAGAATAATATCTCTGATGTAGATTTATGTATACAATAAAACTAATTTCTACAAATTAATGTCGGAGGCGGTTGTTGATGGTGTTTCAGACGACAGCATTTGCTCAGATATCAAACTAGAAACGGAAACAGAAGATGGAGTTGACATCACTTCTAGGCTGCCTGTAAATATGTACCATTCAGGGCGAGCTCTGCGCAATGCAATCGTCGAGTGGCTCCCGGAATTTTCTAAAACAAAACAAGCTTCAGGTAACAGGGGAAAATATTCAACAGCATAAAAAATATTAAACTACAGTAGACTCTATATACGCCCCCAATAATGTTCAAATTATGATATTTTGGTTTAAAATGTTAGTATAAAATGATAAGAACTCAAAAATTCTTCTGTAACAGTAACTTTACACTAACAGACAGACTCCACATATACAACACAATCTTGAAGCCTTCTTGGGCTTATGCTATAGAACTTTGGGGTTCTGCCAAAACTTCAAACATTCGTCCTATACAAGCCATCCAATCAAAAATACTCAGAAAACTCTCGCATCTCCCATTTTACGTCCCAAATATAATCATTCACCGAGATCTTAAAGTCCCCTTCGTTCTCGACTATGCAAAAGACCGCTATAAAAAATTCCACAGTAAACTCTCAACTTATCCAAACCCACTTGCTCAAAATCTTTCCCAACTAGTAATCCCCACAAACCCCCAAAGACGACTAAAACGACAATGGCTACGTGACTTTCTGTCACCCTAAAGCTTAAACATAGTTACGGAGTGCCACCAATGGGTGTCCACCCGATTCACGTCACATAATCAAAAAGCTAAAGGAGTAACCCTAAATCAAAATTACTTCTAAATACATGAAATTGTAGTCGAAGTATCAAGGGAAAAAAACAGTAACTTGAAGACTAGCACTGGGAATAAATAATCCCTGAAATTCTAACTAAACAGGAGATAGACATTCTAACTTACTACAAAAGACATTCAACGCACAAAAATTGAAACAATTGTATATTTTTACTACTTTGCTCTGTAAGGCAGCTGTGACTGCCCAAGAAGTTTTGGTACGCTCTGTATGAACTAATTTCTTATGGAATATTTTTTTTTATGTCATAATAAGTGATTTAAAAGGTACTGTTGTATGTGTTTAATATCTATTTTTTAAAAATAGTTAAGAACTATACTTGTGAGTTTGTGAAACAAATGACAATGGTATCGTAAAGTCAAGATGGTGCATATAATTTGGAGTCAATCTTTGTAATGATCCGTGAATTACTTCGTTGCCTCACTCCTTTTTGTTCTACTTTTCTCCTGATGACGGCATAATGTTGAAAATATTGAGAAATGTATATCTATCTTTTTTTGCATTTTCCTAATTTAAGTTGAAATTAATTGTCTGTTTCGACTATACGTTTTCATTCAAATTATGTATTTATATCAATATTTTATTCTCAATAACTTCTGTGTTCTATATTTACATAAGTATAACATTATTTCACTATAAAGTCATGAAATAACAATCAACGTTCAAACCACAATAAGAAATTAGAAAAAAAGACTAAGACCTTTCAACCATAACAAGCGGTCTTCGTCAGAGTCAAATCTCAATTCATTTAAATCTCAATCGTAACAGAACTCAAATTAGTTGAGATTGCGAGTCCGTAACTGCTTGTTACGGTTGAAAGATCTTAATCTTTTTTTCTCATTTTTTAAAGTGGTTTGAACGTTATTAAACAAGAGTATATTTATATATGTTTCATTAATCACTAAACCGCAGTCTTGGCATTCACAATCTTCAGACTGAGAGATTCGATTCGAACTCGAAAAGGAGCTGGCCAAGTGACATTTTATATTTAGATATATTTATCTGTTTTATTGATTTTATCTAACTTGTCACTTGGCCAGCTCCAGTTGAACCCTGTTAGCATGACGATATGTTGGTTTGAGTGAAGTGCATTGTGTTTTGCTATGTCAGCCGCCCGTCGCTGTAGCGTTCCCTCTTTTGTTGCAGGGTTCATAATGAAGCCCCAAGTGGTTGGGTCGTTGGCTCCTGTCATAGCCCCTATTGCTCCCATAGTGCCTGTCGTCACCACCTGTCTTGCCCTCACCGCTCCCACAACCACTGCAACGCCTCAGATGGCCACTCTTACCGCCGTCTGTTCAACGGTAATCATTTTAAAAACAACCTTCTGCTTTCCTCCTTTTTTCTTCCTTGTTTAATAAAACTTTGAAAATGTAGAAAAAGCTGTCTTACCTCGAATACTGCTGCTGGACTTGTCCAACCTGTAAACGGTGTATTCTGTTTATAATATTAATAATACTAACCTGAGAAGTATTAACAAAACACATACAGTTCAATATTACATCGAATACTAGATTGAGGTTGAAAATTTTTTATAACATATGCACAGTTTATTTCACGATTTCGAAGTGCAGTTTTCTTGACATGTTTATGAGATTATGCACCAATAGAAACATAAGGTGGCTTGATTTCTTTATTGTCAATAGAATTGCATGAATTTAGAAGGTCAATGATGCCACAGTCACATGACCTCTTTGATGTAGTACTCTGCTAGAAACACTTTTTGTTTCACAGATGTATTCCTGAAGGTCTCTCAAAATAAAGACAATATTGACTTAGTTTACGAATATTGAATGTTTGTACTTAACCAAGTGAAAGAGAAAAGAATATTACCAATAGTTCTAACTTTGTTTTTTTTTGCATGACTATTTGTAATTTTTAGAAACTCCATTTTCAACAAACGAATGTTTGTTGTTTATAATAAGTTATATATGTTTATAATTTGTAATGTTTTGTAATTTAATATATATATATATCAGCTTCTGATTTAGCCATTTTCAGACTTTTTTTTTTGTTTTTCCTTGTTTAGGTAACCCCCAAATCAGGTAGTTTAGTATTTACCTGTTCACTTATTTACATTACTGTTACATGCTTTCAAGTTTATGCAACGCCATTATTTCAAAACCTGTATTTATGTATGTATGCAAAACGTATAAATACTCACAAGCAATATAAAATTGAATTATACATATATATATATAGAACAGAAAAAGCATATTTTTTTTTAACATGCTTGTTGATTTTAAATAGCAAATATTTTAAACTATAAGCAATGCTCAAATACTTTTTACTATTTAATAGGAATTTTCCAACACAATATTTGACTCTGACGAAGACCGTTTGTTACGGTTGAAAGATCTTAGTTTTGTTTTCCCATTTCTTATTGTGGTTTGATCATTGATTGTTGTTTCACGTGTTTATGTGAAATCTTTTTATTGCTAAATAGTGAGACCCAATTATTATAATTTTCTGATATCTTTGGAATGTAGATATATTTATCTTCTTCGTTAGTTATGAGTACGTACTTTCATTGGTCATTTCTCATTTTGTATATTTAATTGTGTTTTAAAAAATTGATGGCCAACTTCAGATTATAAGTTTGGAATTAGTTTCAGCTTAGAATTAAGCTGAAACTTATAGCTAACTTTATTAACCGGGGCCAGGTAGTCTTGTTTCTTGCGTACTTGCCTCTCGTCTGGTAGACCCCGGGTTAGATTCCCACTCCGGCCTCGATTTTCCAGCCTAATAAGGATTTTCTCACGACAGTGTACAAAGTTATGAGCCGGACCATGGAGATACAGTTTCAAAGCTACTGGTTCTGAAACCCTGTTAGTTTGAATATTTGATTGGTTGTTTCAGGTAAATGGGAATACCAGTCCAATAGTCATGAACTCGTTACTATCGGAGAACAAGGTGTGCACGGAGCCAATGGACTGCAACCCTCCGGAGACCTCCAAGTGTGGCGCAGTCAGTAGGCTTGCTCTAAATATTAGTGTTTGCCGAGTGGGTCAGTCTGTGAACATGTCTTTGTTTAGGCCGAGTCAGCGGGAGATGTGGACGTGTACACCAAGCCAGAGACAGACTCCCCTGCCAGCAGCACTATGGTCGTCGACTCCAGCTCTCCTGATCAGTCGGAGCAGAGCCTCTCCGACAATCTGTTAGTACCCCTCAACTAATCTATATCTGATAATCTACAAAAGTCAATATGAGTCATAACCAAAATTCATTTCCAAACTTGCAGTAATGTACCTTTACTCACTACCTGACTCCTATATTTGTTTTATAAATAAAAACCTGAATTGACATAAGTATCCCATTTTTGAAAAAAAAATGTACATGAGATTGGAAAAAACTTCATTGAACGATATAATTTTGAGATCTTTACAATATAATTAAAGTTAATGGTTTTATTTTCCACTGGCGATTGCTATCCGAAGAGTGTATTGCTGTTTCAATGGGTTCTGTTCTTCAAGCGCTGACTGGGGCACCATTGGAGTGGAAGACTTGAATCTCCTTTGCGATCTCTTCTATCTACCTTTTGAACATGGTACTCAAGGAGTTTTCCTTTTACACGAGTTCTACTGGCTTTATACTAACGCCTACTTACTCTCTCATTACTCTTCGGACAATTCTGAGGTATTATTTATTACCCATTCTGTTCTTTTTTGTATTTTTTGTTTTAAAACTTAAATTCAATTTGAACCATTTGTATCAATTATATTTAGAAATTATTTCACGTGTCATCAGCAGATTAACAAAGTTAATCTGGTGAAGAATATTAATCAAAACTTCTAATGTAGTGCAATCAGTTATTATGTGGTATTTACTCACTTTTAGTTAATGCCTGAGGAAGAACACTACGTGTTCGAAACGCGTTGTTTATATCATTAAAATTTTTATATGTGGAGACCATTTCATTAGATTTTTACCCTACAGTTAATCAAAACTATATATTTTACTATAAAATACAGATTAACTGCACAACTGTGCATATAACTAAATAATAAGAGAATCTGTTAGTTTAAGCATCTGACTGAACGTTTTAGTATAATATAAACACTATTTCATTGGTAAGAGTATACAATTTTTGATAAAAAAAAAACTGAATTATTACAATATAGTTCTGTTGAGCTTGTAAACCCAAAATACAACCTTCTGCTTTATATAATTAAGTTATATGCACTATCAATTTGAGATTGTTTTCATTTTAACAAATTTTATAGTTGACGCTGTAAAAATGAGTTTTTAAAAACCAGGAAACTTAAGATGTGAACATTTGATTTGAACCTGGGATTGTTTCATCGTAGTTATGTGTAGAAATATACAAATTAGAAAAAGAAATCAAATTAACTGTGCAATCTGTTACAGTGTGGTATTTCCTCATATTGGGGAAAGTATTAAGTCTCCACAAAAAAAACTTTATTATAGGAAAATAAACAACGCGTTTCAAACGCTTGGTGTTCTTCTTCAGGTTACATCTGCTCTGCTGAGGTGGTTGGTTATTCAGTGGACTCACCGTTCTTGCTTGGTCTCATCTACCGAATAACCACCCCAGCAGAGAAGATGTAACCTGAAGAATAACATCAAGTGTTCAAAACACTTTCTTTATTCTCTTATAATGAACTTTTTTTTTGTGTGGAGACTTAATACTTTCTCCAATATGTATGCCAGTCATAGATGTTTTATTTACTTGGCACAAATATTAAAAATTACGTAATAATGAAGAATTTTTTTTTTAGGTTGAAGAATGGCACGAAAGAGCAGGCAAATTGGAATTGATGAGTAAAAATTTGGACGTTTTATTTCAAAAGCTCAATAATATTAATAACAAAGAATTAATGTATGAATTATATCCATACGTGTGGGAAATTAGGTCTGTTGTTTCTACTCTCAATTCTTACGTAAAGTGGCTCGGTGAGTGAAAATTTTATGCAGGCAGCTGTTTATACAAACAATGATTTTGTGCATAGTAAATGAATACCTGTTTTAAGATTATCCCATGTTTTAATTAGTTCAACATATATTTTGGAGACAGTATCGCTAATTCAGCAATATTGTAAAATCTCAAACGCGTCATATTGGTACTTGTGTAGTAGTGAAAGGTTTAAAGTGCATTACTATAGTACTTTCTGAGTGGCATAAGTGTTTAAAGTGCTTTGTAACTATACTTCTTAAGGAAAGGAATAATTCCCAAGAAAGTGTAATAAAAAATTAATACATTTTTGTTATAATATGCCATTTTTTAATTTTTATAACTTTGTTTGGTACTTTTTCTTGTGTTTTATGTTTTTTTGTTAGTTATATGGTCGAGTGCGAATCAGGTCAATAAGTTTGAATCTTTTATGTATAGATAATTTAATCTGTTTTCTACGTTAAAGTGTCCGTTGCTTTAATGCGCATCTACTAGATCTGGTTAAAATTTGTATATATCCTTTCAAAACAGAAAGACTACGAATAAAAACTAGCCAATAGAACTCATTTTCAATATTTTGACTATTTTATCGGTCATTCTCAGGAAAGAAAGTGATATGGCGAAAAGACGAAAGCCAACATATATGTATATGTTTCAGTATATCTATACTGTAAAATATGGGAGCGGTTCTTAATTTAAACATATTCCATTGAATAATTAATCGAATTTAGTTGAAGTCACTTTCTTCTCTAGTTTTTCTAGATATCTAAATAATTTCTTCTTTTCTTCATCTAAACGTTGAAAAATTATTTAGAGACCTAGAAAAACTAATCAAGAAAACAACCACATTACCAATGAAGTCAACAGCGCGAGGTGTCACCTATCCAGTCACTTGTCATTCTCAGTGTGGCTTAACTTTGGTGATCTATTGGGAACCGTTGTTATATTCAACATGGTTTAGTCGTTTCGAGAAATAAAATTTGAAAAAAAAAAGATATTTGCATTATTATATTAAAGATTCTTTTTTTTTTAAATAAAAGTCACCGAGTAAAATAACTTCTTACAGTTCAAAACTTCAGTCATTGTTATGATGAGCATAATCAACGTGACACCCAATTTTAACAAACTAGTAAATGACTTCGGTCAGATTTATTGTTATAGTTGCTATTGTTCTGTTACCTAACTGTGTTATTTAGCTTTGAAAGTACATTGGTTGTGAAAAGCTTCTACATACTAAATTAATTGATAAAAACATTTTTTTTTTAGGTCAAGGGAAAATATGTAATCTTGCGGAAAATACATTTGTTGGAAACTACACTTGTGAGTATTGAATTTGTTGTTTGCTCTTATCATTATTATAAATAACGTATTAATGAATGTATATGTTATCAAGCCAGGTAACCCGTAATCTATTGACCATTGGTAAATTATTTCATTTGATTAAAGAATATAGAGTGGTGTGGGTAAAATTTAAAAAATGATGAATAGTTTATATTTAACAGATTAACTAGAAAGTCAATTGGTGGGTGCTTCAAAACGTTTATGAACCAGTTGGAACTGTCTTCATTCTGATCTGTCCTGCTGACCAATTTGTTTTACTTTCTACCTTTCTCCCACTCTTAGTTATAGCAATTACCTGAATAAGTAAGCAGGACTTACATTACAGGGCTCTGCGAAGGTCGAAGAGTGTTAAGTTAGATTATAACCATGTAATATTGATCGTGCATCAATCTGCCCACTCAGTCATTAGGTACCAAAGCGTTCAGAACTAGTCTTCAGTGTCTTGTCTCTCAAGGGACCAACAGGTTGATCTTAAATTCAGTGATAACTGCGCCGAGGTGTCCTTGCATGACTTCTCAAAGTTTTACAACATCCGAAACTGCATCAAAAACAGTTATGTAGGATTGCAAAAGAGTTCTGCCCTCTGTTAGTGAACGAATTCAAATGCTTCGACCTGTAAGAAGAGACTAAGACTAAGAATATCCTTATCAGTCTTGTTTGGATAAGTAAGAAGCTCAACCTTGACTTGGTGGAGGAGGACTTCTGGAAACTGTTGGATTCCCATGTAGAAGAGCTGAAGAAAAAATACCTCATAGATTTGAAGGCGGAGCATTATGCCATAGAATAAGAGGGAGACGACGAACCGATCCCGATGAAAAAGTTTGAGTCGAAATTGTTGGCTGAGAGGCTTTCTCATATTAAGAAAACCCTTTCTATCTTTGTGGTTGTGGACCTAAATATTGAAAGTTGTACGAAGGTTACAAACCAAATTAATATGCATTACAGTGCTACCTCTTCGTATGTTATTAGAAAAAAGGGAATTCGGGTCAAAACCTTCGACCTTCGAAGAATCTAAACCTCAACCCTCTTCTTCTTCCTTCATAGAAGAGCGACAGGAAGTGGAAGAAGAATTTATGATACAGAATTGTTGTTTTAGTTTATTATGTTACTTATTGTTTTATTATAAATTACAAGCCCATATAAGTTACTCATACAAGCTGAAACGTACGTTCTCCTCTATAGAACACCCTGTAACGACTTAATAAGCAAATCGACCAAACAAGTGATCATTTAGAACGTATCTTGTTTGTAAGTTTTGAAGCGTTTATATATGTATGCACTTTAAAAAAACAGAAAGAAACATGAATGAAAACTAAACTGCTTTCAATATTTCAACCCTTTAACGGTGGTCATCAGGAAAGGAAGTGGCACCGTGAGGGTGAAAAACCGTACAGCTCAGAGTATGTACAGTTTGGTTATAAGAAAAACTTTAAAAGGTACTAGGAATAGCTGATGAAAAAAAAAGACCTTCAATAAAAAATAAGAATTTATCAAGTAGAAAATTATTAAACTAAAACATAGTTAACTAAATTAAAATAAATATATATTATAAGATATATGTGAAATAGGACCAATAGGGGTGCTATTTCCATGGATTGACTGTGTGTTGTTTATGGGTTGATATTCATTTCAGGGTTTTCTAAAGGCTGGAAAGAGAGTTTTATGAGTGGAGATCAAGAGCCCTGGGTCTTTAGAGGTGGCTTGACAGCCGACTTGCAGGTAATTGTAATGTGTTAAAGCTATTGTAACTAAGAACTAATCAATTCAGTTATTACAAGAATACACCTTCTTGCCTCGTATGGCACAACGCAGTCCTGGAGTATACACCTACGTCTTCGCACATAGGTTTCAAACGTA
The DNA here is from genome assembly GCA_026182355.1 of Hermatobates lingyangjiaoensis. NCBI lineage: Eukaryota > Metazoa > Arthropoda > Insecta > Hemiptera > Hermatobatidae > Hermatobates > Hermatobates lingyangjiaoensis. Next base: position 329,026 of record JAPFBL010000075.1, on the reverse strand, counting down.
GTCCATCATTAAGAACAATTCGAATGTTATTTTTGTAATATTTTACTTATATCTTTTCTCAAGCCAATATTTTCCTTGAGAATAGAATAGACTTTGATTGATTTATTCAGCGATAATATTTATTGCTGAATTGGATTTGTTTTTTTTTTGTATCTGTACCTTCATCATTAGTTAGTTCCTTGCTGTCTCTGCCAAATTTAAGAGTAACAGAGGTACTAAGAAATCTATATAAATAAAATAATGATTTTGTCTGTACATTGCTTAGAACTGACTCAATTCAAGTTTTCTTTACGTTTCATACATTGGAGAAACCGAATCCACCCTTAGAAAAATTTCTGTCGGTTTGTCTGTTTGTCCGCAAAACTTTGTCACAAGTAAACTCAGCTACCATAAGACATATAAAGCTGAAACTTTTACAGTAGATTTGGGTAGGTCTAACTTAAAATATAGGCTCTGAATTATTTGGAAATTCGACGTAGAAGTGAAGATATGGACGTTTAAAGCAAAAACGTTTGTCACAAGTAAACTCAGACACCATAAGACATGGCGAGCTGAAACTTTGACACTGGATTTGTGTATGCCTAACTTCAAATATGGACTCTAAATAGATTCATAATTAAGTACAGAAATAAAGTTATAGGGCTTTAAGCGTATTTTCCTAACTTCACAGACAACTTTGTTTTGAAAATACACAGGTGAAGCAAGTAGGTATTGTTAGTTGATTTTAATTTCATTGGAGCATATGAATATATTGCGTATTTGACATCTTTGAAAAAGTGTTTCCCAGAGTTGAGGATCTACTATCTATTACGAATAAATAGTTTTGTAAACGAGCAATTCTCAACTCTTATTATGAACAGGCAGGATAAATCAACAAACAAGTTCTTACGCTATATCATACCGAGGAAAGACCTTACAAGTCAGTAAAGAGATTGGATTAGTGATGAAGAAGCAGTTCATTATCTAATTGAATTTCTTGACTCTGAATTTATTTCTCCTGGACTGCCTGCTCATGAGTAAAAACTTAAAGTAGGAGAACCAATCATGCTGCAATTTAGTAGCAGTAACAAATTTCATGTTACGAAACATGAGTGCCCCAAAACTGTGCAACGGGACACGACTCTGAGTTCGTGCTCTACACAGGTATGCCATAGAGGCGGACATAATGACTGGATATGGTATTGGGGAGTCTGTGTGTATACCACACATACCATTGATTCCGAGCCACTGTCTGTTTACGTTGAAATGATTGCAAAGTCCGGTCAGAGTCTATTTCGCAATGACGTTAACTAAGTCGCAAATGGAGACTTCATCTAACGCAGGAATACAAGGTAGCGAAACCAAGTTTTTCTCACATGGTCAAATGTAGTTTACTTGCTCAAGGGTCAGAGGTTTCAACTCTTTCTTCTACCATGAACCTGAAGGACAGACAGCTAATGTAGTGTATTAGAGGCATTTGTTTAACACTGTAGTAATAATGGTATTTTCTACTGTTCTATAATTTCTAATGACATTTTGGAATACCAAAAATGACGGAACTTCTGATTCCGTCAAAGACGGGTACGTTTGATATGTATTATATATAACTGTAAACTTTTTTTTAATTTAATATTTGCTTAATAAATACACTGGTAATAATGTAAGGTATGGGACCAGAGTAGCCCAGTGGCTTGCGTGATCGCTGATGACAGTAGTGCAAATGTATTATAAATAAATGTAACAAACAAATATTTTTTGAATTTAAACTGTGATAATATAAACAATGGTAATAAAGTAAAGGGATCTAGCCAGGGTAGCCAGCAGCTTGCTTGCTCAACTTGCTTGCTACGATGACAGTAGTGCAAATGTATTATAAATAAATACAATAAAAACATATTTTTTTAATTTAATATTTGCGTAATATTAAAGAGACTTTATCTAACGCATGAATTCAAGTTAGCGAGACCAAGTTTTTCTCACATGGTCAACTATAGTTTACTTGCTCAAGAGTCAGAGGTTCGAACTGTTTGTTCTTCCGTGAACCTGAAGGACAAATAGCTAATGTGGTGTTTACAGAGGCATTTGTTCAACACTGTACTAATAACGGTATTTTCTACTATTCTATAATTTCTAATTATAGTATTAGTATAATAGTATAATTGATATTTTGGAATACCAAGTATAATAGAATTTTTGATTCCTTCAAAGACGGGTACATTTGCTAGTTGAAACATAAAATAGTCCAGAAGGCCATACGAAACCAGTAGAACATCCGCATTACTGATTATTTATTTATGCTATTGAGACAGTCGTTGACAAGTTTTGAAGAGACAGAAAAAAAACAAAAATTAGGGCTTGGAAAAAAATATTTAAAACTAAGTCTAATTAAGAAATGAACTAAGGAAAATTATTTTATGAAAAAATAATTTGTTTGTGTATAAGTGAAATATTTATATAAGTAACATAATATCAACTAAGGAGGTAATAGTTGGCTCAAGAATAGGTATAAATAAAATGCAATACAAAAAAAAATTCATTTTTCTCTTGATAATGGACTATGTCGAAATATAAAGACAACTTACAATGCGATTCATACTTCTTGTGATATGATATTAGTTAACAATATCTGTGGTACTAAGGATATGTAATATTATTTAATGAACTAATAATAGTTTAGAGACCTAAAGTCATTATGTGGGTAGAGGACAACAGATTTTCCACCTTTCATAAGTAAAATCGAGAGTGATTGCTAGATTCGAATTCCGGTACTAGAGTCAAGGAAGCAAACAATTTGCCTGTGTTGTGTGGGTAAAATGCTTTAGGGTTGCTGTGAATCTGTTCGTAACAGTTGATCTGATTATTCTATTATTAATGTATTTTATTCTATAAAGTTGTCGCTTTGAGAGCAACTTATTGCTTTATTAAAACATCACTTTTTTATTTGAGACTCTTATGATGATAGAAAAATTTGATGATCTGTGCTTGATGAGGTTTCCCTTTTTCTTTTGAGCGATTACCAGGACTTTGGAGTCGGATTCTGTAAATTCCCATCGACTACGACTCCTCAAAAAAGTTAATAAGAAACATAGACATCTAAGTTCTGTGCCTCTCCGTCTCAACTGATTTATGGTTAAATTTATTTAAAAAAAAAAACGACGCTGAATACCTATGCAATTGTATTTGTATGAATCCGTGCGTAATATTTGAACATTATGATTGCTTTGGTTAAAGAGGTATAATCAAACAAGCACTTTTAAAAATAGAGAGTTAAGGTAATGTATGAGTTTTCTTTTTTATGATTTTCTTATGATCACTAGGCTATGCTACAATAATGTGTAGGGAAATTATGTCATTATAAAAGTAACATTTAGCTACATAATACATTTTTTTTAATAAAGTTAATTAAAAAAGATCAAAAAGGTACAACTATAGTCATAAAAATTATTTATGACTTTAAAATTAGCCTAATGATTCATTTGACAGTCGTGAAATGCCACTTTTGTTGCTAGGTAACACATAACACAAAAATGGTATATTCATAAATATTCAGTTACTATAAAATCGGAGAGATGATTTTAAAGTCCAAACTGGACGTATACAAGTTCAAAATCGAAGAAGAGTCATGAGCAGAGTAAAGAATTACTTGACGTTGCGTTTTGAGCGTCCTTGGTCTCCCTCTCTCTTTTCTCCTGAAGATGGATTTTCAAAAAAATTGAGTTTGTAAGTGTGTTTCTTTACTCTGGGTGTTTGTTACTGTTATTCGATTTTGAACTTAAATATCTAGTTATTATTAATGAGTTGGCCCTTTCAAATATCCGATTGTCGGAGTCGGATGTTCAGGGTCCAGACTCACCAGTTCTGGTGACTACTTAGAGCAAAAAGGCTTCAAACGCTAAAAGGATTATGTTTTTGAGAGAACAGTCGTTTATTCGAGATCATCTCATTTGCTCGTTACATTTTACATGAAGAACAACACCTCTACGGTGTTTGTTGACAGTAGAGTTGAAAAGGCTCTTCTTTTGGTACACGAGATTAACTCTGCCATTGGTACGCGACATAACTCTAATTAACTCTGCTAACACATATCAAAGTTAGAATTAGTAGTAATACTGTCCATCATACCTCGTAAATTCTCAGAAAAGTTCGACCGGTTTCGGGTCCATCCGGATCCCATCTTCAAGAGCAACTAACTGATTGTGTATTTCATTTTCCTATAACCTACCTACACTTTTCGTAATAGGTTATAGGAAAATGAAATACACAATCAGTTAGTTGCTCATGAAGATGGGATCGGGACGGACCCGAAACCGGTCGAACTTTTCTGAGAATTTACGAGGTATGACGGACAGTATTACTACTAATTCTAATATTACTAACCTCAGTGGAACTAACCCATTAACATATCAAAGTGATTTACCTGATGGAAGCTGAATAGTTTAAATTAAAGTATGGATACCTTTCCTTCATTTTGAGCCAGAAAATCACTTTATATAAACCTGATAGAAATGTATAGATAGTGCTATTTTTGTAATGAAATATTTTTATCTTTATTTTACCTTGTTATGAAAAATATTTCTGTTTCAAATATTTCTGTTAAACAAATATTTTGAACACTCTTTGATAAGTCCTATGCTGTTTATAAATATCACAAGTCTTTTTGGCTTACTCTATCCGACTTTATACTCTCATTCCCTCTCTTTCCTCTCCTCTTCATATCTACTATTCCCTGTCTCCCTCTCTCTTTGTTTTAATCATATCTCTTTGATTAAAACCATATTTCAAGTACCATATTTGAAGAATCATGAAGATTTCATGTCCATTTGTTTTATTACAGAGGTTAATCCCCGTTGAAGGAGGTGGAGATTTGTTCGTCTACAAAATCCCAAGAGTTGTTTCGACAACAGTATATACAATTCGTCAGTATGACCTCTGCGACAAAGACAGAGTTCTGTCTCTCAGTAAAGATACTGTTGAAGGCCCTCCAGATGCCTCCAAGTTTCATTTTGAGTATGGCTTCACCTTTTTATTCTAATTCATTTGTCTTGTTGGTGCTAATGAATTAATCCAATGATTTAACGATGTAACATTCTCTGTTTGTACTTCATATCTCTGTATGACTGTATCAATTTCTTTTGATAAAGGTAATAAAAAAATGAAAACAGAATAAGTTTTAAAGGATGGTTGTCAAATGGAACAGAATTTTATTTTAAATTACGACTGAATTATTTATTATGAAAGTGTAGTTCTCATTGTTAAAGTTTAAATTCTGTTACCCGCCAAAAGTCGGTAGAAGTGATTTTGTAGTTACTGTTTACTGGAGCAGATGGGTTAGTTCTGGGAATTCATGTGACATTTATGTTAGAATACTTTTCAGTATAAAGGTAACTCTTAGACCTTCATTTTGATTCTTAAAGTAACGTAGTATCGTGTAACTACAACATTGTTCATTATTATTCCTGAATTGATATTGATTTATAAACTTAAATATTAAAGGATTTTTTTTTCAGTGTTGTCTCAAGACTATTGAATTTACAACCAGACATGTGTTTCGTTGTTGAGGAGGACGATCCTTCGTTGAAAAACATGAAAACAGTGGTTGGATTTACAATTGGTTTCGTCAATATGAAACAGCATCGGAAGGATGGCGAGGACAAGGAAATGGTTAGTGCTGTTTAACTATATGCGGGACTTACAATCGATTCATCAATAAAAAAACATCAGCTAGGACCAAGAATGGTTAATGTTATTTAACATTTTGCCCGATGTACTATTGGGGTCACAATATGAAACACCATCGAAGATGGTGAATAGCTGTGAGTGGTATGTTGCATAACAGTATGTCTGTTGTATAATGTACGTACCTTTTAAATACATGCATATTATTATGACCACTGAGGTTAGTATGATTTATATTATTAATATGGCAAACCATCAAACCTCGTAAGATGATCTTTAGAGTCGTTGGAGCGCTTTCGGACGTCCGAAATGGACAACGTAAGATCATCTTACGAGGTATGATGGTTTGCCATATTAATAATATAAAATACGTACCTTTTGGCTTAGGTTTAGTCAATCAAGGGTTTAGATTTTCACTTTGACACTCGATTTTTTTTTTCACGTGGGAGGTGAAAAAATCCGAGTGCATCATCCCTCTAGAGAGAACATCCCTCATCATTAAGTCTTTGCTTCCGAGACTATACGATGTCAAAACTCTTTAAAGATCTCTACTCTAACAAACTTGGGTGAACCATATTAGCCTTTCCGAGTGGAATTGACCCTGTAATTGGAGGCTGGCCAATTACTACAATGAGTGCCAAATAATAAATGAAGCCACTATTTCAGCCCTTCAGAACATTACTAAAGGTGAATGTTTAGGCACTAGAAAAAATCATTAGATTTTTATCGGTGAATTTGATATTCAGATTTATTTTACATCAGGATCATAATTTGAAGCCTTGTGCCCTTTGCCTTTCAATACTCTGAATTTTAAAATTTTAAAAATTTGTCTTCCTTTCCATTGGCATTCAGTTTACTGGTGGTGTTCACTATATTTTGGATTTAGTCGTTTTCACCTAAAGGGCTATGTAGAAGCTGCAACAACCAGTAGAATTTTCTTTCATTAATAAAAAGTAAAATTAATTGTGGGCACTGATAACAGTGATTTGTGATTAAATCTATCAGAGATCCTCATTATTGTGTTATCATAGATTTTAGAATTGGGAGTGCCTTAATACTAATAAATGCCTGTTTGAGTTGTGCTACATAGATTTCATATGCTTGATTCAGAGATTTAGTGGATTTGATTTAAGGATGATGTGCTGGACTCTTTGTTCTTTGGCTGGAAGTCGCACGCTCCCTCCTTGGTCACTTGTGGAATTCTGTCTTCTGTGCCAGATCAGTCAGTTGTCAAGCGGCTTATGCTTTGTGTCTTTGCAGCTCTTCAAGCCAATGGTAAGCTATTTCATATCATAACAATTACCATTTCATATCAACTAGATATATTTTCAGAGTGTTCTTGTGATAAGCGCGATTGAATACACATTTATCATACTTCCATTCTTTATATTGTTTTTCTATACAACTGAGCATTCCGTATATATGAGTTGACTGTCGTTTTCTCACGGCACCACGATTACCAATAACAGGGTAAAATATTGCGTACTGCTTTCATTCGGGGTTCTTTCTGTTTTTAATATATATTACAGTATAACTAAGATAATTATATTAAATAATACAATATATTCAATTATATTTATTTATATTAAAGTAAGTGAATATATATATATATATATATATAAAATAAATTCAAAACGAAGGAAACACACAGAAAAACACAGACATAACTCACATCGATATTTCGATGTGAGTTATGTCTATCTCTTTCTCTGTATTTCCTTCGTTTTGAATTTATTTTATTTAAAAAAGTCCACTGGACCGTTTCTTTTAATTATATATATATATATATATATATATATATATACACTTTTTCGTTGGAAATACGATCCAAAACGGACAAATATAGTTCAATATAGACAAAGAAACATAGAGAAATCAAAAGAACACACTTACAGTCTCTAATTTTCGGTTTGAACCGTCTTCAGGAGAGATAAGAGACGGAAACCAAGCGCACCAAGCAGTGCGCTTTCTGTGTTTCCTTCGTTTTGAATTTATTTTATATATATATAAAAAGATTTCACATAAACATGTGAAACAACAATCAATGATCAAACCACAATAAGAAATGGGAAAACAAGACTAAGATCTTTCAACCGTAACAAGCGGTCTTCGTCAGAGTCAAAAACCCAACTGAACACTAGATGCAGAAAACATCTGGTGAGGAGTTGAGAAGAGTGGGAGGGAAGAGTGGTATTTTAAAAGGGTGAAAGCACAGGAAAGGACTAATGTCCAGAAAGGGATGTTTGGGGAAACAAAGGAGTACAGTAAGAAAAAGTAAAAAACTATCCGCTAGCTGTCAACCCTCTTTGAAGAGGCTATTGCCCTCGTGACGAAAGTATTAGTTTATAATATTAGATCTATTAAATTTAATTAGAGACGATTCAATAATATTTCTTAACAACATTGATTTTTCATAGGTAATAAATTTAGCTCCTGTCCAATCAATATGATGATTTTCATTTTTTATATGCAAGAATAAGGCACTACTTTTTTCCTGTCTACTTACGTTATATTGGTGTTGTTTTACACGTGTCTTTAATGATTTACCAGTTTGACCAATATAAATTTTAATGGCAATTTTTGCACGGAATTTTATAAATACCACTGACTCCAATTCGCTGGGAAGAGTTTTTTATAACATATTACCCACGTTTACGATTAGAAACACTATATTAAAATCAAGTTGTTTGGCTGATTTGAAGAGGTCCAATGATTCGTGGTATGGCAAAACTATTGAATTTATAAATAAAGGGTTATTAATATAGAAAATATTAATAATTCAAAACGAAGGAAACACACAGAAAAATACAGACATAACTCACATCGATATTTCGATGTGAGTTATGTCTGTGTCTATTCTGTGTGTTTCCTTCGTTTTGAATTTATTTTATTTAAAAAAGTCCGCTGGACCGTTTCTTTTAATATATATATATATATAATATATATAAAGATTTCACATAATCACGTGAAATAACAATCAATGATCAAACCACAATAAGAAAATGGGAAAACAAGACTAAGATCTTTCAACCGTAACAAGCGGTCTTCGTCAGAGTCAAAAACCCAACTGAGTCAGAGTCAGTTGGGTTTTTGATTCTGACGAAGACAGCTTGTTACGGTTGAAAGATCTTAGTCTTGTTTTCCCATTTTCTTATTGTGGTTTGATCATTGATATATATATATATATTAACGAAATCATCATAAATTCAATAAAAAAATGAAAAACTCTTGAGGCCTTTCGAGGTAGCTTGTTGTCATAGGATTGAAAAATAGGTGACAAAATTAAAAATAATACATAAAAGAAGAAGTGGGAGGATTGGAAGGAAGAAAGAGTACGCACCTTCTAATGCGTGGAAAAATACGGCGTTAGGAAAAGGGAACGGTTAAGACAGTCGTTACACTAACTTGTTAACAACATAATGAACTAATTGGAACATACCAGGGTTTATATTAATCAAACAATCAAAATTATGTTTAATAAATGCAAATTGATTCACCTTCACTTTCTATGGTGAATTCTATGCCAGCAAAAAGATTATAAACATTTTTGTACATTTTCATTCTATGTATGTACCATTTCATCATTTACCATTTCAACATGGTGCGTGTGTCATTTACCATTTCAACATAATGAAATTAGGATTACTATAGGGAACTGTCTTTTCCCTGTATTAAGTAATTTTTATATGAAATATTTTGTTTTTAAGTTTGCAGAATATGTTGGCCTAGATGGTTCGCTTTGTTGATCATGTCCTTATTTACTACTTACTAGCCAAATCCCACCCTTGGTTGTTCAGTCATTTTGGTGACGCGCTGATCAATATAATCAGGCTTCTCTAAAGAGCTGATGGATGGAGCTTTTCACTTTGGATGGAATGGTCCAGCATTGAGCAGACTTTGATGTGTTTTGCGTCCATTATAGCTGCAGAAAAGTAATCATCAAAACAAGGCATTATTATTTAGTATCTCATGTACACCACATCTTGTACTACAAACCCCTGAATGTCAAAACCCCCAGAGATAGCATTCAGGGGTTTGGAGAACTTTGAAGAGGCGTAAATGAGATACTAAATAATTATGCGCTGTTTTCAAACAAACTGCTGGATGTAGGTTTTGATCGACAAGGCCCTCGGTGACTAATATTTCCCATTTCTTCCAGACAATTGTTGTAGAAGACGTTGTTCTTACCATTAGTCAAATTTGGTATTAATGAGTGACTAGATGATGTGAGGGAAGAGGAATATCTAGCTTGTAGCCTCTTTGGTTAGCTTGTAGCCTCTTTGGTTAGCTTGTACCTTGATGTCAACATGGCTGGGTATCCATTGAATTTTAGCTGCGAGTCTTTCTTTGTTAGTTCATTCAGTAGATGTCTGCACTCTAGAGTCCCTTTGCAGTTGTGTCTGAATTTTGGAACAGGTTTTGAATGGCCGTTTAGGAAGTCAACGCGTTATAGAATTGTTTGGGATTTCGTAGGAGGCACCATGGTGCAGGTGATCCCCCCCCCCCCCCCCCCCCCCCCGTCATGGTCATGGTCTTTGCATTGGGCGAAAGAATGCACGTGTAAACAATGCTTTAATAGATATCTTGCTCCAAACTTAGATTGCACCATAGAAACTGAAAGTAATGGGACATTACTTGTTTCTGATGTTCTGTTAGAGTTTGACTTGGTAATCTGTTTAATAATAATTAATCTGTTTGGTATTTAATTCAACTTAATTATATTTATTTTCGCTTTTCATCTCGTTTGTACAAAAAGATTTACATTCAGGGAGATATTCTTGAGAGCTTTCTAGGTTTGTAATGTCATCTTTTTGAAACGGGAAATCGAGACTGTCTATTCTGTTTGTTTTTCGGTAATTTATATTAGTTTTTTTTAATCTATTATTATTGTTTTGGTTACATCTGGACCACGTGAATTCTCGAATATTTTGAATTGATGAACTTGTGTTGCTAGGAGATTATGCCAAAATAAATTGAGATTATGTACTGTTGCCAGCCTTGGTTTATTATTTTAGTGGTTAATTTCACAAATAGTTTGTGCAAAGTTAAAAATATCGAAAGGTTTTTTCCAGTGATAATAATAAAAAAGTTAAAATAAGTTGAAATAAATGCAGGAGAGAGAGCAGTTTAACAGTTTCTACTTTCTACCTTTAGTCGTTCTCTTGTCGTTACCATTATTGAAGAAATTTGGAATTACTATTGTATTTAACGATGGTGGTAATTTAAAAACTTGTTAAAGCATTCGATGAGTATTGGTTATATTGGGCAATCTGTTCATAGTTTTAAAATAAATATACATCATCTGTACAGCAGCAATAAAACTAAAGAATATTCCAGTGCTTTATTTCAACATACTAACGATTAAAATCATTCTGTGGATTACGAACATGCCAAACAAATGGTTTTCCAAAAGTCAGTTAATAAACATTATATTATAGAGGCTGCTTTGATTAAGCATAATTTTAATTCTTTGCTTAATTAATTAATATCAGCCCTCGTATAATCAAATTAGTTCAGTTGGTTCTTAATCAAATAATATGGCAGCTGTTTTAACTGTTTCCCTTTCCTAACGGTTCTTAAATTTTCCTCTGTTTGAAGTTGTTTTTTCTACACTCTTATGTTCCCCCATTTTTTCTCCCCTATCGATGAAACATGGAAGAGAATCCATTCCTGATTGTTTTCAATATTAGTAGAAAGGGAGGCGATATCCATAGTAATCATGAGTGGGTATGTTAAAGGGTGGTTGGTGGAGAAAGATTATTTAAAAATATTTGAAATTATTTATGGACAATATGGATAGGAAATGACAATGAACCGAAAGACTGACCAGTTATTAACTAAACACCGCTTAAAACTGGCAAACGCTGATTGACAGTACATTCCTAGTAGGACACTGGTCCATAGAGAACTTTACTACGAGGAACGAAGAGCTTATGTCATGTTATTAACCTCTGTGTTAAATATTTATAATGTTTAACTAAAATCAGTTAATTTAGTCTCATGTTAAATTAATTTTGAATTAGATGATTAATATCTCTTTTGTTTCAGGTTCATGCGGAGCCTATACTTGTGTGGATAACACAAGCCTGTTAGATTTTTATTCAAAATTAGGATTTATTGAGCAAAATAAAGAAGGGTCTATAATATATTTAAACAGAATCTTCTAACAGTACAGTGCTTTGGTTACTTCGTCAGGAGTTTTTAGATTATTGAAAAGGTTCAAGGTAAGACCAGGATAGTTAGAGAAAAAAAAAAAACCAAAGAGAACAACTTTCATCTTGGCATTTCAATTGGCACAAAACTAAAATATCGGGCACAAAACTTCCTTTTAATCCGCTAAAACTAATTTATAATATAAATGTTTCCAGTTTGAATAGTCATTTAATAGAATATGTAATCGAAAAAGAAAAGTATAACTTGGAAAGGAAAATGACTCTCTCCGTAACTTCTCGTTTTGTTATAATTTTGTTCAAATAGAAGTAGGTAATTACTTTGATAAAATAATTTACGATAACCTTGCAATTGACTATATCATATTTATTTCTTTCGCTATTATGTTGGATTAACTTATATTTATTGATGTGTAATATTTATTTCAATCAATATTAATAACATTGGACCTCCATCAGCCAAATGAAACTTCGTTGTTTGCATGAACATGATTGAAATCCATATAAAAACGTTATAGATATTATGTGAAAGATTGCAAAAAAGTTCTCTGCCAGAAATGTTATAGTTTGCCAAAAATTTTGTATGAGTATATTTTTACATATGCCATTAATTTTTCTTAATGGACAGTACTCATAAAATAATATTAACATTTATTCATAAATGTTACACAAATCGACGTATAGAAATTTAAACATTAAAACAATTAAAACATTTTCGGTCCCTTATAAATAAATAATATTATCAATGAAAATATCGTTATTAAAATAAATCGGAAATTATCAATTTATGCTTCGAATCCGACCTTTTCAGATTCACTTCATGCAGGTCACTGACCAACTCCTAATTAATTTTACAACGTTTTTACAAGATGATAAAAACTCCCATGCCACCACAAGTGTTTATGCATACATTTAGTATATAACAGACACATTATCTAATTTTAATTTTGAGTGACAACATTTCGCTGTATTTCGATAGTATCATCAGGGCTGCATTAAGACAGGTTTCAACAATCAAATTATTGTATATATTAAAAAACATCACATTACTGTTAAAGATCTATTTTTATTTAATTGATTTATGGCCAGTAATTTTTTTTAGACTCTTATTTTTCTTTAATTAAACGATGCGATACAATTGTTGTGAAACGCCCTTGGTGAAAGAGGTTTTGATGTTAACCAACTCTCGAGAGTCCTTACGCCGATTTCAAAATATCGTCGTTCTAAATTATTATATTATATTTGGTAAATAATTCAGGAATAAACTCGAGTGTCACTCACAACAGAAAACATCAATCTCTCCATCTTTCTTCTAAAGACGATTGCACTGAAAATTAAAAGATTGTAAAAATTAGAGATTATAAATGCATTTTATCATTACTTGTGTATCTACAGTTTATTTATGAACTTTTGTTGCCCAATCGTTTTGCCATAGACAAATGAGTTTGTAATTAAAAAATGACATGGTCCACAAGGGCAAAAGGTCAAATTACGACAAAGAACTGATAGAAAGATCGGACTCTCTTTTATATTTCGACACTTGTCATCATCGGCAGAAGAAGTAACGCTGTTTTTGGAGAAAAAACAGCAACCTCTGTGTGCTTTTCAAGCGCAGTATTTCTGCTGATGTTGATAGATAAAAGTAAGTGATTGTGGGCGATTTTTTCTATTTGCTTTTTTGCCCTTAGGGACTGTTTTGTTTTAGATAGAAAGACAAACATATTCTTGTATAACATATGTAAGAGATATATTTTACATAACTTTATCTTTTAAATATATATATACACTTTTTCGTTAGAAATACGATCCGAAACGGATAAATATAGTTCAATGTAGAAAAAGAAACATAGAGAAATTGAAAGCACACACTTACAGTCTCTAATTTTTGGTTTGAACCGTCTTCAGGAGAGATAAGAGAGGGAAACCAAGCGCACTGGTTCAGAGACGGTTGGAGACCAACAATGTTGCCGCATGCGCACCCGGTCACAAAGAATAAGGTAGACAGGAATCAATTTATAAATAAATTAAATTAGTGGGATATGAAAACAATAAATAAATAAAAGAAAAAATTGAGGGATGAACAGAGAAATGGATAGATAAATAAAAGTAAGGACTAAGCTATATGTATCAATTTATAGAGCAGTAGCAATACTGTAAAGAGTGGCACTATTAAGACATACTGTAAGTAAAAACAGTTAAAGGCCTTTTGCTTGTTCATACATATTCATGTTTGCAAATCCATAAGGTTGATTGATTGTTGGGAAATATAGAGCCTTGTTGGGAATAAAGACTTAATTAAAAACAAAATGTAATCTTGTTACTGTTTGCTCAACATTTCCGTGAAAACTTTTAGGATTTTTAAGGATTTAAGAAAGTTTTAAGGATTTTTCGACAACTTATATAAAAAAAATGAAATCGACTAATTACGGTTTTTTTTTTTTAATTAAGAATGCAATGTGGGAGTACAGAATAAATGAATTTTAATCCACATAATCATTTGAATATCATTTTGAAAAATATTCTATTGTGACTGATTTTTGATATCAATGTACCATTTCATTGGATTATAAATCAATATTTAATTTTATTAAGCAGTTATATATTTTATTTTTTAAAAAGGGCAAATTATTTCGTTTATTTAATTAATGTACATAAGCAATTCCGTTCATGTTGTAAACATTGTTTCAAAAACAAATTATTGCCAACATGACGGTTAAACTTTTGTTAATAATTGTATTCGGAACCAAATTGAAGTTGATGAAATATTTGAACTCGTGATGTCAGTTATTCTGAAGGTCTTTATCTTTCCGAATGTTAGCAATAACTTACATAGACATATTCAAAACTATATTGACTTTCTTTCAAAGAATGTAGAAGTTTATTTAACTAGCATGTATATATTTAATTTTTCTAACCGTAAGTGCTATTTTGTTTATTAAAATGAATTATACTTTTAATGGTCGTATGTTGATGAGTGGTCTGACGAAGTCATGGAGTGTACATTCTAATGACCTGGCCTTTATTGGTGCCATCTGGGATCATTGTGTTTCCTTCAGCCGTAAGGTACAACATCCCGACTCTATATCCTAAGGACTACATATTTTTAAGTCATAGGAGCTTACTTGATTAATATTTACTTTGCAACTTAATCATAGTTTTAACGGGATTCAAGTGTTATTTATGAAACTACAATAACACAATCATTAATGTACAAGAAAAGTACAATATTAATGAATAAATCCAAAAATGTCGAGCTCTAAAAGGAATGACTTGGCTTTTCGTTATCTTAATATGTGTGTGTTTCCAAGCATTCCTTTCTTAATGGTATGTTTGAATCAGCAATGAGTGAGTGCCCGAATGATCTCCAAAGGTCTAAGATAAATCAACTCCACTGCCATTGTTTATAGATGAATTAGATCTATCTTTCTACAATTTGTAAAACTTTTCTTATCAAAATTGTTAAAACATTCTTAAAAGGTTGCTAATTTCGTACTAACATTGACTATTTTGTTTGCATCATACCTCTTTGATCTCCATTTTACAATTTCTATTAAATGTATGCCCTAATATGTTATAAATTAATTCTCTTTTAAGTAGAACGTATTTCATGAAATAGATTCCCTTGTCATTGATGAATTATTGTTTAATTATATTGAAATTTTTATGTTACTTAAATGCGTATCTGTATATATTACTATTGTATTTTGTACATAAGTAAATAAAGTAGTTTTATATGTTTGCAAATTGTTTCCTTTTATTAAATTTACATTTTCATTATAAAGTATGTGAAGGTACTAAAATTCATGTTAATGAATTAGTTTCTAAACAGACAATAATTTTAATTATAATTTTCTTATAAACAGTATGATTCAAAAAGACAACCGTAATAATCATTTGCAGGTCATGAGAATTATAAAATAGCCTTCGGAAATATTGACCAATCTGTGAAATGGCAGTCATCTCGTTATTTCATCTAATAGTGTTGGCGTTACTCTATCATGATGAGGACCTATATATTTCTGCCATAGACATTGATTCCAAGAGTACTTCGGACAGAAACATGAAATCCTTTATTGAAATGATTCGGTTAAGTATTGTAGAATAAAGACAAAGATATATGATTGTTTAGTTGCAAGTGTATATATGACAGCAATGTGTCATATATACATATATGTCATATATGTATATGTCATATATACGATGACACATCATGATGTGATATATATGACAGCACACGTTATATATTTTCTTCTTTGCATATATGTTAAGAATTTTAATATATAATCAATTTTTAGTATTTATGTTTTTTCACAACTGGTGTAAAACATTTTGCATTGGGTACTCACAAATTAAAAGTCATAAGAAACGCACAGAGAATTTACTCTCACTGGGAGTCTCAGACAATAATTTCAATCAAAAAATCAGATCTGATTTAACAAAATTGAAATTTCTATCATTAAAAACTAATGTAAAATTTACACAAAAAAAGCACTTACCTATTTTTGATAGGAGGTCAGTAAATGTACAGCATTGTTCACAGTTTCTCACTGTCACCTCTAGTAATTACTTCTGAGCAGCTCTAACCACCTCTATCAACCTCGATTAACTCATGTATTGATAGAGTATAATTAATACTTTTAATAAATACAATGTTGTGACAGTCACTGTTTCAGGGAACAATCATTAAAATTCTTCCATTACTAAATTAAGAAAATATAACAGGAATTTTTATTTATTGCCAGTATGTAAAATTCAAAAGCTAATAAATGTGAGATATATTTTTGTTATGCCTAAACCTCAATTGTTTATACCTAAATAGTATATACTGGAACCGTTTATGATTAAGCAGTATAAGTGGTTACTTGTCTTGATTTTTTTTTAACATCTCGCCCTGTTATAACCAGAAAGATTTTTACTTTACTATAAGTAAAGTATAGTGATCGTGAAAAAATTCGATCTCGAGATTTTGACGGAATTACATGTTTTGAGGTCCCAGAAATCGTTTTATGAAGATTTTTCGATGATGTCTGTGTGTGTGGGTGGGTGGGTGACTGTGTTAGCATTGCTTGTTACCACGCTACGGTCCAGAATCTCTGATGGATCAAGTTGATATTTTACACAAAAATGGGCCCCATAGGGAAGAAGATCCCTATTGTTTGGGAAGAATTATGCATGATGGGAAAGTCACTTTTTTTGCCAAAAACCATTTTTTAGAAAACATTTATTTTTCCTAAACTGATAACCTTAGAGTTTTGAAATTTTGACATTATCTTTGAGGTTACAAATGGAACAAACGAAAAATATATTCAGAATTTTAAAACAACAGGAAATTTTTTTTTCAATAAAATATAAAAATTTTGACTTATAATTCAATCTCAAACCTTGTGAGAGCGATACAAGCCATACTGTTTGACGGATCAAAATGAAGCTATGCCTAAAAATAGAACATTATGTCGAGAATGAGTTGAGATATTTTTTTTTCATAATTACATTCGCTAAAGGCGCGTTACAGTACGATTTCTGTTTTTAGAAAATGTTTTTTTGATGCTAAACGGCTCATTAAAAAATAATGAAAATTTGACCAAAAATGGAACAAAAAATTAGCAATTCATAAAAAAAAATCATGAAGTTTCAATTACGGGAAAGAGCAATAACGCTATAAAAACTGTTTGTTTATCCTAGACTAAGAGATCACCTGCTAAATTTGTCGAATTTTTTATATTTTTTTAGATTGTTTATATTGACTTAGAAATTTTTTGAGCGAATCCACTCTGTTAAAATTGATATTTATAAAGGAACAATTTAAATAGTTTATTGACTTATATGAGATGTAAGAGAAATAATATTGTTACATGTAAAAAATTCACCGACAATAAACATAAATAAATTACCTTCGTCTTCCATGGCATGATGGATTTGTCCCATAAAATGCTTTAATAAATCTATATATTGCACTCTTGAGCAAAACTTAATATCAGTTACAATTACATTATCATTGTGAATGTAGTACCTTTCCATGCCATTTAAATGTGATGAATGACTCTTTCCTCCAACATAAGTCCTATATGTTTGTTGAGAAATATCCAGTTTTTTTTTTACAATTCTAGTCTAATAATTCATATTTATTATTTTCAAAAATTAGAAGCTACCAACTATAAAAGATTTAAATTATATTGAATAGCTGGCTTTGACTTCGATTTGAGTATGTAAACTGGCTAATTACTAATATATTTTTTCTCAATATACATTCATAGCAATCTTATAACAGAGTACAGGAGGCAGGAAAAGGATAACACTCACACAGAAAAAATTCGTATATATGTTATTTGACATAGGGGAAGGAAAATGATCTAATTAAATACTAAGAAGCCATAAAATTCCCAGTATAATAATTCTATAAAAAACCAAAAATGTAAAAGATAATTCAAAATTGAAATCTTTCGTTTAGAGATTAATAAATGTAATTATCGTACATCTTTAATTATAAATCATCTTAAAACAACATTTTTTCTTCGCTGTTATGCTGTTTTTCAGAGAAAAAAGGGTATTTTCCTGTTTTGAATTTGAAACTTTTACTTTAATATTCAATGTAGAAGAATGTCAAGTAAACGATGTAAGAAATCCACTGGCTGTTTGAACGAAAGCCATTCTCTTGTAGAAGAATAAATCGTTTCAAGAAATGTTCACTTTGGTTTTTCAAAAATGTTATTACTGCTGTAGTTATACCAATGATATTATTTGCATCAGCTGTGTGATGTACAAAAATAAGATTATATATTACATATGTCCTTCAATCACTATGTGTATTACCTCATGAATGAAAGACTAATAATCATATCCCATTTAGATGTTTACATTATGCTTAAATGAAACGTTATATGTTATATACTCAAGAAATTTGATATTAAGTTACTTATAGTAAAGTTCAGTGTAGGCCACTACAGATGGAAAAAAGAACAAAGTGGTTAGAGGTGTATAGAGGTAACTTTATAAACCATGCAGTAAAGTGGGTGATTTTTGTAAATATAACGATGCTAAATGAAACATATAATATATTCTACTTGATTTAGGAAAAAAATAGATATATTCTTTTGATCTAGCATGTTTGCTATATTTTTTGATTTAAAATAATAAATATTAAAATTTATGAAAAAAAGCAAAAAAGCATTATAAAAAATAGTATGGGTTATAACTGGTGTTTCAACCAATATTACATAAAATTTGTATTGTTAATACTAAAAAACTTAAAAATAGTGCAACAAGGAAGAAGGTGGTTAGAGGTAACTATATAAATCATTTAGTAAAATGGGTGATTTCTGTAAATGAGTATAACGATGCTAAATGAAACATATAACATATTGTACTTGATTTTAGACAAAAAAATGGATATTTTATTTTGAACAAGCATATTTGAGATATTTTGTCATTTAAAATATAAAATATAAAAATTTCTGAAAAAAAAGGAAAAAAGCATTAAAAAATATAGTCAGTTATAACAGTTGTTTTCTACCAATATTTTATAAAATTCCTTTTAATTATACAAAAAAACTTCAAAATAGTTCAAAAAGGAAAAAGGTGGTTAGAGGTGGTTTTTGAACCTTTGGTATGACTTGACTAAAAGTTCTGTATAATTGTAGACAAGTAGTAACTAATCAATTTGGTTTAACTTATTCAACTTTTTGTATAAGTTGACTAAAAATGCTGTATCGCTGAAGGCAAGTAGTAACCCTTCAACTTGGTTTCATTTTTTCAACTTTTTGTATTGGTGTTCTCAAAGTGCAGTACGATTGAAGACTGGTAATAACTTGTCAACTTGGTTTCATTTCTTCAACTTTTTGTATAAGTTGACTAAATGAGCGATATGATTCAAGACAAGTAGTAACTTGTCTACTTGGTTTCATTTTTTCAACTTTTTGTATACGTTGACTAAACCTGCAGTATGATTGAAATCAAAAGTAACTTGTCAACTTGTTTTCATGTTATCAACTTTTTGTATAGGTTGACTAAAAGTGCATTATGATTGAAAACAACTAGTAACTTGTCAACTTGGTTTCATTTTTTCAACTGTCTGTATAAGTTGACTAAAAGTGCAGTATGATTGAAAACAAGTAGTAACTTGTCAACTTGGTTTTAATTTTTCTCCTTTTTGTATACGTTGACTAAGAGTGCAGTATGATTGAAGACAAGTAATAAATTGTCAACTTGGTTTCATTTTTTTACTTTTTGTATACTTCGACTAAAAGTGCAGTATGACTGAAAAAAAGTAGACACTTGTCAACTTGGTTTCATATTTTCATCTTTTTGTATAAGTTGACTAAAAGTGCAGTATGATTGAAAGAAGTAATAACTTGACAACTTGGTTTTAATTTTTCAACTTTTTGTATACGTTGACTAAAATTGCAGTGTGATTGGAAAAAAGTGGTAACTTGTCAACTTGGTTTCAGTTTTCCAACTTTGTGTATAACTTAACTAAAACTACTGTATAATTGAAAACAGGTATTAACTTGTCAACTTTGTTATATTATTTCAACTTTTTGTACAAGTTCACTAAAAGTACAATATGATTGGAAACAAGTGGTAAATTGTCAACTTGGTTTCATTTTTTCAAATTTACTATAAGTAAAGTATAGTGATCTCGAAAAAATTCGATCTCGAGATTTTGACGGAATTACATGTTTTGAGTTTTTTCGATGATGTCTGTGTGTGGTGGGTGGGTGGGTGAGTGTGTTAGCATTGCTTGTTACCACGTTACGGTCCAGAATCTTTGATAAATGAAGTTGATATTTTACACAAAAATTGGCCCCATAGTGTAGAATATCCCTATTGTTTGGGAAGAATTATGCTTGACGGGAAAGTCACATTATTTGCCAAAAACCGTTTTTTAGAAAACATTTTTTTTCTCACAAACTGCTAACTCTAGAGTTTTGAAATTTGGCATCATCTTTGAGGTTACAAAGCAAAACGAACGAAAATTAAATTCACAATTTTAAAGCAAAGGAGAATTTTCTTTTTTAATTAAATGTAGTAATATGATTTATAATTCAATCTCAAAGCTTGTGAGAGCCATACCGTTTGACAGGTCAAAATGAAACTGTACCTAAAGATAAAAAATTATGTGTATAATGAGTTGGTAAAATTTTTTTTAAAATTACATTCTTCAAAGGGTCATTACAGTACGATATCTGATTTCGGAAAAATTTGTTTGGGCTATGATTGAAAAATGGCAATAACTAGTCAACTTTGTTACTTTTTTTCAACACTACGTAAAAATGTACTAAATGTGTGATATCATAGAAGACAGGTTGGAACTAGTAAACCTTGATAGATTTTCTCAACTTATTGTATAAGTGTCATCTAACTGCGCTATGATTTAAAAATAGTAGTAACTAGTCAACTATGTTACATTTTTTCAACATTATGTAGTACAAGTAAACTAAAAGTGCGATATGTCTGAAAAAAAGTAGAAACTAGTAAACTTCGGTAAATATATTCAACTTTTTGTTCAAGTGTACACAAACTGCGCTATGAGTGAAAAATGGTAGTAACTAGTCAAATATGTTTGATTTTTTCAACATTATGTACAAATAAACTAAAAGTGCGATATTTCTGAAAAAAAGTAGAAACTAGTAAACTTTGGTAAAATTTTTCAACATTTTCTACAAGTGTACTCAAACTGCGCTATGAGTGAAAATGGTAGTAACTTGTCAACTATGTTACATTTTTTTCAACGTTATCTATAAATCAACTAAAAGTGCAATAAGATTCAAAAAAGGTAGGAACTAGTCAACTTTGTTGCAATCTTTTACCTTTTAGTACAAGTGTATTCAAACTGGGATATGATTGAAAAATCGCAATAACCAGTCACCTTTGTTACTTTTTTCTACTTTATGTAAAAATGTACTAAAAGTGTTATATGATTGAAGGCAGGTTGAAGCTAATAAACTTTGGTAAATTTTTTCAACTTTTTGTACAAGTGTACTTATACTGGGCTATGAGTGAAAAATGGTAGTAACCTATCAACTATGTTAGATTTTTTCAACATTATGTTACAAATAAACTAAAAGTGCGATATGATTGAAAAAAGTAGGAACTAGTAAACATTGATAGATTTTCTCAACTTTTCGTATGTGTACTCAAACAGCGCTATGAGTGAAAAATGGTAGTAACTAGTCAACTATATTAGATTTTTTCCACATTACGTACAAATAAAGTAAAACTGCGATATGATTGAAAAAAGTAGTAAGTAGTCAACTTTGTTTCATTTTTTTAAATTTTTGACAAGTGTATTCAAACTGGGACAACATTTTTAAAAAATGGCAATAACTAGTCAACTTTGTTACTTTTTTTGAACATTATGCAAAAAAGTACTAAATGTGTGATATCATTCAAGACAGGTTGAAACTAGTCAACTTTGTTGCAATCTTTTACCTTTTAGTACAAGTGTATTCAAACTGGGATATGATTGAAAAATCGCAATAACCAGTCACCTTTGTTACTTTTTTCAACATTCATGTAAAAATGTACTAAAAGTGCGATATGATCTCAATAAAAGTAGAAAGCTAATAAACTTTGATAAATTTTTTTCAATTTTTGTACAAGTGTACTCAAACTATGTTATGAGTTGAAAAATAATAGTAACCTAGTCAACAATGATAAGATTTTTTTAAACATTATGTACAAATAAACTAAAAGTGCAATATGATTGAAAAAAGTAGGAACTAGTAAACATTTGATTATTTTCTCAACTTTTACGTATGTGTACTCAAACTAGGACAACATTTGTGAAAAATGGTAGTAACTAGTCAACTATTATTAGATTTTTTTCTACATTTACGTACAAATTAACTAAAACTGCGATATCGTTTGAAAGACAGGTAGGAACTAGTCAACTTTGTTTAAGTTTTTTCAAGTTTTTGTACAAGTGTACTTCAAACTGGGACACTATTTGATAGAAAAATGGAGTAACTAATCTAATATGTTAGATTTTCTAAACATTATCAACAAATAAACTAAAAGTGCGATATGTATGGAAAAAAGGTGAAACTAGTAAACTTTGGAAAATTTTTCCAACTTTTTCTACAAGTGTAATCAAACTGCATTATGATTGAAAAAAAGTTGTATCTAGTCAACAATGTTAGATTTATTCAACATTCTGTATAGAAAACTAAAAGTGCGATATAATTGAAAAAAAAGTAGTAAGACTAGTCAACTTTGTTTCAATTTTTTCAACTTTTTGTACAAGTGTACTCAAACTGTAAAATTGAAAAATGGCATAGTAACTAGTCAACAATTGATAAATTTTTTTCTAACATTATGTAATAAATAATACTAAAATGTGTGCAATATGATTGAAAAAAAGGTTAGTAAGTAGTAAACATTTGGTAAATTTTGTTCAACTTTTTGTACAAGTGTACACAAACTAGGACAACTATGATTTTAAAAACTGGTAGTAACTAGTCAAATTTGTTACTATTTTTTCTACTTTTATGTGAAAATGTAACTAAAAGTGCGATATGTCTCTATGAAGACAGGTAGAAACTAGTAAACTTTAATAAATTTTTTCAAGTTTTTGTACAAGTGTACTCAAACTGCTCTATGATAGAAAAATGGTAGTAACTAATCTAATATGTTAGATTTTCTAAACATTATCAACAAATAAACTAAAAGTGCAATATGATATGAAAAAAGGTAGTAAGTAGTAAACTTTGGAATCATTTTGTTAACTTTTTCTACAAGTTGTAATCAAACTAGCATGAACATTGATAACAAAGTTGTCAATAACTAGTACACAATTGTTACTTTGTTTTATTCAACATTCTGTATAGAAAACTAAAAGTGCGATATAATTGAAAAAAAAGTAGTAAGAAGTCAACTTTGTTTCACTTTTTTAACTTTTTATCAAGTGTACTCAAACTGGGACAACATTTGAAAAATGGCAATAACTAGTCAACTTTGTTACTTTTTTTCTAAATTATGTAAAAATGTACTAAATGTGTGCTATTATTGAAGACAGGTTGGAACTAGTAAACATTGGTAAATTTTTTCAACTTTTTGTACACGTGTACACAAACTGCTCTATGATTTTGAACTGTAGTAACTAGTCAAATTTGTTACATTTTTCAACTTTTAGTGGAAGTGTTCTAAACGTGCGATATGTCTCAATAAAAGTAGAAACTAGTAAACTTTAATAAATTTTTTCAATTTTTGTACAAGTGTACTCAAACTATGTTATGATTGAAAAATGGTAGTAACTAGTCCACAATGTTAAATTTTTCTAAACATTATGAACAAATAAACTAAAAGTGCAATATGATTGAACAAAAGTAGTAAGTAGTCAACTTTGTTTCATTTTGTTAACTTTTTGACAATTGTACTCAAACTAGGAGAACATTATAACAAAGTTTCAATAACTAGTACACATTGTTACTTTTTTTTTTCTACATTATGTAAAAATTTACTAAAAGTGTGATATCATTGAAGACAGGTTGGAACTAGTCATCTTTGGTATGTTTTTTTTTCAACTTTTTGTACACGTGTACTCACACTGAGCTATGCTTTAAAACTGCAGTAACTAGTCAAATTTGTTTCTTTTTTTTTCCAACTTTTTGTCGAAGTGTTCTAAAGGTGCGATAAGTCTGAAAAAAAGTAGAAACTAGTAAACTTTGGTAAATTTTTTCAACTTTTTGTACAAGTGTACTCGAACTGCATTATGATTGAGAAATAGTAGTAACTAGTCAGCAATATTAGATTTTTTCAACAATCTGTACAAATAAACTAAAAGTGCAATATGATTGAAAAAAAGTAGTAAGTAGTCAACCTTTTTTCACTTTTTGACAAGTGTACTCAAACTGGGAAAACATTTGAAAAATGGCAAAAACTAGTCAACTTTGTTTCATTTTTTCAACATTATGTTAAAATGTACCAAATGTGTGTTATCATTGAAGAAAGGTTGAAACTAGTCAACTTTAGTTAATTTTTTTAAATTTTTGACAAGTGTACTCAAACTGGGACAACATTTGAAAAATGGCAATATCTAGTCAACTTTCTTACTTTTTTCTACATTATGTAAAAATGTACTAAAAGTGTGATATCATTGAAGACAGGTTGTTTATTTTGTTACATTTTTTTGACTTTTTGTAAAAAGTGTACGAAAATTGGAAATCGACTGAAATGAGATAGTAACTAGTCAACTTTGTTACATTTTTCAACTTTTTTTACGAATGTGTTAAAAGTGCAAAGTGATTGAAAATAGGTAGAAACTTGTCAACTTTCTTATATTTTTTCATCTTTTTGTAAAAAGTATACTAAAATTGCAAAATCATTGAAAAGAGGTTGTAACTAGTCAACTTTGTTGCATTTTTCAACCTTTTCTTCGTATGTCTTTAAAGTGCAAAATGATTGAAAACATGTTGAAACTAGTCAACTTTCTTACATTTTTTCAACTTTTTGTAATAACTGTACTAAAGGTGCAAATCGATTGAAAAGAGATTGTAACTAGTCAACTTTGTTACATTTTTCAACTTTTTTTACGATTGTGTTTAAAGTGCAAAATGATTGAAAACATGTAGAAACTAGTCAACTTTGTTACATTTTTTCAACTTTTTGGAAAAAGTGTACTAAATGTAGTAATCGACTGAAAAAAGATAGTAACTAGTCAACTTTGTTACATTTTTCAACTTTTTTTACGAATGTGATTAAAGTGCAAAGTGATTGAAAATAGGTAGAAACTTGTCAACTTTCTTATTTTTTTTTAACTTTTTGTAAAAAGTATACTAAAATTGCAAAATCATTGAAGAGATGTTGTAACTAGTCAACTTTGTTGCATTTTTCAACCTTTTCTTCGTGTGTCTTTAAAGTGCAAAATGATTGAAAACATGTTGAAACTAGTCAACTTTCTTACATTTTTTCAACTTTTTGTAAAATGTGTACTAAAGGTGCAAATCGATTGGAAAGAGATTGTAACTAGTAAACTTTGTTACATTTTTCAACTTTTTGTACGAATGTATTTAGAGTGCAAAATGATTGAAAACATGTGGAAACAAGCCAACTTTGTTACATTTTTCAACTTTTTTTACGAGTTGTTTAAAGTGCAAAATGATTGAAAATATGTATAAACTAGTCAACTTTGTTACATTTTTTCAACTTTTTGTAAAAAGTGTACTAAATGTGGTAATCGACTGAAAAGAGATAGTAACTAGTCAACTTTGTTACATTTTTCAACTTTTTGAATGAATGTGTTTAAAGTGCAAAATGAGTGAAAACATGTGGAAACAAGCCAACTTTGTTACATTTTTTCAACTTTTTGTAAAAATTGTACTAAAAGTGGAAATCGACTGAAAAGAGATAGTAACTAGTCAACTTTGTTACATTTTTCAACTATTTTTACGAGTATGTTTAAAGATCAAATTGATAGAAAACAGGTAGAAACTCTTCTAATTTCTTATATTTTTTTAATCAATTTGTAAAAAGTATACTAAATTTGCAAAATCATTGAAATGAGCTTGTAAGTAGTCAACTTTCTTGCATCTTTCAACCTTTTTTTTTTGTATGTTTAAAGAACAAAATGATTGAATACAGGTAGAATCTAGTCAACTTTGTACATTTTTTCATCTTTTTGTAAAAACTGTACTAAAGGTTGCCAATCGATTGAAAAGATAGTGTAACTAGTCAACATTGTTATATTTTTCAACATTTTACGAGTGTTTTTAAAGTGCAAAATGATTGAAAACATGTAGAAACTAGTCAATTTTGTTACATTTTTTTGACTTTTTGTGAAAAGTGTATTAAAATTGGAAATCCACTGAAATGAGATAGTAACTAGTCAACTTTGTTACATTTTTCAACTTTTTTTACGAGTGTGTTTAAAGTGCAAAATGATTGAAAACATGTAGAAACTAGTCAACTTTCTTATTTTTTTTCCTCATTTTGTAAATTGTATACTAAAATTGCAAAATCATTGATAAGAGGTTGTAACTAGTCAACTTTGTTGCATTTTTCAACCTTTTCTTCTTGTGTGTTTAAAGTGCAAAATGATTGAAAACAGGTAGAAACTAGTCAATTTTGTTACATTTTTTTGACTTTTTGTGAAAAGTGTACGAAAATTGGAAATCGACTGAAATGAGATAGTAACTAGTCAACTTTGTTAATTTTTCAACTTTTTTTACGAGTGTTTTTAAAGTGCAAAATGATTGAAAACATGTAGAATCTAGTCAACTTTGTTACATTTTTTCAACTTTTTGGAAAAAGTGTACTAAATGTAGTAATCGACTGAAAAGAGATAGTAACTAGTCAACTTTGTTACGTTTTTCAATTTTTTTTAGGAGTGTGTTTAAAGTGCAAAATGATTGAAAACAGGTACAAACTAGTCAACATTCTTATATTTTTTCAGCTTTCTGTAAAAAGTTAACCAAAAGTACAAAATGATTGAAAAGAGGCTGTAACTAGCGAACTTTGTTACATTTAACACCTTTTTTTAGATGTGTACTAAAAAAAAGATATGATTGAAAACAGGTAGTAAGTAGTGATCATGGTTTCCATTTTTCAACTTTTTGTACAAGTGTTCTAAAAGTTCAATATATATCAAAAAAGCTAGCAACTACACAACTTTGTTTCATTTTTCAAATTTCCTTCAATTTTACTAAAAGGAGGGTTTCGATTGAAAGCAAGTAATACCTAGTCAACTTTGTTACATTTTTCAACTTATTTTAAGAGTTGTTTTAAAGTGCAAAATGATAGAAAATAGGTAGAAACACATTCGTAAAAAAAGTTGAAAAATGTAACAAAATGACTAGTTACTATCTCTTTTCAGTCGATTACCACATTTAGTACACATTTTCCAAAAAGTTGAAAAAATGTAACAAAGTTGACTAGTTTCTACATGTTTTCAATCATTTTGGACTTTAAAGACACTCGTAAAAGGAGTTGAAAAATGTAACAAAGTTTACTAGTTACTATCTCATTTCAGTCGATTTCCAATTTTCGTACACTTTTTACAAAAAGTCAAAAAAATGTAACAAAATTGACTAGTTTCTACATGTTTTCAATCATTTTGCACTTTAAACACACTCGTAAAATATTGAAAAAGATAACAATGTTGACTAGTTACAATCTTTTTTCAATCGATTTGCACCATTAGTGCAGTTTTTACAAAAAGTTGAAAAAATGTAACAAAGTTGACTAGTTTCAACATGTTTTCAATCATTTAGCACTTTAAACACACACGAAGAAAAGGTTGAACAATGCAACACAGTTGACTAGTTACAAACTCTTTTTAATGATTTTGCAATTTTAGTATACTATTTTCAAAAAGATGAAAAAATATAAGAAAGTTGACAAGTTTCTACCTATTTTCAATCACTTTGCACTTTAAACACATTCGTAAAAATAGTTGAAAATGTAACAAAGTTGACTAGTAACTATCTCTTTTCAGTTGATTACCACAATTAGTACACTTTTTACAAAAAGTTGAAAAAATGTAACAAAGTTGACTAGTTTCAACATGTTTTCAATCATTTTGCACTTTAAACACACACGAAGAAAAGGTTGAATAATGCAACAAAGTTGACTAGTTACAACCTCATTTCAATGATCTTGCAAATTTAGTATACTTTTTTCAAATCGTATAAAAAAATATAAGAAAGTTGAATAGTTTCTACCTGTTTTCTATCAATTTGATCTTTAAACACACTCGTAAAAAAAGTTGAAAAATGTAACAAAGTTGACTAGTTACTATCTCTTTTCAGTCGATTTCCACTTTTAGTACAATTTTTACAAAAAGTTGAAAAAATGTAACAAAGTTGGCTTGTACCACATGTTTTCAATCATTTTGCACTTTAAACACATTCGTACAAAAAGTTGAAAAATGTAACAAAGTTGACTAGTTACTATCTCTTTTCAGTCGATTACCACATTTAGTACACTTTTTCCAAAAAGTTGAAAAAATGTAACAAAGTTGACTAGTTTCTACATGTTTTCAATCATTTTGCACTTTAAACACACTCGTAAAAAAAGTTGAAAAATGTAACAAAGTTGACTAGTTACTATCTCATTTCAGTCGATTTCCACTTTTCGTACACTTTTTACAAAAAGTCAAAAAAATGTAACAAAATTGACTAGGTTCAGCATGTTTTCAATCATTTTGCACATTAAACACACACGAAAAAAAGGTTGAAAAATTCAACAAAGTTGACTAGTTACAACCTCTTTTCAATGATTTTGCAATTTTAGAATACTTTTTACAAAAAGATGGAAAAATATTAGCAAGTTTACTAGTTTCTACCTATTTTCAATCACATTGCACTTTAAACACATTCGTAAATATAGTTTAAAAATGTAACAAAGTTGACTAGTTACTACCTCTTTTCAGTTGATTACCACATTTAGTACACTTTTTACAAAAAGTTGAAAAAATGTAACAAAGTTGACTAGTTTCTACATGTTTTCAATCATTTTGCACTTTAAACACACACGAAGAAAAGGTTGAAAAATGCAACAAAGTTGACTAGTTACAACCTCATTTCAATGATTTTGCAAATTTAGTACACTTTTTACAAATTGATTAAAAAAATATAAGAAAGTTGAATAGTTTCTACCTGTTTTCTATCAATTTTATCTTTAAACACACTCGTAAAAAAAGTTGAAAAATGTAACCAAGTTGACTAGTTACTATCTCTTTTCAGTCGATTTCCACTTTTAGTACAATTTTTACAAAAAGTTGAAAAAGTGTAATAAAGTTGGCTTGTACCACATGTTTTCAATCCCTTTGCACTTTAAACACATTCGTACAAAAAGTTGAAAAATGTAACAAAGTTGACTAGTTACTATCTCTTTTCAGTCGATTACCACATTTAGTACACTTTTTCCAAAAAGTTGAGAAAATGTAACAAAGTTGACTAGTTTCTACATGTTTTCAATCATTTTGCACTTTAAACACACTCGTAAAAAAAGTTGAAGAATGTAACAAAGTTGACTAGTTACTATCTCATTTCTGTCGATTTCCAATTTTCGTACACTTTTTACAAAAAGTCAAAAAAATGTAACAAAATTGACTAGCTTCAACATGTTTTCAATCATTTAGCACTTTAAACACACACGAAGAATAGGTAGAAAAATGCAACAAAGTTGACTAGTTACAAACTCTTTTTAATGATTTTGCAATTTTAGTTTACTTTTTACAAATAGATGAAAAAATATAAGAAAGTTGACAAGTTTCTACCTATTTTCAATCACATTGCACTTTAAACACATTCGTAAATATAGTTTAAAAATGTAACAAAGTTGACTAGTTACTACCTCTTTTCAGTTGATTACCACATTTAGTACACTTTTTACAAAAAGTTGAAAAAATGTAACAAAGTTGACTAGTTTCTACATGTTTTCAATCATTTTGCACTTTAAACACACACGAAGAAAAGGTTGAAAAATGCAACAAAGTTGACTAGTTACAACCTCATTTCAATGATTTTGCAAATTTAGTATACTTTTTACAAATTGATTAAAAAAATATAAGAAAGTTGAATAGTTTCTACCTGTTTTCTATCAATTTTATCTTTAAATACACTCGTAAAAAAAGTTGAAAAATGTAACCAAGTTGACTAGTTACTATCTCTTTTCAGTCGATTTCCACTTTTAGTACAATTTTTACAAAAAGTTGAAAAAGTGTAATAAAGTTGGCTTGTACCACATGTTTTCAATCCCTTTGCACTTTAAACACATTTGTACAAAAAGTTGAAAAATGTAACAAAGTTGACTAGTTACTATCTCTTTTCAGTCGATTACCACATTTAGTACACTTTTTCCAAAAAGTTGAAAAAATGTAACAAAGTTGACTAGTTTCTACATGTTTTCAATCATTTTGCACTTTAAACACACTCGTAAAAAAAGTTGAAGAATGTAACAGAGTTGACTAGTTACTATCTCATTTCTGTCGATTTCCAATTTTCGTACACTTTTTACAAAAGTCAAAAAAATGTAACAAAATTGACTAGTTTGTACATGTTTTCAATCATTTTGCACTTTAAACACACTCGTAAAATGTTGAAGAAGATAACAATGTTGACTAGTTACAATCTCTTTTCAATCGATTTGCACCTTTAGTACAGTTTTTACAAAAAGTAGAAAGAATGTAACAAAGTTGACTAGTTGTTACATGTTTTCAATCATTTTGCACATTAAACACACACGAAAAAATGGTTGAAAAACGCAACAAAGTTGACTAATTACAACCTCTTATCAATGATTTTGCAATTTTAGTATACTTTTTACAAAAAGATGAAAAAATATAAGAAAGTTTACTAGTTTCTACCAGTTTTCTATCATTTTACACTTTAAACACACTCGTAAAAAAAGTTGAATAATGTAACAAAGTTGACTAGTTACTATCTCTTTTCAGTCGATTACCACATTTAGTACAATTTTTACAAAAAGTTGAAAAAATGTAACAAAGTTGACTAGTTTCTACATATTTTCAATCATTTTGCACTTTAAACACACTCGTAAAAAAAGTTGAAAAATGTAACAAAGTTGACTAGTTACTATGTCATTACAGTCGATTTCCACTTTTCGTACACTTTTTACAAAAAGTTGAAAAAAAGTAACAAAGTTGACTAGTTTCTACATGTTTTCAATCATTTTGCACTTTAAACACACTCGTAAAAAAAGTTGAAAAAATGTAACAAAGTTGACTAGTTTCAACATGTTTTCAATCATTTTGCACTTTAAACACACACGAAGAAAAGGTTGAAAAATGCAACAAAGTTGACTAGTTACAACCTCTTTTCAATGATTTTGCAATTTTAGTATACTTTTTACAAAAAGATGAAAAAATATAAGAAAGTTGACAAGTTTCTACCTATTTTCAATCACTTTGCACTTTAAACACATTCGTAAAAAAAGTTGAAAAATGTAACAAAGTTGACTAGTTACTATCTCTTTTCAGTCGATTACCACATTTAGTACACTTTTTCCAAAAAATTGAAAAAATGTAAACATTATGTAAAAATTTACTAAATGTGTGATATCATTGAAGACAGGTTGGAACTAGTCATCTTTGTTATGTTGTAATTGATTTAAGAAAAAGAAAGTGTAATTTTCTTTTGAACTAGCATAGTTGATATATTTTGTGATTTTTAATTATAAATATTAAAATTTCTGTATAAAAAGGAAAAAAACATTTAAAAAAATAGTATCAGTTATAACAGTTGTTTTCTACCAATATTCAAAAATTCCTTCTAACTATACAAAAATCCTTCAAAATAGTGCAAAAAGGAAAAAGGTGGTTAGAGGTGGTTAGGGGTGTTTAGAGGTAACTATATAAATCATTTAGTAAAATGGGTGATTTCTGTATATATAAGGATGATAAATGATACATATATGTACTGTACTTGATTTAAAAAAAATAATGGATATTTATTTTGAACTAGCATGTTTGAGATATTTTGTGTTTTAAAATATAAAATATAAAAATTTTTGTAAAAACAGGAAAATGCATTATAAAAAATAGTATGAGTTATATCTATTGTGGTTTTCAACCAATACTTTACAAAATTTGTATTGTTGATACAAAAAACCTTAAAATAGTGAAAAAAGGAAAAAGGTGGTTAGATGAGTTTAGAGCAAACTTTATAAATCATTTAGTAAAGTGGGTATTTTCTGTAAATATAACGATGCTAAATGAAACAAATATAATATATTGGACTTGATTTAAGAAAAAAAAAAGATATTTTCTTTTGGACTAGCATGTTTGCTATATTCGTGATTTAAAATATAAAAATTGTTGTAATTAAAGAAAAAAGCATTTAAAAAATTAGTATTGGTTGTAACTGTTGTGTTACACAATATTTCATAAAATATTGTTAGTACAAAAAAACTTGAAATTAGTGCAAAAAGGAAAAAGGTGGTTAGAGGTGCTTAGAGGTAACTATATAAATCATTTATTAAAATGGGTGATATCAGTAAATATAAGGTTGCTAAATTAAATACGTAATATATTGGACTTGATTTAAGGAGAAAAAAAGATATTTTCTTTTGAACTAGCAAGTGTGATATATTTTGTGATTTAAAATATAAAAATTTCTGTAAAAAAAGGAAAAAAAGCATATATAAATAGTATCAGTTATAGCTGTTGTTTTCAACCAATATTTCATAAAATTCGTGTTATTTATGGAAAAAACCTTCAAAAAAGTGCAATAGGGAAAAAGGTGGTTAGATGTGTTTAGAGGTAACTTTATAAATCATTGAGTAAAATGGGTGATATCTGTCAATATAACGATTCTAAATTAAACACGTAATATATTGGACTTGATTTAAGAAAAAAAAATGGATATTTTCTTTTGAACTAGCTTGTTTGATATATTTTGTGTTTCAAATAATAAATATTCAAAATTTCTGTATAAAAAGCAAAAAAACATAAAAAAAAATAGAATCAGTTAGAACAGTTGTTTTCTACCAATAATCTACAAAATTCGTGTGATTTATACAAAAAACCATCAAAATAGTCCAAAAGGAAAAAGGTGATTAGAGGTGGTTAGGGATGTTTAGAGGTAACTTTATAAATCATTTAGTAAAATGGGTGATTTCTGTAAATATAACGATGTTATATGATAATGTATTCTACTTGATTTAAGAAAAAAAATGGAAATTTTCTTTTGAACTAGCATGTTTGATATATTTTGTGATTTAAAATATATAATAAAAAATTCTGTAAAAAAAGAAAAAAGCTTTTAAAAAATTAGTATTGGTTATAACTGTTGTTTTAAACCAATATTTCATAAAATTCTTATTGTTAATACAAAAAAACTTGATAACAGTGCAAAAAGGAAAAAGGTGGATAGAGGTAACTGTTTAAATCATTTAGTAAAATGGGTGATTTCTGTAAATATAACGATGCTAAATGAAACAAATAATATATTGTACTTCATTGAAGAAAAAAAATGGATATTTTCTTTTGAACTAGAATGTGTGATATATTTTGTGATTTAAAATATAAAAATTCCAAAAAAAAAAGGAAAAGAGCATTATATAAATAGTTCAGTTATAGCTGTTGTTTCCAACCAATATTTCATAAAATTCGTATTATTTATACAAAAAACCTTCAAAAAAGTGCAAAAAGGAAAATGGTGGTTAGAGGTGTTTAGAGGTAACTTTATAAATCATTGAGTAAAATGGGTGATATCTGTAAATATAACGATGATAAATTAAACATGTAATATATTGGACTTGATTTAAGAAAAAAAATATATTTTCTTTTGAACTCGCATGTTTGAGATATTTTATGTTTTAAAATAATAAATATTCAAAATTTCTGTAAAAAAAGCATTATAAAAAATATTATGGGTTATAACTGTTGTTTTCAATCAATATTTCATAAAATCTGTATTGTTAATACAAAGAAACCTTAAAATAGTGAAAAAAGGAAAAAGGTGTTTAGAGGCAACTTTATAAACTATGTAGTAAAATGGGTGATTTCTGTAAATATAACGATGCTAAATGAAACATATAACATATTGTACTTGATTTAAGAAAAAAAAAAGATATTTTCTTTTGGTCTAGCATGTTTGCTATATTCGTGATTTAATATATAAAAATTGTTGTAATTAAAGAAAAAAGCATTTAAAAAATTAGTATTGGTTGTAACTGTTGTGTTACACAATATTTCATAAAATATTGTGAGTACAAAAAAACTTGAAATTAGTGCAAAAAGGAAAAAGGTGGTTAGAGGTGCTTAGAGGTAACTATATAAATCATTTATTAAAATGGGTGATATCAGTAAATATAAGGTTGCTAAATTAAACACGTAATATATTGGACTTGATTTAAGGAAAAAAAATGGATATTTTCTTTTGAACTAGCAAGTGTGATATATTTTGTGATTTAAAATATAAAAATTTCTGTAAAAAAAGGAAAAAAAGCATATATAAATAGTATCAGTTATAGCTGTTGTTTTCAACCAATATTTCATAAAATTCGTGTTATTTATGGAAAAAACCTTCAAAAAAGTGCAATAGGGAAAAAGGTGGTTAGATGTGTTTAGAGGTAACTTTATAAATCATTGAGTAAAATGGGTGATATCTGTCAATATAACGATTCTAAATTAAACACGTAATATATTGGACTTGATTTAAGAAAAAAAAATGGATATTTTCTTTTGAACTAGCTTGTTTGATATATTTTGTGTTTCAAATAATAAATATTCAAAATTTCTGTATAAAAAGCAAAAAAACATAAAAAAAAATAGAATCAGTTAGAACAGTTGTTTTCTACCAATAATCTACAAAATTCGTGTGATTTATACAAAAAACCATCAAAATAGTGCAAAAAGGAAAAAGGTGATTAGAGGTGGTTAGGGATGTTTAGAGGTAACTTTATAAATCATTTAGTAAAATGGGTGATTTCTGTAAATATAACGATGTTATATGATAATGTATTCTACTTGATTTAAGAAAAAAAATGGAAATTTTCTTTTGAACTAGCATGTTTGATATATTTTGTGATTTAAAATATATAATAAAAAATTCTGTAAAAAAAGAAAAAAGCTTTTAAAAAATTAGTATTAGTTATAAGTGCTGTTTTAAAAAAATATTTCATAAAATTCTTATTGTTAACACAAAAAACTTAAAAATAGTGGAAAAAGGAAAAAGGTGGTTAGAGGTACTTAGAGGTTACTATATAAATCATTTAGTAAAATGGGTGCTTTCTGTAAATATAACGATGCTAATGAAACATATAATATATTGTACTTGATTGAAGAAAAAAAATGGATATTTTCTTTTGAACTAGAATGTGTGATATATTTTGTGATTTAAAATATAAAAATTCCAAAAAAAAAAAGGAAAAGAGCATTATATAAATAGTTCAGTTATAGCTGTTGTTTCCAACCAATATTTCATAAAATTCGTATTATTTATACAAAAAACCATCAAAAAAGTGCAAAAAGGAAAATGGTGGTTAGAGGTGTTTAGAGGTAACTTTATAAATCATTGAGTAAAATGGGTGATATCTGTAAATATAACGATGATAAATTAAACATGTAATATACAGGACTTGATTTAAGAAAAAAAAAAAATATTTTCTTTTGAACTCGCATGTTTGAGATATTTTATGTTTCAAAATAATAAATATTCAAAATTTCTGTAAAAAAAGCATTATAACAAATATTATGGGTTACAACTGTTGTTTTCAATCAATATTTCATAAAATCTGTATTGTTAATACAAAAAACCTTAAAATAGTGAAAAAAGGAAAAAGGTGTTTAGAGGTAACTTTATAAACTATGTAGTAAAATGGGTGATTTCTGTAAATATAACGATGCTAAATGAAACATATAACATATTGTACTTGATTTAAGAAAAAAAAATCGCGATTAATAAAAAAAAATGCATGAAGTTTCAATTACGGGAAGGAGCAATAACGCTATAAAAACTGCTTGTTTATCCTAGACCAGTGCTTCTCAAACGGTGCGCCCTGGAAGGTAGCCAGGTGCGCCCCAAGATAATGGAAGATTAAGTTTATATAACAGATTTATATTTTAGTTTTTGCACCATTTTAATTTATTTGAGAAAACACCAAGTATGGGGTTTTCAAGTCTGAGTCAAGTCTCGGCTACTTCATATTTTGAATGGAAGGTAAATTTCTTTAATCTTTAAGCATGAATGGATAATACTCGTATCCATTTTCCTATTTCCTTTTCGAGGAAAAATTCGTATATATGATAGTTGACAAAGGGGAAGGAAAATGATCTTTTTAAATACTATGAAGCCATAAAATTCCCAGTATAATAATTCTATAAAAGACTGAAAATGCAAAAGATAATTCAAAATTGAAATCTTTCATTTAGAGATTAATAAATGTAATTATCGTACATCTTAATAAATTATGATTTATGTAATTATAAATCATCTTAAAACAACATTTTTTCTTCGCTGTTTATGATGTTTTTCAGAGAAAAAAAGAGTATTTTCCTGTTTTAAATTTGAAAATATTACTTTAACATTCAAGGTAGAAGGATGTCAAGTAAACGATGTAAGAAATCTACTGGATATTTGAACAAAGGCTATGTTCTCTTGTAGGAGAATATTTCGTATCAAGAAATGTTCACTTTGGTTTTTCAAAAATGTTATTACTGCTGTAGTTATACTAATGAAATTATTTGCATCAGCTGTGTGATGTACAAAAATAAGCTTATATATTGATATGTCCTTCAATCACTATCTGTACTACCTCAGGAATGAAAGACTAATAATCATATCCCATTTAGATGTTTACATTATGCTTAAATGAGACGTTATATATTATATACTAAAGAAATATGATATTAAGCTACTTGTAGTAAAGTTGAGTGTAGGCCACTCCAGATTTTTATATTTTGAACTAAATTATTATACGCCTATGGTACTTTAAAAGATTTTAAAAAATCTTTGTAACTCCACACAATTTCCATTTACATAGTTATAACCTAGTTGTTCTTCTCATGTAGATAAGTACTAATACTAATAAATTACCTGGTTTTTGTTCAAACTACTGGTATATTTTAAAATTAAAATCCTTTTTTTTTCATATTAATTACCCCTTAATAGGGTAATTATCATTTTGACTTAGCTGTTCCATCTCAGGGGTAGCAATAACTTAAACGAAATTTGGTGATTATAGCTCTTTTACT
The DNA here is from genome assembly GCA_026182355.1 of Hermatobates lingyangjiaoensis. Taxonomy (NCBI): domain Eukaryota; kingdom Metazoa; phylum Arthropoda; class Insecta; order Hemiptera; family Hermatobatidae; genus Hermatobates; species Hermatobates lingyangjiaoensis. The sequence continues at coordinate 291,547 of JAPFBL010000075.1, read as the reverse complement.
TTTTAAGATATCCTCACATAGACGGATTGACCAATTTAGCAAAACTTATTTTATAAGACTCAGAGAGCATCAAGACATGTGTTTTTACTTAATTTCCCATGGATATAATTAAAATATTTTTAAAAGTTCGTTTATCACCAACAGAGAAACAGTTTTAAGAACTTTTGTTTCTGGAGGAAAATTTGCGTACGCATCGCATCCTGTATACATTAAATGTCAAATAAAAAGGTCAAATCACAGCAATTTTAATCTAAATGACGTCGAAAGATTTTCAGCGACATGAAAACAAAAGTTTTCATAGGAAGTACCACCCAAAGTTCAATTTTAGTGCCGATTGTGCCAATTTGCAGAGCATACTGCAAAAGTTCAAAGGCAAAGGCAGCATCGTCAAAGCATGTATTCCTCTTGTTATTGCCCATTTTGTAGTAACTTTTTGTCTTTATATATTTTGTAACTTTATGTATTATTTTTAGTGAATAGTATTTTTCACTAAATATTACATTAGTATTAACTGAAAAACACATTAAGCGTAAAAATATACTTCAGTCGAGATCAAATAACATGTTACTCCTTTGGACAGATATAGTGAAATTGAAAAACAAAACTAGCTTTTATAGGTGTGTCAGTTGCATAGTTTTAGGGCCAAATAGCATGAACAGAAAAGGGCATTATAGCATTTTGTAAATCAACAAAATGTATTTTTTTAAATAAATAGCAAATTACGAAATTAATAACCTAAGACAATTAGAAGTTAATAGAGCCCTAGAAACGCAAAATACAGCTTCTTAATTACTCACTGAGTCATGATACACATATTTATTCGTCCTTAAATTATTTTTAGATACAGCTTTTTAAGTTCCTTCGTGGAATTAAATTACCCTGTATCATAATAACTTTATTAGTTGTGATAATCATAGAGTAACTGATCTATCTACATTATTCCTCTTACCTTGTGCGATGTACGGGGGACTCGTCCAACAACTATCTAATAAATCAAACTGAACAAGTTTGGAGTAGTCTTACCACAGCACAGAAGTCCTCGAGTAAATCCAACTGTAGTGACAATTTTCATCCTGATGATTTGACCAACTACAGAGGACACTAACATTCATTATACCTACATATCAATCACACATGGACTCTCCAGTAGAGCTGAACAAAATTGAAGCAAGTGTAATATAAATCCTCCTAATTGGATGCGTGGAAGCATTATTGGTTATAACGCCCAGGGTCACCTTCGAAAAGATTTCACCTGGAGGTATACGCAAGTGCTTATGGATCGAGAAAATATGAGTTCCCGACTGTCATCACATTAAAGCCCACTCAAATGATAGAGATCTGGAATAGCGTCCCCGTCCGTCTTCTTAAGTCAGGCATGGGCAACCTGGGGCCCGCGGGCCACATGCGGCCCAACACGTGTTTTTGTGCGGCCCGCAGAGATTACTGGAATCCTTTCTAAATATAAAAAATTCTTTTGCTTTTTGTTTATTAACAAAAGCTCACCGAAACTTTTAGAAGGAAATTACAAAAATAGAGAGAGAGAGAGCTCTATAGCAATAAATGTTTTAGTTCCTTTTCTTATATGACGCAATAATCTTTTTGAGATTGGGTTGTTATAATTGATTACCATAATGCAATTATAAGATGAATAATAATTTTGATTATAAGAACAATAAAAAGTTAAATGATCATTGACACATTAATAAAACGCACCGTATGTATTTCTATATATTTTAAAATACATTATACATATCAATGTATGATCAAACCACAATAAGAAATGGGAAAACAAGACTAAGATCTTTCAACCGTAACAAGCGGTCTTCGTCAGAGTCAACCGCTTGTTACGGTTGAAAGATCTTAGTCTTGTTTTCCCATTTCTTATTGTGGTTTGATCATTGATTGTTATTTCACGTGTTTATGTGAAATCTTTTTATATCAATGTATGTATCGACACACCTCAGAAATTACCATGTGGCCCGCGGTCTTTTGGAAATTATATAATGCGGCCCCCAGTTCACAAAAGGTTGCCCATGCCTGTCTTAAGTCATTTATTACTTATGAATGTTGTCATTTTTCCACAGTTGTGTTCATCGAAAGACTTTCTACATTTTCGCTCTTACAAAATAAGTTATTATTCACCAAGACTTCCACTGAATTGTTTAGCATGATTCGAACAAAACATTTAAAACAATGTATTAACCTTCCTGTTATTCTTTTTAATTCGTTATAGTAGAAAAATACAGTCTCAACAAGTTCCAAACTAAAAAAAAAACGAAATTTCACATACACAAAGTACCTAAAGAATTTCATCGATAGCCATTGCAACTACTATACCGCAGTTGGAGAATATTGGTTCAACTAATTTTCCAGTGTGTTAGTTTAAATGGAAAATAAACTCCACTTTACAAAGGTATTCTATATTGAGTTTACCTTAATTTAATGTTTATTAAATAATCTAATAGTTAACTTTCAGTGAGAGAGATAACATTCACAAAACACAATTTTGAAGAGCTGCTTAGTGATCTAAACAAATAATTATTAATAGAAAAATAAGATAAAGAAAAATGTAAAAAAAAAAAAAAGAAAATTCCAGACCAAGAAAAACTCCAAATAAAAATAATACAAAATGTTTTTTTTTTTAAAAAAGTTTAAGATAATAAATTTAAACTAATAAAAATTAACTATCTAATAAAACAACCTCTTAATACAGACAAAAAAAGTTAATAAAAGTATGGAAGTATGCATATAAATAAAAGAAAGATTTTGTCTATAGATTGCTTAGAAATGACTCATTTCAAGTTATCTTTACATTTCATACAACAGAGAAACCGAATCCACCCGTAGAAAAATTTCTGCCTGTCGGTTTGTCCGCAAAATTTTGTCACAAGTAAACTCAATCGCCATGATACATAGCGACCAGAAACTTTGACACTAGATTTGTGTATACCTAACTTAAAATATAAACTTTGAATGGATTGAAAATTCAACGTAGAAGCGAAGTTATGAACTACTTTTAAGCCGTGTTTGGCTAACTACACAGACATGTTTATTTTGAAAATATACAGGTGTAACAAGTAGGTATTGTTGGATTTTCATTTCCTTTGCGTTTAAGCTCCCAACAAGAGCTTATATACAAGGTGTTTCCCAGAGTTAAAGGTAAACTTTTATCTATTCAGAATAAATGGCGTTGTGAACGAGCATTCTCAATGGTCAACTGTAGCTGGCTGAAGAGTCAGAGGTTCCAACTCAAAGACAGACAGATAATGTGGAATATACAGAGGAATTTACTTAACACTGTACTAATAATGATATTTTGGAATACCATGTATCTACGAAATTTTGAAAAAGTACCCGTCAAAGACGAGCACGTTTGCTAGTTTACATATATATATATATCTTCGTAATATGTTTGACAAACGTAATAAAATAAAGAGTAAATTAATCTATGATAAATTAAACGAAAAATTTTAGAAACAGTTAATCCAAAAGATAAATATATATATATACCAACCATTAAAAAATTACCAGAAAAAGTTGTAAATTATAGAATGTAATCTTTGGAATAAAACCTGGAAAGTAGAGTCAATAAAGAAATAGTATTTACTTTATTATTACATTAAACAGCTCTTCAAAACAGGGAATACGTGGCCATCATGCTAAAGCTCTCATTACCACTTCGAGAGGTTTCTGTTTATCGACCTCCTCAACACAAATGCCATGATTTGGGAATAAAAGAAAAAACAGTAAACCTTTAAAAGACAATTTTAATGGTTCAAAAAAAGTTGAAAATACTACCTCACCTATTCATTTGAGTAGCATAATAAAAAAAAACAGACTTTGGATCAATTAACCAATAAACGGCTTTTTTACATGTTTTTAATAAAATTTCTTCATTGAAATAATAATTTTATAGGGAACAAAATGGAATGAATGAACTTTCATTCCTAAGTCTATACTTGAGTTAATATATATAATTTCATATTATATTACGTCGACTTGACTCATCCTAATATATATATATATAAGAGTGAATGAAGATGGATATAGGTGTTCTTGTATTCGAGTCCAGTTAAACAATGATGATACAACACTTATTGCCTGTACGCAGCACAGTTTTTTCCCAAAATATCACAAAAAAAAGTACCATTTTCTTCAAGTATTAACTCTTGTATTGTTTTACAGAAAATAAAATAAATGAAACAACTCCATTGTATATTAATCGAGAACTTTTTTTTAACATTTCGCTTTATCTTAAACTAGATATTATTACTCTTATCATAATTATTATTTTGTCATAGTTAATTATCTGCAAGAAGACTAGGGTCAACAAAAGACTGATGCGTGGGCACAGCTGTCCTCATGCGTTGCACTGCGCGGACCACTTTCCGTATATATATATATAATATATATATATATAAAAGAACAATACATGTATGTACAAAAACAAAATGTTATCACTGTTTAGAAAAAAAAAACAATTCAAACATTTATCTACATATATAATACAATGACTTAGATAGATCAACACAATATCAGTACCTAGTGCTATGCCAGGATCAATCAACAAATAACATGTTATCACACCAGTCGTATGTAGAGCAACACTCACTGGAGCCGTACATACAGGTAATTACAAACTATGATACACGTGTATACCGAGTATACGTGAACAACATGCAGAGAGGCAGCCTTTCAAAACCAAACGTAACCAAACTTAAATACAGCTTGTAAAGAAATCACGCCCGATCGCCAATATACTTATAGTCATATAACTGTATTTAGTATAACAAAACCTTAGCCTATCAATTATTGTATAAAGGACAATAGGGATCAGTATTTATAATATTTACAGGTCGAAGCTCGACTGAAGTCGAGTTCTGTGAGCCCACTCTTCAAGGAGAGAACCGACAAAAATAAATAAAAATAAAAAATCAATAACGTTAAGGAACTTTTCTTTTACTTGTTGTTGAGTTTAGAAAGTAGGATATATTGTTTTATAATGTTTAGTTTTGTAAGGAAGTGTGGAGAAATCAGTGTAAGGAAGGCGTTCGCCGCCCCCGGCTCGAGTGGCCGCCTCCACGGGCTCCCTTCCTGCCGCCTCCGCCGCGCTTCTCGTAGACAAGACACCGCAGCTTGGCTTTCAGCAGGTATTCAGTCTCTTGATTCTGAAATCAAAAATTTTATTTCAAACACAATTCAAAAACGCTTGAAAGCTTCAGCATCAGTTGGAATTAAAGCAGTTAAAAAGAACACATGAAATCCCACTCTAATTTAAGTTATTCTAAGGGTATTGATAGAATACGTTAATCTCGCCCGTTCGGTCAGTTCTTATTAAAGTTTTCAATGATTCATTAATTGTGCAATCTGTTATAGTATGGTATTTACTCATATTGGGGACAGTATTATATCTCCATACAAAAAGTTTATTATAAAAAAAACTAACAACGTGTTTCAAACACTTGATGTTCTTCTTCAGGTTACATCTAAAAACCTCCTGCCAAGACCTTCAGCATTCGTCCTTCCTCCAATCCCTAAAAACTCTCCCTGACACCCTCAGTCTTTGCTTAGTTTCACCCACTGAATAACCAACCCACCCTCCCAGCAGAGCAGGTAATCAAGAATCTATTTTATTTATAAATTAGAACATGTCTCTCTATGTTGTTTAAAGTTAAGGATTAATTAAGCCATTTTAATACATTTCTCATGTAATATAACTCAATAGTGTCAGATATTGTATTTAATTTTAATTAATTTACTCCGATGTTCCTAAAGCTCATATATGCATATATTTTTTAGATGCAACCTGAAGAAGAACATCAACTGTTTGAAACGCGTTGTTTGTTTTTTTATTTATAAACTTTTTTGTGTTTAGACATAATACTTTCCCCAATATGTTTTCAATCATGTTGAATTATTAATTAAAAAAGTTTTAATAAATAAAAACCCTAAAAAATTACTATTATTGAAAAAAAAACCACGTATATTTTTGATATTGAAACAAACAAAGACTTGTTGAATAAAAGATGAAATGTGAAGTAATCGCCAACACTTCAGTCAATTAATGGAGACAGAAGAATCTAATAAGGAGAGGAAAGCGAGTTATTTTTTGGGTTGGTTTTGAAATATTGGACGCAGATTCATACACAATAACCGGAGATATTATCTTACTTACTGTACGGGTGCTCGAGTGTAAATCAAGACGATAGCACTTGCATTAGCATACTGAGCAGACTATCGTTATACAACATTAACCCTTCCAGATCATTTAAATCAAGAACTTAATCAAGAACAGGTAAGGGAAACTTCACTTGTTTTTACCGATATTTCAGCATCTGATAATTACATTTGACATTTTTTGGTTCAGTAATCCGTTATAATTTTCACAAAAGCCATTCTGCATGTATAGACGAGACATTTCTTTGATTTGTCACAAAATCTGAAGCAAGGTAGGAAACCTTCAACACGTTCGCACAACAAAAAAAAAACAGATTGAAAACAGAAAAGTATACACGACAAATTAATAAGACTATCACATAATATATAACTATGACATGATGTAGCATTAATAAATACAGCTCTATATTCAATGCAATCACGAATACAACTGTTAGTGACACGTGCCCCTACTTACTTAGATAGTACTCAAATTAATGTTTCCTTATTTAAATTTTTTTTTTTTGTTAGTGGAAGAAGTTAGGGTTAAAATTAATTTTATAGTTTATTTAATAATAACTCATTAATAATTATTAATAGTGGTATGGAACCACTATTTCATATGAGGGTCACCAATATAATAACAGTCAGACAGCAAAACTAATTCTTCAATTCAGTTCCAATACTAACTACTAAACAAAAAGAACTGAATTCCAAAAAACATAGTATGAAAAAAGGAATAGATACAATGAAAGAGAATATAGTTTGATTTATATTCACATAAATAACGCCCAAGCCATAAGTAATTAACAAATGGGACAAATATCAGTTTGAGTAAAACTCTCACGAAGACTAGTTGTTTTGGTTGAAAGAGTTTAATCGAATTTCTTACTGTGGTTTAAACGTCGAATTTCACGAGTTCACTGAGAAATATTGTTATATATACATTCATTGTAGGGTAAAAAGGTAATGAAATGGTCTCCACATATAAAAATTTAATGGTATAAACAACAGTTGTACCACAGACACTCACCCTTAGTTAATGCCTGAGGAAGAACACTACGTGTTCGAAACGCGTTGTTTATACCATTAAATTTTTATATGTGGAGACCATTTCATTACCTTTTTACCCCACAATGAGTAAATACCACATAATAAGTAATTGCACTACGTTAGAATATATATATTCGCCACAACAATGAAATAGATATGAAACTAAACTTTTATCAATAAAGTGGTTGGGTCAGACAATGTCGTCAAAGTTACAAAATGTCTAGATAGGAAGGATGGTATTGACTTTAGATCGATATTAAGGAACTGAGGAACTTAAAATCCATGGGAGAGAAAAATTTGTTGAGGCCTACATCAATAATTGAAAAACATTTAGTGTGTCTTGCAGAGAGCAGTCTGTACACGAGTATCAAAAAGAAAAACTAAAACACTTTGTGAAACACCTGTAGAGATTTAAAGAAAAAGACAGGTTTTTTTTTGCAAGATAGTTGGCGACTGACCATAATGGACTATGAAGAGCTGTTGGCGTTGATGCCGACGAAGAGGCCGGGAGCGAAGCCGTGCGCGACGGCGTGGGCCGCATGCGCTGCGGCTTGCTGCTGGTTCTGGCTGTTGTTCTGCGACCTGATGTGCTTGGGAACAGGAGGCTGCAGGTACTCGTGTCGTGCTAACTGCATCACGTCGATGCGGTCCTCCTTGCGGTATGCCAGGCACGACCTGATGAAGCCCTGCGCACGCAAGTCCACCATTAAACACTTATCACCAATTACTTTAATAGTAGAAGACATTATTCGGTGTACCAGACTCTACAAGGGTCTGGAATACCTAAGAGAAATACAGAGACAATATAATAACCTTATTCTTATTTATCACATTATTTATTTTTACATTAACGAAAACTACCATACTATTACACAAATACAAAGTTTCTGTTAAGTGGAAGAAATTCATCTGTGATAACGGCTCATGTGAAAGTGTCACAGATTAATATTCCAAACTAAAAATCATATTTTGATGAATGCACAATGTACGATGGTTCATAACAATCAAGCCAGTAAGTACACGCGTGCGATCAGCTACTGGCTCAATAACAAGACTATCAGACTACCCCTACTACAAATCTTCCTACTTGTAGAACTACCATGCCCAGTCAATTAAGAATTTAAAAATCACAATTAATTTATAGTTGAGGCAGTCGCCTCATTAAATACTTTATATACACCGTCGAATACAAAGTATTGTCAAGCTTCTACTATGGTAACAGGTCTTGGATTTAAAAATATTTTTAACTGTCAAAAATCATACCTCACCAGATAGGTTGCGAGAAGCAACCAAAACAAATAATAACTCAGGATCAAAAATCCCTTATATTCCAGATACGTAATAACAATCTTTTCTGACAAAAAAAAAATCAATACCAGGAACTTACTAACTATAATTGAAAATTTCAAAAGTTAAAAGTATACATTGGAGTTAGTACTCCGGAGTCTACAAAAAGCCGGTTCCGACTAAGAAACTGACAATCGTAGCCTTTGACTGACTGCTTTGAGTGAGTTAAATATACTAAGTGGAGTAAATACTAAAGTAAGTATTTACTAAAGCTACTACTTTACTAAAGAGTAAATACTAAAGGTTAAACAATGTGAGATTTGTGCTCAGTAATTGTGGTTCACTTTGGATCAGTTTTATAACCCACACATCTAAAATACATCAATATGCAATTATATAAAGCATTTCGATATGAACACAGTTTGTGTTCTTGTAACTAGAAAAAAAAATCTTTGGTCATAAAGAAATTACAAGTCGAAACAATGACAACATTACGAGAATTACAGTAAATATGTAATATTACCGTAACATTAGATATTTTCATTTGTAATTTTCCTTTCAAAAGTTAACTAGGCTTCTTCCCAATTACAAATAAAGTATAACGGAGGGTGCGGTGCAACCAGAATGGTAACTTTCTAAAATACAATTTAACCTAAAATAATACCTAAAAAAAATACCTAGGTTTTTTTTTAAGCAGAGTCCCATTTTTGAACCATCATTCCTATATTTTAAACCAGCAGTTTTTTTGAACACCATCTTCAAGCTATATTATAAAAATTATTAGTAATAATGTCCGTCATACCTAGAAAAGTTTCTGTAGAGTTCGACCGGTTTAGGGTTCCCATCTTCAAGAGCAACTGAATGTATTTTATTTTTTCTTGCAACCTACCTAAACTTGTTATCTAAAATTGTGAAATCAGTGTTGTCTGTATAGTTAAATTGTGGTTTGCATGTTTGTTTAATTGTTACATTTTTTTCTTTTATTTCTTATTTCATGGTCTATTTCCAGTTCTTTGTGTCTTCGATTGAATGTTAGTAGAAAAAAAAAAGTAAAAATAATACAGCCTGTTGCTCTTGAAGATGGGAACCAGACGGACCCGAAACTGGTCGAGCTCTACAGAAACTTTACGAGGTATGACGGACATTATTACTAATAATTCTAATATTACTAACATCAGTGGAACTAACCCAATAACTATATTATATTATAAAGGCTAAAGATACAGGCAGAAACAAGTAGTCGGTTTAGGTTACCTTGGCCTCGTTGCTGACGGCAGGTTTGCTCGCAAACTGAACCTCCGTGGCTTTTAATATGGTATTTTCTTCCAGTATGGTGGCCTGAGATTGATTGTGTCCAAAAGGCTGAAATAAACACAAGCATTCTTAAGCTATTCTCATACAAACAAAGCATCTAAAATAACTTTTATTCTAAATTCACTCACTTCAATCAACATGCGCACTAGTGTGTGTCATACGAAAACAGCACAACTAAAAATAATTTAATACGTATGCAAACAAATAGGACATTTTAATACAGCAAGCTAGAAATTATTGTTTATTGCAGAATTGGTAGTCATGGTTTTCTTCTACTAAGCTGTTCATTGACTAGAGTATTAACTTGACCAAATGTATGACTTCAGACGTTCGAACGTCCCCAAAAACTCTGCATCGTTAACTATTAACTTACCACCCAAAGTTGATCTGACTTTGATTGACCTAGTTGATTACGAGTTAATACAATGGTCAAAACATGTACATAAAATTGTAAAGTGAAGAGATATTTCTTTCAGAATCAATCATCTTTATTTCTCATAAAATTTGATTCTGAACAAGTGTGTGACTAATGAAATATCACGCTCGAAATCATATATGATGCTTGCGTAGAAAATAATTTTCAATTAAAGATCAAGAACACACACACACACCCGCACTATTTTGAGCATACTCTAAAATAGCTCGTTTTCCCCTTCATTTTCAATATGCTATATTTTCAAATTCGTCTTTGTTGAAATTCTCATTTTAATTTAATCCAATCTATTAATTACACTGTATCAGATCGATCTTCCTAGAGACCTCTCACATTGTGGTTAGTACATTGGGAAATTCTTAGCTAATAATTTTGAGTCAGCTTCACCTCTTAATACCATCATTCCCCAGTAAGAGATCATGCGACAAATCATGATTCAAAATGTAAGTTGTTATGAACTCTGTAGTATATAATATGAAGCGTGACTGCAGCCTGTTGATTTATTCAGAAAGGTTACATGATTTGTTATCAATGGAAATATTTGACTTGACTTTGAAAAGAAGTCACCAGTTCTGAAGGAAACACAAAATCAGTTATTTTTTCAGAGCGTAAATTAAAGCAAGTGAATATGTCAAATGATCCGATTTCAAACTCATTGTTTTTTTTAAATGACTAGGTTCTGTAACTTTATAAATATGATTTAAGAAGTTGATTACCTTTTTGCCATAAAGGCACTGGTAGAAAATAACTCCAACACTCCAAACATCCACCTTTGAGGAGATTTTGGGGGGATTTTTTCCAACAACGAAACACTCAGGAGGTAGGTACCTAAAACACAATCAACAATAAAATACTACCTCAACAAATTATCACTAATGTATAATATTCAGTTTATTAATAAAGAGAACGTCTTAATTACACTGTGATGAAAACTTCTTACTATATCTTCAAGGGCCTCCTAAAGAAATTTATTCCAACAAATCTAATGGAAACAACTGAAGAGAGCTTTTTTTCTTTAGTAGTCACAAAATGCTTTAGATGAAAAAATGTATTACTGTAATTTATGAATATCAAGTCTATACAGCAATTCTGAGTATTCCCTATAGACTGAGTATTGCCTATAGTTAGGCCTATAATAGCCGTGTTGGTATGTCGCCAACATCCTTCAAAAAGATATTGATTTTTTGATAGGGTCAAAAAATGACTAACCCTACTATCTCAAATTCTTTACTACTGCTTTTTTACATACATGGAAAATGGAAACGATGGAATACTTGTTCCTTTTCCTCCTTGATCAAAATATACTTTTGTTTCTTTTCCTATTGCGAACACTATTTTCTAGGTTCAAAAAATAGAACATGATTCATTTGTTCAAATAGGCATCGCACCGCCTGAACCTTATATCAAATTTCAGTTGACACGCTTATATGGTTACCAACGAATATCAGCTACCCCTTGACAAACCAACGGCTCTCCATGTTTAGGTTAGGTTAGGTTACAGTGACCGTCCCGAGAGAGAGAACACACATAGGCCGCAAGTCAGCCCTTTGTGATAACACAAAGAAGAATTTGGGGCTATTCTCCCCATCCATGGTCCACTCGAACCATCTCGAGAGAACAATAAATCTAGACAGATCCTTGATACCAGTGGATACTAAGTTCTCAAGATTGTCAAAGAAATACTCACCTCTAACTACCTCTTCAGGTTTACAGCAAAGTAAACACAATTAACTAGTTAATGGCGTCTATTATGTTAGCACGCAATTAAATCTTCAAAACTTGAATTTAAAGAAGGATGAGTTAAGTTCTCTCAAACTTAACACTCTTTGAAACTACCTACACACTCTATCCAACAAGTGAATGGCTCCTATCTACACCGGTATTGAAACAGAGGGTGCTGAGCGCGTGAGTGGGATGGTACTGCAGAGTCCTCAAAGACTGCAAATCAGTGGGAGCAAGCAATTATTAAGCAAAAGTATGCACCTCTTCGAGTTAGCCAACTGCCGTTCAAACACCATTTTCTTTTTTAACTCCCTGACAGGGATTAATTAAAGCTTTAGATTGTACAACACTGACACAGATTGCCTGCATACTATTCTATACCAAGGAATCTATTGGAATTTATAACCACTGGTTATGTCTATACTAGCCGTGTTGGTATGTCGTCAACATCCTTCAAAAAGAGGGTCAAAAAATGACTAACCCCTACTACCTGAAACTGGTTTAATGGAAACTCGTAACTTAATTAAGTAACTATTACAGATCACAAAAGATCATATTTGAAGAAACAGAGTGCAGGAAAAAGTGGTCTGGTATTCGTCGGACCAGATCCATCCGAAACAACCTAGAAAGATCGGACGCTTTTGACTGCTTTCGATTGGTTACTTGCTATGACTACCACCTGCAGCACATAGGACTGGCCGACACGACATCTGTACCCCTACGCCAATCAAACAGAATAAACTGCAAGCACACTCAGGCAAATCCTAAATTTACAACCCCCTCACCGAGACGTAGGTTGATACTGTTAGGCTCGACGTAGAATAGCTGGGCAGTCAAGAACGGGCGTTGAGTTGAATAAACTAACCTAACGAAATAACTAAGTAGTACATTTGCTACTGCTTGTTTACATACATGTGAAACGCTGCAATCCATGTAAATAGAAAAATATGTAAAGTATAAAACCAATAGAATCATTTAGAATGGCCACATAGACACCAATCTTAAGAAATAGGAAAGGGGGGGGGGGGGCTTAGGACATCACGACTGCACAACAGTAAAATTTTATGAGTGTAAGGTTAATGATAATACTTAACACTAAATTATTTGTTAGCTACCATGAATATTTTTTTAATAAAAAAAGTTCATCGGTTATTTCACCCAGAGCATATTTAATATAATTAAGAACACAAATATAACTACCAGAAACAGGAAGTTGTACGAGGAGTGTCTTAAAGCCGTTCAACAGTTCCTAGTTTTTCTCGTTGAATGAAACTTGAAGTTCCGACTCAAAGTGGTTTAAAGGCAGAAAGAAATGCAAAACATTATAACCAATAAGATAGAAATTTCTACTTTGAAGACGTATAGAACAGCGCATATTCATACATTTGGCACTTCCCCTGCAGCCTTACCAGAATAGAGGCTCTGCAATAGTTTACATCAAATGGTCCTCTTGTTTTCAGGTAGGCCTAAAAGTCTGCAAGTTCATTTGTGGTCTAAAAAAAACTCTACTACATGTTCAATGAAACAACTGCGTTAATAACGTCCTTATAGAGAAAGAATTCAGTAAATCAAAATTTGATATTCGTCCTTTTATCAGAAAATAGGAAATTAGAAACTATTTGTAATTCTAATTGTCGACAATACCCCTTTGGTGTATTCATTCATATTGCTTCAATCAAGCAATATGAATGGACATGGTCAAATTCAAAACTGATCTCCCTAATAGATTTGAAACACTGATCTAAACATCAATGTTCTTGGTACTGGAGGTCACTTATCAAGCAAAGTGTTATTGATATTACTCAGCTATCTATGACTGGCAAATTAGTTAGGACATTTATATTTAATTTTGAAACCTGTAAAAACACCTAACTCTAATTAAGTGAAAACTTCAATTAGAAAGGTAAACAGACAAGACAAGTCAGATAAAAAATATTACTATCATCAAATCATATCATCTGGTACAAACCTGATATAAACTTTTCTTTTTGAAAATTACTTCACCAGATTGTGGAATAACTATAGCAAGGAACGATAGAATCATGCTTTACAGACTGAGAATTATTTTAAGTCGACAATGGACTACTGCTAACAATACTCACAAGAGGATGAAACCGGTGATCATTTGAGATGTACAGTGATATTGATTCGGTTGAGGAGAAAACAGATTTCAAATCTACGAGTACATCAGAATATGTATGAATTTGTTTTTGGAAATCCAATCGTCTGGATCCCAAAAAATAAGCCCCGCTAGCAACTTTAGCTGTGAAGTTGAGTATATTCCCTTGCGTGAAGCTGTAACAGAAGTAATTTGGCCGAAGCCTCTTTCGGAAGATGAAATGAGGAATATCCAACAAAACATAAGCCGATTTATGAGGACTAAGTGTAATCGCATAATATACTATGAAAAGTTTATAGCGGACACATCTTGTCTTATTGTGTACCTGACAAGGCGCTCAAGTTATAGCCAATATATTTTGGGCTCTCCTTGTTCTATACACATTTCTTTTCAAACTTACAATCATTCAGTCCTTATATCACTATTACCTAAATAGTTTTGTCTCCCACCTCTGGTCTAGATCCCTGGCCAGTAAACTACGACTGGTTCCCTCCTTGTTATTAGTTAAAAACCCCAGAGGCAAGACAAGTGTGCTATTCCTTTAAGCACCATTAAACTCATGGGCTATGCACTAATTGATGTTATATAAATGAGAACACTCACCAGTACGTGCCGGCTCCCTGCGACGTCAGGTCCATTCCGTGGTCTGGATTGTAGTTCTCCTCATCCATTACTTTACTCAAGCCAAAGTCCGTGATCTTTATTTCTCCACAGACGTTACCTTCCGTTAGTAATATGTTACCTGCAAACAATACATGTAGTAGATTCTCAGAGTGGTATTAGTTGAGATAATAGACTAACAACTAAAATCAAGGTATAGCAAGGTTTTTTAGGTCAAACATTATTATATAAAATCAAAAAGATAGAACAAAATTCTGATCAAATAAAACATTTTCCAAGAATATCAAAAAATTTTTTTTTAATCAACAATTTCAACCTTAATTAAATAAATTTTAAAAATCACGATACCTTTGAGTTTTCCTGTGATAAGGAAAGAGACCCACACGGGTTTGACTCTAAAATTCCCTTTTAAAAAAAAATGAAATCTAGTAGCTTCTCAGAGTGGTATTAGTTGAAATAATAGACGAACAACTAAAATCATGGTTATACACTAAGGACGAGTGTTCAGGTCAGGAAGGCATTAGTTGATGCATCAAATCATAAGACAGAACAAAATTCATGATCAAATAAAACGTTTGTCCAATGATAATAGGCAAAAGTATTTTATTAATTAATGGCAATAAATTTCAACCATTAATTATAATTAAAATCACGATACGCTGTGAGTTTCCTGTGCATACAGGAACACGAGACCATACGCGGTTTGATTCATAAACATTCCCGCCTTCAGGTATATTGCACAAATTCTCTCATTTTCCTGTACTCAAACAATTCACTTTTACAGTCAAATATTTTTTATAAATTCAACTAGATTTGACAACTGGAAATTATTGAACAGGTCTCAACATAAAGTAGAACTAATGAAGAAATGGAGGGCAACCTCATCCATGGCTGGGGAATTCTGACTCTTGAATCCGGGATGTTTGAAAAGACCAAGTCTGACTCAAATGCACATTATTGTAGCATAGCCCTAGTAATCATAACAAATTCACAACTGAAATAGAAAAGAAAACTCATACATTCTCTCTCCTCTCTCTTTTTTAAAAGTGCTTGTTTTAAAATTTGGTTAATATCTCTGTAACCAAAGCAACAACTGTGTTCAAATATACTCTGCAGATACCTACAAATACAAAGGTCAATTCGACCCTAAAGAAGTTGAAAGAGAGGGGCACAGCACTTTAGATCCCCACTTCTTGTTAATTTTTTTTTTAAGTCGGGAAAGGTAGGCATTTATCGACTACGACTCCACAATCCTGATCTTTTCTACGATTACTTTATGTGGAAACTTTTTCAATTATTTCAAACAACCAGTAAATACACATAGCGACATGATTGAACAAGTAATAAGTAGTACAACTAATATAAGAATATATTAATATTAATACTACTACCATGTTAATCTATTGCACAATATTTTCTAATTTCATATTAATTAAACAAAAGGAATATTAATTATGCTTTCCAAGCATAAAAGTACATAGAATTTGATTGCATATCCTCGCTTTTAATAGAATAAATCTGTTGCAAGTATATAACATACTGAGTTTCAGTAATTTTATATAGGGATCAATCCCTGAGAGACAAGAAATACGGCTGCCTATTGCATGACTGGGCCTGAAGTGTACCCGTTTCTGAATAACTCACGTAAACCTTTCTACTAAGGTCTACAGAGCCAACAGTTTTACAGTCAGGTGCGTTGCGTTGCAAGGAGGAGGGGGGGGGGGGGCTTTTGAGGGTATAAAAATAGAAAATAGGATAAAATTAAATAATTTTAATTTATTTAAAATAAAGGAGGGGGGCATATTAAAATAAAGGAGGATAAATGGGGGGGGGCTTTTGAATTAAAAATGAAAAGGGAAAAATTAAATTTTTAATTTTTTAAAATGGAGGGGGGATTTAAAATAAAGGGAAAAATTGGGACTTTTAGGGTAAAAATGTGGAAAAATTAAATAATTTAAATTTATTTAAAATAAAAGGGGGGCATATTAAAATAAAGGAGGATAAATTTTTTTTATAAAAATAAAAATGGTAAATTAAATAATTTTAATTTATTTAAAAAAAGGATTATACTAAATAAAAGGTAAATAGGAGGGGAGGGGCATTTTTTTAAAAATAGAAAAAACTTAAATAATTTTAATTTATTTAAAATAAAAGGGGGCATTTAAAAAAGGGGAAAATGGGGGGGGGGGCTTTTGAGGGTTAAAATGGGTAAAATTAAATAATTTTAAATTTTTTAAAAAAAGGAGGGGGCATTTTAAAATAAAGGGGTAAAGAGGAGGGGGGGGGGTTTTGGGGATAAAAAAGAAAAATAGGAAAAATTAAATAATTTTTTTATTTAAATTTTAAAATAAAGGAGGTAAATGGGGGGGGGGGGGTTTTGGGATAAAAAAAAAGAAAATTAATAAAATTAAAAATTTTAATTTTTTAAAAAAAGGAGGGGTTTAAAAAAAATTAAATAAATATTTTATTAAAAAAAAAAAAAAATTAAATAATTTTAATTTTTTTAAAATAAAAGGGGGGGAATTAAAAAAAGGAGGATAAAGAGGGGGGGGGGGAATTTGAGGGTAAAAATAGAAAAAAAAAATTAAAATTAAAAAAAAAAAAAAACAAATTTTTTTATACCAAAATGAGTTTTTAAAGTTGTAATTGTTTTTATGTTTTATGTGTTTAATACTGTTTTCAAAAGGTTTCTTTTTTTCAAATATAACATTCCCAATTAAATATAAATGTATTTTCAATTTTTCAAAAACTATTTTTTTTTTTAAAGTGGTTGAAAGTTTATTATATTTGTTTGCATATCCAGTTAATTTAATTTAACAATTTTTTTTTAAAATTTGAATTATACGTTTTTTTAAAAATTTTGCTTTTCTTCGATGACAACTGTATATGTATATTAATACTATAAAAAGATAAAAGTCTGGGAAAAAACAGCAGTCTAAAATTAGATATTTGATTGTAATTCCATGATTTTAAATATTTTGAGGACTTTTTGGAATGATCAACGGTCAGCAATCTTACGACCGCCACTGGCGGCAAAAATGTTGGATTGGCCTGCCACTGTGTGAAGTGAAGAAATAAAACAAGAGGAAACAAGGAACTACACTGTTGAAAGTTGTGAATTGCAAATGAAGAGAGGATAGTTACCTGGCTTAAGGTCGTAGTGGATGACGGGGGGTTTGATCTCGTTGAGATACTTGAGGGCTGAGACTACTTGCATCACTATCGACCTGGCCTCTCGCTCAGCGATTGTCTTATGCTAGGAGCAAAACAAATCGACAGGGTTAGGACTGACTGACCAACAGCTTACACACCTACTCACTTCATCAAGGCTCAAAAGTTACCTGCTTCAAATAGAAATCTAAATCGTGGCCATCGCAATATTCAAGAACTGTACAAAACGAATTGGCATCTATTTCAAAAACATCGTACAACTTAACAACTCTAGGGTGATCTAATGCTTTATGTATATTATATTCTCTAAGTGCATGCCTGGAAAAGAAACACAGATTAAACACAGTTCACCACTATACCAATCAAAAGAAAACCCTCCATGATTATTTATACTCACTTAATGTAATTTGCTTTTTTGTCTTCTTTCCAATCTTTATTTAACTGGTGCACTTTGCAGGCAACATACCTCTGCTCTTTGAGGTCAAAGGCCTAGAACACAAAACACATCATGCTATTAAAAACACATTATCTCGACAACCAAGAGGAACAAAAAATAATAGGGGTAAAATAATAAATTATCATCAACACAATGTTACTGAGGAGGTCAAGGATCATTATTATATGAATAAATACTGTAGGGATCGAGATGCATCCCAGTAATCCAAATTGGGAAGTTCACGAAGTTCCCTATTTAGTTTCGCTAATAGTTATGAACATTCGAAAAGTACATAAGAGCAAAATACAGATACAACGGTTAGAGAAATTAGGAGCAGAAATATAAATTACAAAATTAGGTGGCTTTAACCAACTGTTTCATTGGGGTTAGTAAAGTATTTTTAAAGTATTTGGGGTATTTCATGTTCATATTTGATTGTACATTTCTAATGCTATCTAATGATTGTCAAAGCATGTTAGATGTGACGGAGGCAGGCTCCACTATTAAAAACATCAAAGGATGCTAGTAAATGCACTAATTCTTTATTAGCTGATAAAAATAAAATGTGAAATTAAGGACTGACGTAAAAGAATAAAATTCCAAATATTTACTAAAACAATATTTAAGGAATAAGACAAAGAATGTATTCCTTTTTATAATAAAATCGAAAGGAGACAATGAGATTGAAAAAAATGCAAGAGGGCTTAGGAGTGAGAAGTAATGTAAGTTTGGAGGGATGAGTTGAGTGGAATTGTTTGATACGCCAAGGGGTGGAATGAACGAATTCAAAAGGGCTCTGTGACCTGGAGTCCTGAAATTTCTGCCGAACTGTAGTCCAATAAGAGTCTGCCACCTTCCATCTGTCCAATATAACGCCTTTCTAACTTCGTACGTCTAATCTCCCAAACAGTCAACGTGTCAAGATCAAAAATTCAAAATCAAAAAATCATAGCTAGTTAATGTTCTTCATTTGTGAGTTTTTCAGGTTCGTTTCAACCACTTTGCATAGTGCATATATAATATATATATATCAATGATCAAACCACAATAAGAAATGGGAAAACAAGACTAAGATCTTTCAACCGTAACAAGCTGGGTCAGTTGGGTTTTGGACTCTGACGAAGACCGCTTGTTATGGTTTTTACGTATTTTACTGATGTCATTTTCTTCACCAGTTTTTCGAGGTTTCTGAATACCTTCTTCTTTCCTTCACCCAAACGTTGGAGGATATTAAATGAGATTGTAGTTTTAAAACCTTCAAACTGATCAATATCTGGCGGGTAACAAACAAACTGCGGAACTCCTTTCTGGACCATGGACCACTTCTATCCAGATAACGACGAGGTCAAAATATACAAGTGAGCTGCTCGGTCAGTTTTTCTATGTGTATTTTTTTTGTGTGCATAATTTAAGTTAATCTGGTGAACGATATCTATTTGTTTATATATGCACTTCAACAATGAGAAAACAATCCGAAACGGACAAAAACAATCCAATAATGATTGAGAGAAACAACGAAAAACATTTCGAGCCTCTAATTCTAATTTCTCGTTTTTCAAATGATTTAGCGGAACGTGTTCATTATGAACGCCTGCAGGATAAATATTAATCGTTAGAAGACAATATTGTTAATTCCACAACACAACTATGAATTGTAGGGTAAAAAGTTAATGAAATGGCCCCACATATAAAATTTAATGGTATAAACAACGCGTTTCGAACACGTATGTTCTTCCTCAGGCATTAACTAAAAAATACAATGACACCAGAGAGTTATCTATAGTATACAGTAAATATGGTACGTGTGTTCGAAACGCGTTGTTTATACCATTAAATTTTTATATGTGGCGACCATTTCATTAACTTTTTACCCTACAATAAGTAAATACCACATAATAAGTAGCGATTGCACTACGTTAGAACTATTATTAATAATTAAATATTTTCAAATATGAAAAAATGACATTTGAAAGCATTGTTGAAGTAACCTACACCTGTATGTGATTAAGTTATGAAACACGATTTTCCAATACTTAATTATATATTTTTTTTATGGATTATCGCATATTCTGTACAACTCAAGTCTAGCTGATAAAAACCATGAACGATAAATAAGAATTTACAAGGAAAGTTGACTTTATATTCTGATAATATATAATTATACCCGTATACTAACAATCTTATAACGTTATTCTTTGAATCAAATATTTTAATATATGGCTGAACAAAGAATATTTGGTTGTATCAAACAGTATGGTTATTTTTAAAGAATTGAAAAAATACTTTTCCAAGATACTATTTTCAAAAAGCGCTTTCAAAGAACTACAGTGTTCCGTATAACTTACATATCTTAACTAAAGTAGCCAGTAAGGGTCTTCAATTAATTTTATAAATAAATATTAAAATTGTCAATAACGAATGACAAATTTTCATGAAAAACTGGTTAAAAATATAATTTTATAAATGGAATGAGGAAAGGTCGTGCAGGACCGAGTTGACGCCTACCTTGTGAACCTCCGAGAATCCCCCCTTGCCAAGCAGCATGAGTAGCAGGTATCTGTCGTTAAGGACTGCGTGGTTATTGAACCTCGACTGGTCCTCGTTGTGGATCCTCTTCAGTTCTCGTATGTGCAAGTTTCTCTCCCGCTCCAACTTCTCCATTTCTAGCTGCAACTCGGCATCTTCTTTCTTTAATGCCGACTGCCTTAACTATAACATACAAATAGATCTCTTAAAAACAAGATAATAGGAAGCCATCCCGACAACACATACTTTAAAATCCTTAGATCACAAATAACACTGTATCTGAAACTTAACATTTACCCCTGTTCACGAAGTTCTAGTTTCGTTAATAGTTATAAAAATTCGAAAAGTACGTAAGAGGAAAACACAGATAAAACGGGTTAGAGAACTTCAAGATCAAAAAATCAGAGTTAGTTAATTGTTCTTCATTTGTGAATTTATCAGGTTCGTTTCAACCATTTTGCATATTCGCATATATACATATGATCAAACCAAAATATGAAATGGGAAAACAAGACTAAGATCTTTCAACCGTAACAAGCGGTCTTCGTCAGTCAATATATAAATATATAAACCCTCAAAACAATATCAGAATAAGTCATACTACAAAAGCTCCAAATTTTCTAACAATAATAACACAAAACACACACATATATATATATATATGTATATTATAATGTATCATCTTCGAATTGATGATATACCATGGATTTACTGCAAATCCATTCCACTATTTTAAATTTTAAGACATCCACAAGAACAAGAACAAGAATGTTCATGCCACTACAACAATTATAAAATGTTTCCAAAATGGGAAAATAATGTCTTCAACTGTATACATCCAGACATTTCAGTTTATTATAAATGTTATTTTTTGCTTCTGTTATAGTACAATTATTTTTTCAGACATCCCCAGTGTTTACGAATCGACTTATTTCTGACTAGATTAGTAAACAACTGAAAAAATGGCGTGTGATTGTCATTATATAACAATGGATTTAACTATAACTGGTTACTTCTAATTAGTAGCATCAACAACTTTGTAACAATAAAATAGAAGGTTAAACAAAAATAGGAATTATAAATAAGAATATACTACCAATAAATAACGAAATACCAAAACATGTTTGAAGTCGTAAGTTGCAATACCTATTCTCACTGGGTCTGAAGTTCGCCTGTCAATTCCAGATGAGCCTACTCAAGTATGATTTGTTGTTTTATATGCAAAAATATACTTTCAAATATAAAGTATGACCATACTTAAAGATATCCACTTCATACCGAAATATATTTTTTTACGACTTCTTTATATGATTTCATCAATGTAAATATTTAATGAGTATCTTAATTTCCCATCAAAAAGTAAATAAGGTGAGGTTTCGTATGTACTTTAATCTTTTAGTTTCTTTATTTAGAATTAGTAATTATTTCAATATCAGTTTAGGTTATCACCTTTTGCATTCTCAGTCTGTTTTCCTTAAACTCTACTTCCTTTCATGTGATAACTTTTATATTGATACTAGTATAAACTAACTTATTTACTGAAAAACTGGCATTACATTTCTGAACATATGTCTTTCAAGAAAATAAAGCTTCGATATACTTATTATACTTATACATATATACTTATAGATAAAAAGATTTCACATAAACACGTGAAATAACAATCAATGATCAAACCACAATAAGAAATGGGAAAACAAGACTAAGATCTTTCAACCGCAACAAGCGGTCTTCGTCAGTTGGGTTTTTGACTCTGACGAAGACCGCTTGTCACGGTTGAAAGATCTTAGTCTTGTTTTCCCATTTCTTATTGTGGTTTGATCATTGATACTTATAGATATATTCATACATTGCATGAAATTTGATCATGGAGTGTCGTCATGTTCAAAAGTGAAAGGCTAAAATTCTGAATAGTTTTTTAAATCCTTCAATATACAAAGTGAAGGAAGCGTTTCAACATTGCTGGCATATAAAGGAAAAAAATATTCCAATTTGATTTGTGAATTTCAATATTTCTTTTTTTCGTTTTTAGGACAATTCATGAAAATTTTCATTTCTAAAAAAAAATTTCTAACATAAATAAATAAAAGAAAAGAAAAATAACTTATAAAGACCTGTGAAGGATCGCTGAGTATGAAACACGTTGTTACTTGTTTTCAAAAACTTTTTTTTTGTCATTGAAATTTTTTGAATCACTTGTTTTCTAATTTTTCTTGAAAATTGTTCTAGTATTTAATAATAAATATGAAAATTTTAAAAATTAAAATGAATGTGTTCTATGCATGGAGTTTTGTCAATCACTGTATTATTAAATTTTATATGGATGCACTTTCCGAAAGTTTTAGCACTCTCAGGTATATTACAAGCAAGGGAATGTTTCCCAAACTGGAGGTGATGATACCCAAAGGAGCAATAAGGTTTTTTTCTTCGGGGTCATAGGGGGGGGGTTCAGCAACCATCCGTAAATTATTAGAGCAATCAAGCAACTCAGCTTGTGCACTCTTATAGCATACGGAATATACAATGCCTCCAGTCATATCACGTTACATAACCACGCTATTTATGAAACAGACATTAAATCTGAGCAAACAAGTTACAAATCAACGTCAAATAACCGTGCATTAGTATATTAACCGCAAAGCGAGTCGTCTGGTAACTTTGATAAACAACACAACTTTATCTGACCTTCACAAAACCTTCATGTTTTTAACAGAAGAAGCAAGTAATACATCTTACTATCTTATCATCACACAAGCATGTTCAATGGAAATAAAACGCACATTCCAAATCACTTGAACTCGAGATTGACAAAAGCAAGTTGGACCCGGTTTATCTAGATGATTTTGCACTTACACACTATTGGCATATTACTTTCCAATATGCTAATATCAATTAACATAAAAAATCTTTTCACTCTGAAACTGCAGCGATAACAATTAAATGTTTATAAGCCAGTAAACTAGAGAAAATGAAAAAAAAACAGCCAAATAATACTGGTCATGTTATTAAATATACAGGGTTGGCCAAAAGTCACCCGACAGTAAATCAAACCCATTTTATTATAAGGATTTTATTAGGGAGGAATTTAATAAAACTTGAACATGAAGGTTCTTTAAAATTGCTCAAACTGACGTCCTTCTTGAGCGACATTAATTAATTAATATTAATAATATTTAAAACAACATAAAATAATATTTAAACAACATAAAATAAAAAAAAATAAATAACATTAAATAAACATAGGTTTTCGAAATTTTATTTTAGTGTCGGGTGACTTTTGGCCAACCCTGTATATGTATAAGCAATTTCTTTGTTAAATTAATTTCAGGATATGTTTTTTGTTAACACTAAGGATGCGTTCCATGTGTGTCTAAGAATGTAGGGCTTTATTTAGCTTGGAAAGTTAAAGGCTTAGTATACCACCACATGTTTGTATAGAAATAATAAAAATGTACAGTTTCTATTTGATGAAATAATACAGGATAACTGTATAGTACAGGGATTGGCAATCGTTTTATGAGTGCGAGTCAAAACCGGCGAAATCTTAGACAAGAAAATGTTTCCGCGTGCTAACACAGTTATTTTGAACAACTCACCCAAGCAGTAAAAAACACAGAATACGATGACGAAAAATACATTTCTTCATCTTCAACACAGCGTCCAAACAACAACAACAAATGTTTGCAACTTTCAAAAGAAAACATCAGATTCGATATACCTGTCGGTAGAAAACCTTGCACAAAACCTTTTAAAGACAGGGTTAGAGCTAGTTTCGAAAGAAAACAGAATTGACATAAAACATCTGTCCGATAGAAGATCTGCACAAAATCTTTATAACTTAATAGAGGATTAGGCCACTTTTTAAAGGATCCATGAATGTATGACTCCTTGTGATACATTATTAGAGGAACTTCGCTGATGCATCACTGAAGAAAGAATCATTAGTTAAGGAAACAAATGAATTGGGAAAATCAAAATGCTTAATATAGAGTAGAACCTCGTAGTTTGAGCCTTATAGCTTTTACGATCAGCAATTTGTAAGAATTTGTGTATAGTACGACGAGTAAAAATTCGCAATACGAGCGATAGTAAGTAGCCACGGAGACTAAGGTAAAGACTGCTATAGTTGATTTAAATAGGAAAAAATGATGGGCATGTCGTGAGGCTGCTTTGATCAACGACAATGGTGCTGACTATTTCGTGGCATTTTAAAATTGAGAACACGGCGGGTTTCTCTTGATTGGTTTTTCAAGAAACGATCTTCAAGTGTTCAAAAAGTAACGCAAGTGGGGCCGAAAAAGCCAAAAGTAAGTGATAATGACAGAAATATTAAAACACCAGAAATTACTCCCCTACCTGATGTTTGAAAACCAATAAATCCTAGGATTGGAATCAAGTTTCTTTTATATTTCAATTAAATCAACAAAAGTAATTATTTTATATTTAAAAATAGTTATTTAAAGAAAGGCACTTTTATTTAAAAAAAAAATAAAAACAACAACATTTAAGTGAAAGTATAATGCGTGATTTTCTAATATATAAACTATATCAAATTTCTTTTATCACGACCATATATATTATATGTACAATATTTTTCTTTATCAAGGTTTGCTCCGGCGCAAAAAAAAAACGATAAAAGTAAAAACAATTTTTTCTCACTGGATGAAATCACGATAAAGAAAAATACCATATATACATAACAAAGGGAAGATAATACTCAGTTAAGACTACAAATAGTCACTTTGATATTTCAGCGAATCATTGTGAAAATTATTTTATTAATTATTTTCCACTATTCGGTTTTTAATATGGCTACGAATACGAAGCGACGGCGAGATGAGAGAAAATTCGGTCATGTGACAATGCTAGCCAATGAGAAGGCCGGAAATTGGAAAATAGATCCGAATATCGAACTAAATGTATGCATAAAATATATTACCTATTAAATATTTTATGGTAAGAATGCACTTATCTATCAATTTATTAAAATAATTCATTTATTATATTTTTAATTATCAGTCTGTGATACTTTGTAATGTAAAATTATTTATTCATCTGAGATGCACCTACACGTAGGTATTTATCTAAGAAATAAAGAGTCGCTGTTGAGAAGAAGTCATTCTTTGCTTTGCATGCCAAAAACAAGCTACGTGCGTGGCACCACTCGTGCCATCATGGGATGTCCATGCCTGGTATAGAACCCTAGACTGTGGTTTACCATAGCACATGGTATTCATGCACACGAATAAGTTTGTAATCCTGGAACCGCAGAGTCTCGACGGGCCTCCAAAATTTAGCATTATAAATTTTTAGTCAGTAAAAATAACCTATTCATGACCCGGCAGCGAATAAATTGAGACCTTCACTTCACTGACTACACATTAGCTAAGGTCACCTTGAGGATTTCGTCGGCCTCATAGTACTCCTGTGCCGACATAGAGGTGGCGGCGACGGGCTCCGGGGGCTTGACGAACGTGTCAGTGCCGTTGTGCAAACTGCCCCCAGCACCGCCGCCTCCGCCGCCCCCTCCTCCAACTCCGCTGCTCCGCTTCCTTCCCGTTTCACTAGGTCGCTTCTTAGCCAATAGCTTTTTCTGCCTGTCTATTTCTTCCCTTTCTGACGAGATTTCTTCTTGTCTCCTGTAAACCATTCGTTATTAGTTACAAATAAAAATACAATATAGTATTAGCATACACAATCATCAATAACATCTCTCTACACCAGTGGTTCCCTAAGTAGTTATGAGATTCAACACTTGTAGTATTGCAGGATCACAATGAAATGCAAGCAAGCACACCGGCCCAAAATGAAACACAACTTAATTACATCAAAATCAAATATCTATTAATTATAACAGGTATACTGGTAAAAATAAAAAAAAAAGTTCTTGTATTTTTAATTTCAAATCTTTTTTTTTTTAAATAATAATGAATGTCCTTTAATTTAAACATATTTTAAAAGCATGTAAATTTTATCTCCAATTGAAAGATATATTTGTAATTAAAAAATAAACTTGTTTCCTTAAAAGTATAAAAGGTTACTTATACACCAGGCATACAATGTTTTTTTTATTATAAACATTAAAATTTTGAAATCACTATTCCAACATCTAATCATGGTTATTACAAACTTTAATTATACTGCATTTGGAAATTCCAAACACATCAACTTTTAAAAAAGTGATTTGGTTCAATACGACCAAAATGACAAGCAGTTCAGAAACTAACATTTAAATAAAGTTATTTAAATAAAGTGAGACTACATAGATGACGCCAGTAAGCCTGGAACATATTACTTCTGTCAAATAATCGAAGAACATTTCCTTGCTCTGATGCGATCTCAAGATCTTGAGACTGTACCATACAAAGGTGAAACTCTTAGAAGCACTACAATAGGTAGATGGTATGAAAGATTGCTGTAATGATAATAAATCGACTTATTGACTTTAACGTTACTCCTTCATGCTGAGGCATCTCCTTATTCGTGAGGTGGCGTTAATAAGGAAAACTGAATACAAAATATGATAAATATATCATGAATATATCCTTAAACCGCATCTTACCGTGTTTATACACCTATTCTGAATCATACAAGTTATATAAATCTGAATTCAAGTATATAAATGGAACAAAAACAAAAACTTCAATATAAAATCTTTCCAATACTTTCCACTATTTGTATGTTTATTACAATAAAGAGACTTTATGGACAACGATATAACCGTTAGATAAGAAACATAAGCGGGAAGTGAAATACATAAGTCATACAAATAGAAAAGGCACAAAAGGTGTTAAATTATGGCTATTAGTTATATGTATATTAATGTTGAAATAAAAGTTTTATAATAGTAATATAGTATCTATAGAGTATAAAAACCCAGTAAGTGTAAATGAAGGTAAAGCCATAGGTTGACAGTACAGGCGAGAGTGCTACGTCAATACATTAATGAAGTCCTTAGGCTGACGAGCACTTGTTGAAGTGCTTTAACTACCTAGAGCAGCTGTAAAAACCTTTACGACTCGAGGGTGACGTCGAATCGATCATTTCTGCAGATAACACTACTACTCCTACGCCACTGTAATCTCCATCAAGTTCAAAGTGGTTAAACAAAGTGCAGATAACTGCATTCTGAATGTCATCACCCTCCGACCACTGACTTTCTCCACTAAATACACTAAATAAACATCCATCAACCTCCTTATCACTTCCCACAGAGCAATTGTGCTTGGGAGGTAACCGGAAAATTCTACTAAAGTAAACAAAAAAAAATCCCAACAGCATAGTATTAGTATTATTTCATTATATGCTATAAGAAAGTTGAGCCGCCAAACTTACTTCAATATTTCGACACGTCATTATCAGGAGAAGAAGAGCTCTGCTCGCCCGGAAAACGTAACTCTTTGAAGTATGTTCCGCTGCTGTTTTTAAGTGTTCTTTTCTGTTAATCGCTTGGCAAGTTGACCTTCCGGACTGTTTCTTTTTTTTTTCAATTATGATATATCCATGTCTAAACTACAGTGGGGAATTCAGAAAGCGACTAAGATTTTTCAATAACAACAATTTGTCTTAGTCACAGCCTGATCATACTGTGGCTTGGACGGTGACTTTTATTTCACCTCTTCATTGTGAAATCCTATTACATATGTAAATTCGACAACAAAAATTATACAATTAACTAGATAAAATGAAATCACATATTGGAAACACAGTACAATATTTCGACTTTGCTGTATTCGGGAAAGGCAAGAAAACATTCACTTAGGAATGTTCAACAGATATATATCAAACTAGTCACAAAAAGAACACATGAAAGAAATCGCAGAAACTTTTTACTATATTTCGATTGCTTAGTCATTAGGAAGGCAGATGCGAGTTATTTTGAAGACAGATAACGACTGTCCTATATATGTATTACAAGCTTTCATAATAAACACGTGAAATAACAATCAATGATCAAACCACAATATAGGGGGGGAGGAGGACTAAGATCTTTCAACCGTAGCAAGCGGTCTTCGTCAGAGTCAAAAACCCAACTGAAACACTAGATGCAGAAAACATCTGGTGAGGGGTTGAGAAGAGTGGGAGGGAAGAGTGGTATTTTAAAAGGGTGAAAGCGCAGGAAAGGACAAATGTTCAGAAAGGGATGTTTGGGGAAACAAAGGAGTACAGTAAGAAAGAGTAAAAAAACTATCCGCTAGCTGTCAACCCTATTCTCAACCCCTCACGAGATGTTTTCTGCATCTAGTGTTTCAGTTGGGATTTTGACTCTGACGAAAACCGCTTGTTACGGTTGAAAGATCTTAGTTTTGTTTTCCCATTTCTTATTGTGGTTTGGTCATTGATATATAACTCACTTCTAAATTTCGACCATCGTCGTCATCAAGGTAATGTTAAACTACGTCATCAAACTACTTTAACCTATTCCATGTATGCTATTTAAAACCGTTACGCCAACAAGATGAGTGGGCATGAATTGAGCTGTAATAGTGCGCGGATATTTCTTTAAACATTTTATCCTAAGTTCTCTCCAATTAGTTCAAGTGAAGACATTTTAATTCAAGTCCTCTACAAAGAAAGGTGTGGACGCGTGCAGACTATTAAACCCTGGCGATCAGTGGACTGACCTGGTGAGTTCCTGAAAGGCGTGTCCGTCCGTCCAGTTCTCCTGGAAGGTGGCTCCTACTCGCTGCGTCACGAACTGGCCCAGTCGCAGCCTGTTCTGCATACACCTCTGACGAGCCTCCTTCTTCTCTATGCTGCTCTTTTCTATTAATAACTTCTTCACCACGTCTATACACTTGTTCGTGTGTCCTTTGTGCTGCTCTATTGCCTTCGTTTTGTGGCTTATTTGATGGTTAAGGTCTTCTATTGTCTGCACAAAACAAAAAAAAATCTAGTTATTTTAAAGAACAAACCAAAAAGTTCAATAAATCACATTTACTGCATCTAGCATAAATCTTCAATGTTATCTCTTTAAACGATAAATAAAAAAAAATCAATAATTTGCTAAGCTAGTGTTTAAATTGTGTTTCTCTAAAACTGTAAAACGCATTCTCATATTTTGAATTAGCACAAAGACAAAGCTGTTACAGTCGACATTACAGAAAGGAGTCGTCATCAGGAGGTTAGAATAAAACAAAAAGAGATCATCTTTTCTTCTAATCTTTTCCTCATTACAAACTAGTTTTCGTAATGTCGATCGCTGTTTAAGTTCATTACCATGTTCTCTATGAACTTCAGATCATATATACATATATAATAAAGAATTTTGTTTCTTATTTTAATCAAGCAGGAAATGAACAAAATTAGTTATTAATAGCGATGAACATGGTTCCAGATAACATTGTTCATTGTTCTTTAAAATAATAACGCTATCTATGATCACATGTCTTCAATCCACGTAAGTCCACATTATGCTTTTGATATAAATTGACAAATATATGAATCTATCTACATAAAGTTCAAGATAGATAAACAACATAGATAAATTATCTATGATTTACCCATGTTTCTTCATCTATACTGAACTTCAATTGTTCTTTCGGATCGTTTCATTATAACATTGTATCCATCTATATATGTATATAAAAAACATTTTACATAAACACGTGAAATAACAATCAATGATCAAACCACAATATGAAATGAGAAAACAAGACTTTGTTTCAACCGTAACAAGCGGTCTTCGTCAAAGATCTTAGTCTTCTTTTCCAATTTCATATTGTGCTTTGATATATATATATATACATATATACCAAAATAATATTAAAAAATATTTTATATAATTTTTGAATAAATATATTAAAAAAAAATGTTTTGCATGTATTTAGATAAGATATTAGGATACAATTATTTCTGACTTTGTGGGAGTACCATATCAGCAGTTCACAATCATGGTGCAAGACTGCTGCAAAGTGATTACTAAGATATTGAAAATCGAGCCTCTGTATGGAAGCTACACAATTCATATGAACACAACTGGGTCACAGTCCACGCTACAAATATGTTAAATATACGCAACAATGTTAAAAAAATGGACCCAGGATAAATACTAAAGTATCATTTATTAGAAGGAAAAGTAAATATTGTTGAGGGTCGACTTAGTACTAAATTTACTTGACGTGGGAAAACATTCATATTCGTTGAGATATGACACGGGAGTCAAAGAGTGGCCTCAAAACGCGTACCACCCACACTTACTTATTTAGTAACAGCAGTAAGGTACATCGCAGGAACACAAAACACTCAAGTCCTTTTATTATTACTGCCTTAATATTATCATAGTCATCATCTGTGACAATTAGCAGAAAATGTCCAGTGTTAGCACTTCTCACTACCAAGTGATGTTTCCTGTGTTTTTGAAGATAATTAACTACAACACATTGCACGCTCCAAGTGATATCAATTACCCCTCAGTGATCATACGAGCACTACATGGCTATAATAAATGTAATCCACTACATGGCTATAATAAATGTAATCCAGGGTTGCAATACCAGATAAAATGCTGCCTTCATTATATATGTACTAGAATACCCTTTGTGGTATTTGTACTAGATTACTATTACAAGAATACTAGAATAGTGACACTTTGTTGCTTTGTGTCACTCAGAAATTAAACAATAGGTCTTGAATTAATTCACTGAACATGATTGACTGGGATAATTTTCATTGTGGATTCTTGTGATTAAGGCACGGAAACAGATTCTTATATGGCCCAAGCTTTTGATATAGTATTCTTAACATGATTCAAGATATATACACAGTAAGTATATTTAGCAAAATAAAAATCATTTAAAAGTAAAACAAATCGTTTATTTAATGAGAAAAATAAATAAAACATCAATTCAAGTTATGTACACGATGAAATATATTTAAAACAAACAAAACTTGTAAATTGAAATATTCAATTTATTTACTTAACATAAAACACATTAATGAAAGGAATGTGTCTTTATAATATTACCTTAGAACATTCGTATTTTACCTGACAGTTATGTTCAAGTTTGTTTCTACAATTATTCTTTTTTAACCTCTAATGTAGTAGTTTATTATATATTTGTTACATTTATTTATAATACATTTCCACTACTGTCATCAGCGAGGACGCAAGCCTCTGGGCTACTCTGGCTTCATGGCTTTATTTTATTATCAGTGTTTATATTTCGCAAAATTGAAATTAAAAATTTTTATTGCTGTTACATTTATATACAATACATTTTCACTAATGTCATTGGTGAGCACGCAAGCGACTGGCTACCCTGGATCAATACCTTTACTTTATTACCATTTATTATATTATTCAAATTTTAAATTCAAAATTTTTTTTTGTTTCATTTATTTTTAATATAATTGTGTTACTGTCATCGGCTAGCACGCAAGCAAGTGGGCTACTCTGGTTCCATGCCTTTAGTTTATTACCAGTGATTAAATTACGCAAATATTAAATTAAAAAAAAAATTGTTTTGTTACATGTATATATATTACATTTGCACTACTGTCATAGGCGAGCAAGCGAGAATCAATGAAGTTTAAACAACAAAGGAAGAAGGAAAAATATAGAAATACATTCTCTGAACCCTTTCTCTACATGTGATCGAGAGCAAACAAAGTAAAACCAAAGAAGGAAACATAAAGGGAGAAAGAAAATAAATTAAAGAAAACATTATGCTATATGATTAGAAGCAACAACAATCCGGTCAGAGTTCATGTTCAAAAACATATTTCGAAGATCCACCCACAGATCCAATTTGCTTTTAACTATGCCTTGAATTAAAAACTCATCTATCTTAGTCTATAGAACCCATGAGTTGATCTGATGATTAGAAATTAATTATTATTAATTTTAGAAATTATGTATTTTTTATTATTATTTATTCATTTTCTTACTGTTTACTTTCCATTGTTTAATTTTATTGGGTAATTTTTCCTTATCAAGCTATATGATAACGTGAATTTTCCAGCTGTTCTGTTATCTACGTTCCTTCTGCATAACTTTTATGTTACTATGTTATCTTCTTTGTTACTTTGTTGGCTCTCAGATGACATAAAGTGGAAATGCTCAGAGAGGAATTATTTTTATTTTTTCTTTTTCTTTTGTTGTTTAAACATCAAATGTATATATACTTATGAATGTTTGTAGCAGTCCTTCCTTAAGACATACATTATTAAAAATACTGAATACCAAACTCTGCTCATACCTGTTTCTTAACAAGTTCCTCAATTTTCCTAAATTATACAGTCTTACTTCGTCTACATAGTAAAACACATTTCCTATAGTCTACATGCTTCAAATGATCTCTCCATTCATCTTCACGACATGAATAACAACTTTTTTTAGAGAAATTTTCGTGGCACGTATTAATAATACGCCGCCAGGAGTAACAAGAGTGTAACCTTCCTTGCAATCTATAGGAATATCGATAGGTTTCAGTTCGATATATAGCTTTTCTTTCGCCATATGTCGATTGCAACGAATATCCTATCCACCATGTTATTCAATTTTAATAAATATTTTATTTCAATTGAATAAAGAATTATGTTTTCACTATTTTTTTCAAAATAGTAATAATAGAAACAATAAATTCTTTAGATTTGTAATAGGAAATATAAATGTAATTAAACTATTCACCATTTGATCATAATATGAATACTAGAAACATTTAACAGATTTCAATAGCAACTTTATTTTAAGAAACAGGAATAATAATAAAACTAACTAAACTTAACAATAACTATTCTTGGAGGTTAGAACTTGGCACAGGAGGTTAGGTTACACATTGGGGATACATGAGGAAAACTAGTATTTTAAGGTTTATTGCACGCGGTTAGCGCTCCATATTAAGTTTTTATGTGTATATCAGCAGGATATCCATAACTAAAAATACATTAAAGCATAGCGAGTTTATCGTAAGAATATTCAAACATAATAATTAAAATATAAGAACCAATATTTTTCTTCAGTTTGTTATAATGTCCCAGTGTTTTAAAAAGTTCTATTTCATTTTTTTTTTGGTATATTCAAAACTGATTCTTTTACAATATATTTCTGCATACTTTATAAAATGTTAATAAAGATATAATTTGTTATTGTTTTAAACAGATTTTTGTATTTCGACATTACGTTTTGTAAAAGTAATGAAATTATTACACTTTCCATTTACCTAAAAACAAATATTTTTTTAAAAACTTACACGGACATACTATTTTTTTTAAGTAACCCGGGGGGGGGGGGGGGGGGTCCACAAGCAGTAGTCTTTGGGTTTCAATGAAATACAACCCCCACAACAGGTATTACCAAAATCTGGATTGGACCATAGAATGTAACCATGTTTTACAACATTTCGACTAATTTTCTCATCATCAGGTCCATGAATAACTGATTAGGACATGACTGAAATAAACGCATCAGCGTGCAAATATATCAAGTTATAAACAACACAATAGTGTAGTGTATCTTACTTTATCAGTGCGCATTCTAAGATTTCCATTATAAATTGTTCCATAAATTCGAAGTCTTCGGTTATCTTCAGTATTCTCATTGACAGTGACTTATTATTGTTACTACTGATTAGATTTCATATTTTCTTAAGCATATCAAACAGATTGAAGTATTTTATACTTTATGAAAATGATACATTATTAGCAATAGTGATGCTACTTTTATTAAAATAGTAATAACTATTAGGCAAATAAGTACAAGAAAATAGGAAATATAGTTAATAAAAAGAAAAAAAATATTTAGCTTACATCTGATGTAACTTAAGATTTTAAATATGTCAAATAGTTTTATTACAATACCTGGAAGACTGAGAAAACAGAAAGAATATATATATGTAAATAAACCATAATAATTGTGTACTTAAATCTGTTTTAATGGCTCTATTTAAACTTTGGTAGTTAAACTCTCATTTATAGAACTGATTATGGTGTAAATATATGTCAAAACGTTGGCAACAAAGAGTTTAGTACCTTCATCAAGGCATCGAGTAAAACGCCTATATTGCAAATATGAAAATGTCTTGACAACTACCTGATACTATACTCACGCGAAATACGGTTCCAACAGACAGACAGACGTCAAGGAGTGAAAACATAAACCATACTGCATACCTGCCGCTAACGCTTTACCGATTATTGACTAGGTATATATTGAGAAATGACGTTTATTCTATTAGCTTTAACTGTAAAGGATTTTTGCATGAACTAGTATGTATGTAACTAACAAATACAACGAACTGAACAAAACAACATACTGAGCTCGAAATTTCAAACAAACGGTTCATCTTTAACACATGAGACGAGGAGATAAAGCGAGGGAGATGTATTTAGTCCAACATAAACAAGAAGAATTAGACTGATTACATCTCTACTGCTTCATATTCACTACTAATCTTCTCCTGATGACGAACTATTGTTCGAAATTACCGAATATAGCACGTTTTCCGTTCTATTATAAGTAATATGAACTTTCATAGTCAATAACTTATACATTTTGAAATATAAATATATAATGAAAATTAAACGGCCCGTAAGGATGGTGAATAAAACACCGTAAACTGACATATACGGTGAATGTTTCGATTTCGTCACCATTTCAGATGACGTGACGTTGAAATATTATAATCTTCACATTTCTAGTACAAAAAGACATCTTAAGATTTTTGCCATTTCTTTAACGAATTTTTAATTCTCTCAGGTAATAGAATTAAAAGCGTACCGTCATATCTTCAACTAGCCTTAAGTCAATGGATAAATAAACAGCTGTGAGGTTTTTGTTGTATTCGAGTTGTTGCGTGGCTTACACCATCGTCAGGGATTCAGACTAATTGACGTAAGAGTCACTAGCAGACTACACCACGTCAATCCGCCCACGGCCCTGTGCTTGGCGTAAGAAGACCCGTCACAGCGAGTCCAAACCCTTCATCGACTCTCCGCCTGGGCGTACTTTACTTACTTTGACTATCACAATAGTGGTATTACTGTCAAGAAATCAATAAATTACCACCTCTCATGTAATAAGCATCATTTCAACATCATTATCACATTTTAAGAAGATTAATATAATTTTTGAAAGAAAATAGCAAATTAGTCAATGTTTGTTAAGCAAACGAAAGAAAAAGTATAGAAGACTTTACTTCAATAATTTTGACAGTTCATCTTTGTAGTTTTTGAAATAGCGTAAATATTGATTAGACCTGTTCAGAAATCTAAATATTGTTCACATTTATGATAATGTTCAAGTCCTGATGCTGGTTTACAACACGAAACGTTGATAACATAAAAGAATTATTGCTATTGATATATTTATGACTTATAGTAGAAGATATTGCGGTACTTTTTTATATTTATATTAACTGAGAGAATTAGAATTGGATAAGGAAATGATGAAAAGTCTGAAAAAGTCAAATCGCCACCTTGTAGAGTACGTACATACTAATAGCATACATATAACTGTCCTACTGGCCAAGTGAAGGCCAGACTCTAAATTATTGCTATAAAACAAGGAAATATTAAAAGAACTTTGGCCCAACTTGTCTTCCTTACGTTGTACATGAATATTTAGAAGTTACATGGATTTAATCTGAATACGAAAGGAATGCGTCAATTCAATGAACCAGTGGAGATGACGTTTTTGAACGAGAAGGAATATAACACAAACTCAGCTAAGATAACATGGTACCTAAGTAATGTTATACAAACCTAGTTTAAGTTAAAAACTAGAGTAAGAATGCCTGAAACATTGATTTATCGACCCAAACAATGGAGTGGTAGGTAATTCACTTTTATTTTCTAAATAATTAAATGCATAACGACAGGGTAACAGTATAGGAAATACACAACACGTTATCACTATACATTTTTCAACAATTTCATTTTTTACAATGATAATTGCCCTGAAAAAATAGTCTTTGACATAAATCAAGGACTTCTACTCAAAATACACAGTACTGACATTAGTCCAAAGGAACCAGTGAGTTTGAAAATCAACTGAATAGTAATTGGCTTTACTCGTGCATGCATATCTTAGTGTGTATGACAGGCGAGATCACTCGTATGCTGATGACTGTATTAGTGCCTTATCAGAACATATGTATGATAGGTGACCACCTCTTCGTATTTCATTGCTGAATGACATATCTTAGATGAGCCACTCGTATGCCTTTGACATATGTATAATCATTCGAACATATATATAGGTGACCACCTCTTCGTATTTGCATTGCTGAATGACATATCTTAGTGTGTATGACAGGCGAGATCACTCGTATGCCTTGATGACATATGTATGATAGGTGACCACTTTACATGCAGTACTGACATATATATGATAGGTGACCACCTCTTCGTATTTGCATTGCTGAATGACATATCTTAGTGTGTATGACAGGCGAGATCACTCGTATGTATATTATGCCTTGATGACATATGTATGATAGGTGACCACTATTACATGCAGTACTGACATATATATGATAGTTGACCACCCCTTCGTATTTGTATTGCTGAATGACATATCTTAGAGTGTGTATGATAAGCGAGATCACTCGTATGTATATTATGCCTTGATGACATATGTATGATACGTGACCATTCATACATGCAGTAATGACATATATATGATAGGTGACCACCCCTTCGTATTGCTGAATGACATATTATAAGGGACACTTCTATATGCATTGCTCAGCACTAGTAATTTCTACAGTGCATGTAGTACTGGCATATATATGATAACATATTTCACTAGAATATTCACTGCTGACATAAGTATAAAAAGTGAAAACACTCGTACATGCATTGCTGGCATATGTATTATAGGTATAAGCATTGGTGGACAAACGTATAAGCGATTTGACCAGTATATGCATCATTGTAGGATATATATATGAAAAGTGAGTACACTACTATATGCATTTCTGGGCAAGTATGATAAGCCGGATTACTCGCAAGTGCATGGCTGGACAAATATGACCTGTCAGTTGATGTAAACCACCTAACAAATCTGAGCAAACTGTTAAATTTGCCCTAATACTTCAATAAGGAGATTCTCAAGTAACATTTATCGACTAACTATAACTAAGAACTAAATGACAATGCTGACATTTAAACAAAGCAAAAGGTAAATGTGTGTTTCATATTAAAAGCAAACACTTTGGCATACTGACCCTATTCAATTCATCTATTTTGTTATTTCTAATTTCTAAGTCGGAGGAGGCTTGAGTTTCGTACTCGTGGATCTTCTGGCTGGTCAGGTCCGTCTGGACCATTTTGTGGAGGACTGAGGGCTGTGGAGGAGGAGGTGGTTTGTGGGGCGGATGCATCGTCATGTAGTCCTGAAACAGACAACCAGTAGTGAGTTAAGACCACGGTAAATCGTTTTTTCTACACTATTCTGTATTGCATATCGTATATAAAGGGATAAGCATGACAAGATTTCACAATAACTGCGTGAAATAACAATCAATGATCAAAGCACAATATGAAATGAAAAAAAAAGACTAATATTGTTGTTGAAGGAATAATTTATATACAACTAGAATAATAACCCCTATGGTAGTAACAAACACATAATTGAACTCGTTTACAACTGGTTCAGTATTTAAGATATATTCTCAATTAAATAATAAGATATATTCATACAGTTAGATGTGAGATATATTCAGGTAAGATGTTTCAACTGTAACAAGTGGTCTTCGTCAGAGTCAAATCCCAACCAACTTTAAACATAAGCGTGTATGTATGATCCTTTGGGCCACTTACTAACCATGACTACTTACAGGAGTGATTTTACATTCTTACTTTGACAGTCAGTAATAAACATGCTTTCTTGTTCATCCCTAATTTTTCTTTTAGAAGAGCGCAGGTAATTCGTTAATGGACGCCTACTTCAATCATGGTCCATTCTGCACTTCGAGTTCCACTTTACCTTTCTCATGACTATTGGACTTATTGGATTACATAACGAGTACATGACACCCTGTCGCCACAGGACCAACAAGTTTACATCCTATTGAAAGAATCTCAGTCATGAATAAGATCCAAACCTGCAATATTCAGTTCTAACAACCACTAAATCATAAAACACACTTCTGCTACAGTCCTCCAACACACCATAATCCAGACAATTCTACGAAGAAGTTTACAATTAACTTTTAATTCATTTAGTTTTGAATAAATCGTATGACATCAAAAGCTAGTTATAAATGAATATTGTAGTTGAAGAAATAATTTATATATAACTACTCCGAATAGTATTTTCCCGAAAATAAGACATCCCCCAAAAATAAGTCCTAGCGCGATTTGGATTATAAACCCTCCCCTGAAAATAGGCCCTAATTAAGATAATGTGAAAAATATAATTCGTTCAAAAAATTGCTGTTGAATGTAGTAGGTATCTCCAGCTGTCGTAAAATTTCACAGAATTCTTTGCAAAATATATTTTAACAAATTCGTTCTTTAACTCTAAATCTCAAGTTCATTGCAAGACATGAGAGATTCAGACCAATGATTCAATAGGAAATAGATCTGGAGGAAAACCAGAACGGAATACAAAATTTTGATAATTTATGACGATGTTCCAGAAGATGACATGTCTGTAATCGAATAAATTTAAATTTCTTTATAAAAAATAAATATTACACAAAAAGATGTTAATCCACTTAATGTACTTGAAGCCCTCCCCGAGAATAAGCCCTTATAGCATATATATAATATAGCTTATATAAGTCCTTAGCACGGACTTTGAACTAAAAATAAAGTAAGACAGTGTCTTATTTTCGGAAAAAGACGGTATAAGACTTCAATTTACCGTTAAAAAACAGGTATTACTCGTTCGTTCAGGTACCTATCACTTTATTTTTTACTTTTATAGATAAAACTCAAATAGTCTAACAGAGCAATAAACACGAAGTACAAGGAAAAGAACACAGAAAATCACCGATAAAACACATTGAACTATTCTATCATCCCATTTAACTTTCCTATGTATGCCTTTTCTCTATGCCATAAAATATAGAACATTTAAAAAAACCCTACAAGGTCACTATCACATTTTAAATATAAATAATAGAAAATATTTTCTAATATGACGCACAGTCAAGCCATGAACATCATCTGTTCCTAATGACAATGATTGTGGAAACATTGAAGTGAGACTGTGACGCACAGTCAAGCCATGAACATCATCTGTTCCTAATGCCAATGATTATGGAAACATTGAAGTGAGACTGTCACGCACAGTCAAGCCATGAACATCATCTGTTCCTAATGACAATGATTGTGGAAACATTGAAGTGAGACTGTGACGCACAGTCAAGCCCATGAACATCATCTGTTCCTAATGACAATGATTGTGGAAAAATTGAAGTGAGACTGTGACGCACAGTCAAGCCATGAACATCATCTGTTCCTAATGACAATGATTGTGGAAACATTGAAGTGAGACTGTGACGCACAGTCAAGCCATGAACATCATCTGTTCCTAATGACAATGATTGTGGAAACATTGAAGTGAGACTGTGACGCACAGTCAAGCCATGAACATCATCTGTTCCTAATGACAATGATTGTGGAAACACTGAAGTGAGACTGTCAATGATATTCTAAGTGTTTTTCTTGAACAGTTAGGGCAGGGCGACTACAACAAGATGTTTGAAATATTCACAAGGAGTTTCTTTTTCCCTTTTTCTTCGTTTCTTCCTGATGGCTAATCTTTTTCACCCTTCAACCCTTTTTCATTGCATTATCAATGGGACGAGTTCCCAGTGTCAGAATAGAATATTACCTCTTTATTCAGACATCCCAACTTTATTTTCCTTCATTTACGTTAATAATATCCGATATTTATCTATAAAAATAACAAACTGCGCAATCATTTTACATAATATAACTCTATTAAATTCTACAGTACATTAATAATGTAAATTTCAATAGGAACAATCAATATAGACACAGTTGAATAATAAAAGTACTCTTAAAGAAGAACTTTTTAAAGAACTTCTTTAAAAAAATATCAAGAAATAAGTATCTAAAGATTGAGCGTGGTCCTTTTTAGTAGTCAACAGTAAATATAAATAATGTTATTATCCTAATATTTGCGATGAATAAATATCTGTAGGCCTCTCGTTC
This sequence comes from Hermatobates lingyangjiaoensis, assembly GCA_026182355.1. NCBI lineage: Eukaryota > Metazoa > Arthropoda > Insecta > Hemiptera > Hermatobatidae > Hermatobates > Hermatobates lingyangjiaoensis. The sequence goes on along the minus strand of JAPFBL010000075.1, from coordinate 250,579 downwards.
AACCGTCGAATTTCAAATCATGGAAGGAATATATTTTATTGTACCATTAATAATAGCACAAGAACATCAATTACGAAATCAATGATTCTGCATTATTTTTTTATTTCTTCTATTTTCTGTTTAGCTTAGTGAACAGAGATTGGATTTCCCCATACTCTGAAACGTTACGACAACATTTTAAGGAAAAAACACTGAAAATAATGTATTATAACAAGAAATGGAGTTAATTTTATCTTTGGACTTTTCGTGTCGATCATTTTCTACCTCTATCACAAATCATATGGAAATAGAATTCATACTTTATAATTGAATTGTCTTTGCCTAAGCAACAGGGAGACACTTAACTGTAATTATTTTTGAACATCTTTAAAATTATCTTATAAACTGATTTATCTGTTAAAAACCTATCTTAAGTCAGCATTAAAAATCTTGCAAAATAAAAAATTTAGATTTATGTCATTCAAATCCATCAAATTACTGTCAGAAAAGCGACCTATTTGTTTAAATAATTCACAGATGAATCTTACTAAAACAGAATTACCGTATATACTCAAGTACCGAAGAAATATGTGATCTGTTGTGTAGGTCAAACAAAAGTGGACCTAGTATTTCACATGTAAGAGGTCAACACCTTAACTGTTCAGGCAAGGTCATTGTGCAATTATAAACAAGACTTTCAAATCTGTTTAACCTTAATAACTTTGCAAGAACAGATTCACGATCTATAAGAGCCATTATGATGGTGGGATGGACTGACTTCCCGCACGATCTATATGTCATTTATGATGGTAGGACGGACTGACTGCTCGGACGATTCACGATCTGTAAGTCATTTATGATGATGGGATGGATTTACTTCTCGGACGATTCACGATCTATAAGTCATTTATGATGGTGGGATGGACTGACTTCCCGCACGATCTATATGTCATTTATGATGGTAGGACGGACTGACTTCTCGGACGATTCACGATCTATAAGTCATTTATGATGGTGGGATGGACTGACTTCCCGCACGATCTATATGTCATTTATGATGGTAGGACGGACTGACTTCTCGGACGATTCACGATCTGTAAGTCATTTATGATGATGGGATGGATTTACTTCTCGGACGATTCACGATCTATAAGTCATTTATGATGGTAGGACGGACTGACTGCTCGGACGATTCACGATCTGTAAGTCATTTATGATGATGGGATGGATTTACTTCTCGGACGATTCACGATCTATAAGTCATTTATGATGGTAGGACGGACTGACTTCTCGGACGATTCACGATCTGTAAGTCATTTATGATGATGGGATGGATTTACTTCTCGGACGATTCACGATCTATATGTCATTTATGATGATGGGATGGATTTACTTCTCGGACGATTCACGATCTATATGTCATTTATGATGGTAGGACGGACTGACTGCTCGGACGATTCACGATCTGTAAGTCATTTATGATGATGGGATGGATTTACTTCTCGGACGATTCACGATCTATAAGTCATTTATGATGGTGGGATGGACTGACTTCCCGCACGATCTATATGTCATTTATGATGGTAGGACGGACTGACTTCTCGGACGATTCACGATCTATAAGTCATTTATGATGGTGGGATGGACTGACTTCCCGCACGATCTATATGTCATTTATGATGGTAGGACGGACTGACTGCTCGGACGATTCACGATCTGTAAGTCATTTATGATGATGGGATGGATTTACTTCTCGGACGATTCACGATCTATAAGTCATTTATGATGGTGGGATGGACTGACTTCCCGCACGATCTATATGTCATTTATGATGGTAGGACGGACTGACTTCTCGGACGATTCACGATCTATAAGTCATTTATGATGGTGGGATGGACTGACTTCCCGCACGATCTATATGTCATTTATGATGGTAGGACGGACTGACTTCTCGGACGATTCACGATCTATAAGTCATTTATGATGGTGAGACGGACTGACTTCTCGGACGATTCACGATCTATAAGTCATTTATGATGGTGAGACGGACTGACTTCTCGGACGATTCACGATCTATAAGTCATTTATGATGGTGAGACGGACTGACTTCTCGGACGATTCACGATCTATAAGTCATTTATGATGGTGAGACGGACTGACTTCTCGGACGATTCACGATCTATAAGTCATTTATGATGGTGAGACGGACTGACTTCTCGGACGATTCACGATCTATAAGTCATTTATGATGGTGAGACGGACTGACTTCTCGGACGATTCACGATCTATAAGTCATTTATGATGGTAGGACGGACTGACTTCTCGGACGATTCACGATCTATAAGTCATTTATGATGGTGAGACGGACTGACTTCTCGGACGATTCACGATCTATAAGTCATTTATGATGGTGGGACGGAATGACTTCTCAGACGTGGTTTCGTTTTCTTGGTTAGTAGTCGCAGACTATTCAATCAGTGGTCTGTAAATGAAATCCCCACAGCGATATCAGCTGAAGATAGTTTGCTCCAGTATTGTTTCGTTTCAGTTGAGACATTGTTTCTACATTGACGTATCTTTAAAAATTCTAAAATTAGGTGAGTCATGTAATAAAATTTGTCAATTTTTAGTCATCAAATATCATACTGTATACGCATACTGATGTAGCGTTTATCCTACAATCCAACTAGAAATGCTAATATTTTACGCTAATGATTTCAAACAATATACCGGATAACTGCGTCGCGTGTTTTCTGCCTACTTGAGGAGAAACAATCTACACTAATATACAAAGAGAGAACGTTGGAGAGACTAACTGGCTCACAACGCAGAACCGTAACTTACTCATTCAACAGACATAACATTTGGATAGTGGATACATATCATCACCTACGACGTTTCGATAACTTTTTTTTAAAAAATTACTCTATAAGAGTGTACTTCAAGATCTTAAAAAAATTGATCACAAAATATTATGTTCAAAGTGTGCTACATGCTTGAGGTAAAATATAAAAATAGTCGAATTATGGTCTTAAGGAGAAATGGGATTTTTATTCCACTTTTATTGGAAACATTTCCTGTGACAAATATATCTTGTTAATACATACACCAGTTTACAACGTACGTCTTGTTTTCCTTAGAATTCGACCAGTTTCGGGGCGATTTCATTCTCCAAAGTAAACTGAAAGTCATTCTGTACAATAGTATTTGTAGAAAGAGAACAATTTTCTCTCTATTCTTAGTTATATTCCTTTCCTCTTCGATTTAATCATCCTATATTACCTAGTTTTAAAAAAGAACATTTTATTTCCATTAATTATTATTTATTGTAACTGTTTCTTATCCCTGTCTTCACCAGTACACTGTACGTCTCTCTGTAAGTAATTGTATCGGTCAATGGCCTAAATAAGTCATTTGTATGGTTATTGGTCCTTTATGTCTGAAGTCCATTGAGTTTTTGACGCTGTCTGGTTCAAGACCATGAATTAGTCGTTATTAGTCATTAATTAGACCATGAATTGTTTGCACATTCCAATTATTATTATAATGCATAATAATTCTTAGTTTACATTCTATTTATAACCAGTGAGTTCATTAACAGTAATTCTCAGAAATTAATCCTTCTTTTACGTCACTTTTATTTTAGTAACAAATAATAATCTTTTAGCTATTAATGTTATTAATTATATCAGTTTAAATCGAATTGGTTAATTCTTGCAAAATTTCGATTCAATTTAAGGTAAATATTCTGCCTAGTATGTAAAAAAATTACAAAACGCGTACACGTTCAAACCTAATTTTGATATTAGGTTGTGATGACTGAGCAGAGGACTGTTGGTATGTCAAGTCGACTTATTCTTGGACATACCAACAGTCGACTTGACATACCAATAGTCCTCTGCTCAATCACAACCTAATATCAAAATCAGGTCTGAACGTGGACGCGTTTTGTAATTTTTTTACATACTATTACCTATTTACATATACATATTTACCTAGATGGTAGAATGGTAAATGTAAACCATAAATATAAGAGTTTATTGCTAAGTCACTTACAGAGTATGCTGTACATACAGAGTCGTATTAAGTTGAAGGTTGTAATAACTGTTGGTATGTCAAGTCGACTGTTGGTGTGTCAAGTCGACTGTTGGTATGTCAAGTCGACTGTTGGTATGTCCAAGAATAAGTCGACTTGACATACCAACAGTCAACTTGACATACCAACAGTCGACATGACATACCAACAGTTATTACATCCTACAACTTATTACGACTCTATATGTACAGCATACTCTGTAAGTGACTTAGCAATAAACTCTTATATTTATGGTATACTTCAATCAATTAGGGTCACGGTGATTACTATTAATAATGGCCTTAACTTATTATTATCCAGTAAGGTAGTATCACAAAGCGTCTTCACTATTCTCTTGAGAATACCGCTACCTTAAACTAATTGAATCGTTACAAGTTTTTCAAATACTCTTAATAAAATCGAGAAACGACACCATTTAACGAAAAAGTGTCTCTTTCGTTATTGGAATGGATTCTGCAGTAAATAAAAAAAAAACCCTTACAGTGGCATAGGGTGTGTGGACATAGAGGAGTGAGACATGTGAAAAGAGAAGAAAGTAAAGAAGCTGACCTGAATGTTAGGTTGGTGGTGGGGGGAGGGAGGGAACATGTAGGGCGGCGCGGCTGGGGAAGGGCTCTTGGCCCCGCCGTGAACACCCCTGCCGGGGGACGTGCCGGGCTTGCCGCCCCCGCCACCGCCCCCGCCTCCCAGGTACTCGAGCTTCTTGTCCAGGCTCCGCGCCGACTTGCTGTTGTTGCTGCCTCCGCCAGACACCACCTCCTCCGTCTTCCTCTTTCTTTTTCGCTCTCTCGTCGTACCCCCGCCTCCCTTCTCGGGGGTACTCGACTCGGCCTCCTTGTCCGACGAACCTAAACAACAAAACTTCCTGTGTACATTCAGCTAGCCAGAATAAGCTTAAGAGAAACTCATTCACACCAGTAATCGCATTGCGGTAATCAATGGCACGGATCTTGAAGACAATTTAGTTAGTCCACTGCGTGCACGCCACCGATCTCGCTATTTTCATACTAATTATCTTAAATCTAGAAATAGGACTCAGTCGACACAGCAGTGGGTGAAGCCACTGCGCACTATCGATAAATTGGCACCAGATGTGTATTGATTACCTCAAATCAGGCAGCTCTCGCTGACACTAGTCCCAGTGTTGCCACGTCACTCTCCACCCCTTCCAGGCATCACAGCTTTTATCATATGTGCAACACTGGGCAATAAAATAACCCAACCTTTCCGTATCGTCGCATGGAAAACAGACTAATAATACTACAGCTCACTCGGCATAAACGTGACTGTACTTCTAAATTAAGATCAAAAATAACTCGCAACTTCTATCATGACGCAACAAAATAAAATATAATTTATCATTCGCTAAAAGTATTTGCTCTTTCTCAAGGTTTGGTAAACTACAAAAATTGCTGCATGATACAACAAAACTGTTTTGAGAAAATCAACAAATATAACAGTACAGCACGGAACAACACTCAGTTGAACCGCAAGCCTGAATGTTTTGGAGTAGAGCGTACCAAGTAAAACGGTATAACAATATCACGACAGCCTGTATAAATACATGTTTATAATCAACGCAGTCTTTCTATTACCCACGAATTGACTGAACTAATAGCGAATGTCTTGAATACTTATTTTGTATTCAATGGATTTGCGTATTTGATTTTACTTTACCTACTAAGATAGTATACACGTTTTCTCTTGGGAGTTGGCCATTTTTGGAGCTATAAATAAAGTGTATGCATATTGCTAGTATAACAGAGGTTAGAGAAATCTATATTGAATAAGGGCAACATAGCGAAAGTGTTGCAGAAATTCCCAGATAAGAGGTAAGACAGATATTTCACTATTTAATATAAATCTAGTGCTTCAAATTTACAAAAGCAATTAGAAAAATCCAATCAAAATCATCATCAAAATCAAAATCAATCAAATCAAAAGTTGAAATGAGCACAGCATACTATGTCTAATAGCATAAATCTTTTATAGCAAATCTATCATTTGCAACAGACTTTATGGATTCCCTGTATTTGCGATGTATAAATGAAGACATACGGTCGGCAACAAACAACTGAATGTCATCTCTCGTTCATTTGACATTAAATAAGAATTAATTTTCTCCATAATAATAAGAGAATAGAAGAGTAAAGTGTTAAACATTGAAATAAAAACTTCTAATTCTTCCAAATTATTATATATTTACTGCTTCAAAATTCTACTTTTTTACACAGCAAAGCTCAGATCACGCTATGTCTCCTTCTTCCTTTCTGTGTTTGCAATATGAACAATCAAGCTCTTTGTCCTAAAGAACAAATTCTAGAATAGCGGCAACGCGGCAGAGGTATCGATTAACCTTCAAAATATGTTAATAGTACGAATAAACTAAACTTTCAAGGAGCCTAATAACTACTTGTGTTATTAAACTCATCGCTTGTATTTGTCAAAAAATTTAAAATGTATACAACAGGAAAAACGAAAAGTTAAGGGAATCGAATATACGTCTCTGTTTACGAGGCAGGCTATATTAACCGATGCTGCCACCATTGCACCCAATTATACATAATATATATATATATATATATATATATATATATATATATCAAAACTTAATTAAACAAATGAACTGTATTCTATGTATTGTTATATGAAACAAATAACGACTAATTAAAACATACAGTCATAAATATGATACAATGATATATTCGACTATACATCTGAAAGGCAACACTATGCTGGGATTGCATTGCACTGTACATTACTTTGATGGTTAGCAGAGTATTGTGATAACCGCACATGATCGTTTACGAGCTCCTGTTTTCTTGAAATACTTCTATATATTTAACTATAAGACACGTCTAATCACCTAGCACCATCATTATTCGTGGACACTCATTCATCACGAACACTCCTAACTGTTAACTTAAGTATTACACACTGGGATTAGCTCATAAACTGTAAATTAAACTTATTCTAACGGCGAATACGCAGAGTCTAAATTTTAACATTCTTAGAATTGAATACATCTAATTATATTGAATAGGGGCAACATAGCGAAAGTGTTCCAGAAATTTCAGGATAAGACGTAAGATAGATATTTCGCTATTTAATATAAATCAAGTGTTTCAAATTAACAAAAGCAATATGTTTAGAAAAATGTAATACTGAGATATATTCAACCGTGGTCAGCATCATAATAATTTTTGGCACACTCTTGTGAGTTCATGGCATACTTCGATTCATGAACCGGAGCCTCGGTTCAAATCAGTCCTCGACCGAGCAACTCGCCCAAGGAGACCGGAGGTGCTCTTGCACATGTTGGACTGACATCGTATATAAAGTGAACTTAGTAACATTGGGCTAGATGGGGTGGTATTGGATCGTCACAATTCGATCGCCCGATAGGTACTTCATTGCATCAGGCGAGTACCAGTTTTCAAGTCCCTTCAGTTGAGTTCAGGACCTTTCCCTATAGTAAGGGTGGAGAGTCTAGTTCCCCCTTGGATCCTCAGCAGGCATCTGACCGAGAAGTTACTGTTTCTTTCACAGTGACCCAACAGGTCTACCCAATCTGGGTGAGAACCTCAGCCACTGCGAACCCAACTCCAATGACGGAATATGGGGAAAATTTCTCCACACTGGCCACCCGCCCCCACAGTGCGTACAACAGATTTTAAGAGCTCTCAAGTAGAACTCCAGACCAACAGTCCCACTGACCCTGCCCAGCTACAGGTTAGGTCAGTTGCCTTATAACCCTTCTGACCAGTTAACCAGGACAAGCATATAGCGATACCCGTTACCCATTCTCGCAACTTGAACGCCGTCAGCACGGCTTATGAGTATCAGGTGGTCTATCAACTGCACAGAGTCAACATCAGACTCTGGAGTTGGGGCCCCTGATTCTTCAGGAGAGCTTGAAATGTATTCAACAATTATTCCACTATATATTCATAAAAACATAAACATACTTTCCACAACAGTCGCCCACACGACAAAGATGTAGAAGAGTCACTTCCCACTGGTGTACTGCATATTACTGTAATTAATGTGACCCAGAGGATGCGACCTCTATTACTTCCTCAATTTAAGTCTCTGTCATCATTACCTACATATATACTACACATGCAATGGAAACTATATATTCTTATATAATTAGCTTTTATATACGTAAAACCAAATAATTAATTAAACAAAATCAGGAATTAAATATACCATACAATTTAGAATATGGAGTGTTTCACAGTTACGAAGCAATGGGGAGATGAGATAATTTCTCTACAGGAGAAAGTGGCATGTGACAAGTAAGCCAGGGATTGGCAGTAATTAAAAATCAATGGCAGGCGACGGTGGCCGTGGAGTAGGAGGAGTGAGAGAGCGCGGAGCTGTGTGAATACTCGTTAGTCTCATCGTCTCTAGCTTACAGTCCATATAGGGTCCACCTGAGCTAGTGGTTAGCGTGATCACCACGTCCACAATAGTGGACGTGGAGTAGGAGGAGTGACAGAGAGCGTATCTGTGTCTACACTCGTGAGTCTCATCATCTCTAGTCCACAGTCCACTTAGGGTCCACCTGAGCTAGTGGTTAGCGTGATCACCACATCAACAATAGTGGACGTGGAGTAGGAGGAGTGAGAGAGCGCGGAGCTGTGTCTACACTCGTGAGTCTCATCATCTCTAGTCCACAGTCCCTTAGGGTCCACCTGAGCTAGTGGTTAGAGTGCTCACCACATCCACAATAGTGGACGTGGAGTAGGAGGAGTGACAGAGCGCGGAGCTGTGTCTACACTCGTGAGTCTCATCATCTCTAGTCCACAGTCCCTTAGGGTCCACCTGAGCTAGTGGTTAGCGTGATCACCACATCAACAATAGTGGACGTGGAGTAGGAGGAGTGACAGAGAGCGTATCTGTGTCTACACTCGTGAGTCTCATCATCTCTAGTCCACAGTCCACTTAGGGTCCACCTGAGCTAGTGGTTAGCGTGATCACCACATCAACAATAGTGGACGTGGAGTAGGAGGAGTGAGAGAGCGCGGAGCTGTGTCTACACTCGTGAGTCTCATCATCTCTAGTCCACAGTCCCTTAGGGTCCACCTGAGCTAGTGGTTAGAGTGCTCACCACATCCACAATAGTGGACGTGGAGTAGGAGGAGTGACAGAGCGCGGAGCTGTGTCTACACTCGTGAGTCTCATCATCTCTAGTCCACAGTCCCTTAGGGTCCACCTGAGCTAGTGGTTAGCGTGATCACCACATCAACAATAGTGGACGTGGAGTAGGAGGAGTGACAGAGAGCGTATCTGTGTCTACACTCGTGAGTCTCATCATCTCTAGTCCACAGTCCACTTAGGGTCCACCTAAGCCAGTGGTTAGCGTGTTCACCACATCCACAACAGTGGACGTGGAGTAGGAGGAGTGACAGAGCGCGGAGCTGTGTCTACATTCGTTAGTCTCTTCATCTCAAGCTCACAGCTTAGCCTCCACTTAGGGTTCACCTGGTTAGAATTGACCGAGTCCTGATAAACTTTTGTTTCTAATCGTAGCAAGCGGTCTTCGTCAGAGCCAAAAACTCAACTGTTATGTCTTTGACAGTCAGTTTGGTTTTTGACTCTGACGAAGACCGCTTGTTAGGGTTGAAAGAGATCTTAGTCTTAGTCCCCATTTCATTATTTAAAACCTTTTTGATAGACCTACAAACAACAGATATCGACATACTAAAGTTAGTCTCAATACTCCAATCGCTGACCCTTAATTTATAGTTTTCTTGGACTGTTTAACTTAATGTTCAAAAGTAAGCTTGAGTAACGAGCAATTGACAGACACACACTTATTGCCTTTCATAACTTAACAGTTCAACTGTCAACTGACAAGACAAGAAAGAGGACGACCAAGTTCACAGAGTAAGTGACGGATGGAAAACCATCAGATGTGTTTTCTATCTGTAGCTTCCTCGGTGGTTCCCTTCTTCTTCTCGTCTCTGATAGCTGAACCAAAAATTAAATATTCAAAGTGTGTACCTTTCAATTGGTTGTTTTTCAAGTTTTCTTTCGAACTTTCATTCATGGGTGTTCTGACTATTTTTCAATGTTTTCGAGTACATATAGCACAAAAAATTCCTCGTCAATGAATGAAACCTAAAAGACAAATGCAAACATTTGCCTGCTTTGCTTTGACCAGGGAAACTAAGCAATTCTCTAATTGTATAGTACAGAAAAGACACAAACAAACTAAACACTTTGCAATCAAAGAATATGAAACAACAACAAAAAAACACCCACAATATAACAGTCACCTGACTTAGTATCTTTTTCACCATCATCATAAGCTCACCAGAAAAGATGTGGTTGAACAACAGTGAGGCACAATAAAAATTGTTTCATGCAGTCCCGCAAGCGCATTGACCTTTGACCTCAGTATTGAATTTATCATTGGATATCTTGAGTGACAAAATAATACACTTAGATCATTCCAAGTTGGACAACTATTGGTCTTAGTTTAAAAAAGAACAGTCCCATCAAGACCTATAGAGAGCAGAAATAATCAAGCATTAAATAGATTGAATAAAAGAAAAAAAAAAGTTCCCCCAGTTTCACGTTTTAATTTTTTCTTATTTCCGCTATAGTTGTGGCGATATCTTAGATATATAACTTCAAAATATAAACAGAGTAAATAATTTCAATAAATACTAATTAATCTTCAAATTAGAAGTAATAATGTTCATCTTATATCGTAAAGTCTCTGGAGAGCTCGATAGGTTTCGGGTCCGTCTGGTTCCCATCTTCAAGAGCCAGACGGACTCGAAACCGGTCGAGCTCTCCAGAGACTTTACGAGGTATGACGAACATTATTACTACTAATTCTAATATTACTAACCTCAGTGCAATTAACCTAGTAACTATATTTAACTAATGTTAAATAACTCTTAATTAACTCTTTGAGTTAACTGAATGTTTCTGACCTTGTCGCCTCGTAACGAGCTCGTAGTTTTCGATCTAACTATACGGGGACTTGCATTTTCAAAATACCTTTATAATGCTTTTTCTAATAATGCTTTCTTTTCTGTAATTTGTAACGTGTTAATTATAATTATGACACACGAACAGATTTAAGACAAAATTATAGTATTATTTCATATAAATATATATTTTATATGAAGTTCATGATACATTTTATAAATCATTTATAAGATCAGTTTCTGAACTAATGAAACGAATATAGATACTGTTTTTTATGATCTACAAAAATGTATCATTGTTTGTCAAAGATGAATTCAATGATACCTTGACTACGTGCAGCGTTCAACTCGTAACAGATACGAGCTCAATAGAAATACAAGATGTTATCATTTTTCTCATATGAAATAACCGGAAACCATTTAATCTCCTCCAACTTCCCCGAAAGATAAAAAGCAACACTATATACATGAGACAAAATGTATTAATTAATAATAAAGTGATATTAAATGGTATTAATAAATAATTTACCCATTGAAATTGAACTCATTACCCACTCTTCCAAAAAAAACCTTCAAACTGACCCTAAATATACTGCACCGTATCAGAAAAAATTGTGTTATTCAATAACGTTAGTTAATCATTTAGTATGTTAGTTAATGATTCACCTCGTATCTTGAAATGGTGGTATGTAGATTCTTTCCTATGCAGAGTCATTCTGTATATAGTATATAACTTATTATCCAGTTTAAGGAAGAGTTCGTCTCACAACGACAGAACTGAACCAAGAAAACCAGCTCCAAAAGCCAGGTCACGGGCAACCTGGACCATCTTCAGTAGTTGACCCGTTTCGAACTTGACCTATCTTTCAGAGTGAACTCTGGAAGATTGCTGAGACCTTGGCACCAAACAGTAATACTGATATAATTAATATCATATTTTTGAAGTGCTTTAGGCATGTAAAACTAATCGTAATTCCGAATAATGAATCAAAATTTATCGAAAATTGAATAGGCACCGAGTTTAGTACGACTGTATATGCGTAGTTTGAGACAACTGAAACAAACGTCATTTATGGAGAAATAATCGGCAATTAGGCGACAAAAGAAGTCTTTTTTTAAAGAGAACAACTTGTCAATAAGTGGGAAAGTTGAGAGAGCGTCACGAGAATGAAATGTACTGAGTGGAATAAATCGTGTGGGGGTGGCGTTGGGCCAAAGCTATAATCTACTTATCAGAGGCTATTTTTAAAACAATTACAATAACAGAGGAGCCAAAGTGAGGCTTTCTCCAACACATCTACCTCCATTTCTGTCGCTATATAATACTGCGGGAGGCTCGAGGGCAGCGTGCTGGCAGTCGGGGGCAGAAACAAACCACTCGCCGTCCTACTCATACTCAAATACAAACAGATTCGAGCAAAATCACACAAGGATAATACAGAAACCAGAGCTAAGAGTTTACCTCATGTAAACATAATAATTATGTTTCATTAATGTACTGTCCAGTTCAACACACATTCACACTCAACAAAAATTACGATCTATTTTGTCATCGAGGATTCACAGGATAGAAACAATTGACTAACCACTGAAACAGACATCGAAATTATAATTAATGATGATAAGGGGAATCCATAAGATTTGAGACTCCTCATAAAAGCTTTTGAGGAATTAAAGTGAAATTATTTAACACTAATAATAACACTAATAATAGTGTTAATAATATTTAACACTAACTAAAGTTTATCGGGACTCTGTCAGTTCTTCAGGTTCAAATTTAACTCTCAGTGCCAACGTTTCGGTTTTTATTTAAAACCTTTTTCATAGGCCTACAAAAGAGAGGAAATAGTCAGAAATAATTCAATCATTCAAAAATCATACATAAATAAAAAAGTGGAAATAGTTACAATTAGGAAATTACAATAAAAATTTTGACAATAGGTTAGTGAGAGAACTTACAGAAGTATAAATTTTCAAACAGAAAAACTAAGTATTACATTACAAATTATTTACAAAGGAAAATAGAAAACGTTGTCAATGAGAGTTTAATTTGAACCTGAAGAACTGGCCTAGTCCCGATAAACTTTAGGTTTGTTTCTATTCTACGGTCCATACTTTTATCAATACTAATAATATAGATATTAGCACATAAATACTTACATTATTTATTAGTACAGTGCTACTAAAACGAAGTATACTATTGTAGTTAATGTGAACAGAATGACTTGCAAATACCAGCTTATTCAAAGGATTTTTTCTAAACGATAACGCAAAAACAGTAAGTTTATCAACTATGAAGTTTAAAATTCCAAAACCAACCAAAGCAAAGCAAGGTTTCAACGCTTTATTGTCGGCAGCGATTTTTAGCCTAAATGTCACCCTCACAAAGCAGACAGAAAACATTCCGTTTAAGGACTTACCTTCTCACAAGGTAAAACCTTGTGAGGTTAAGGAAAAACTTCACAAGCCTTCAAGTGCATTTATTATAGGTACCTTTGTAATTACATATTGATATACCACTGATATTTCAAATTCACAGAAGGGGTTCTTGAGGATTATGGTCATAAACATACAACTCCTGATTATAAGCCGACGTTTCGCCAAAAGTTGTTTGGCATTTTCAAGGCCACAAAACAATTTATTAACGACATAAGTGAAGCAAGATAAATACATCCACGGATACCAAACAACAGAAAACAAAGCAAACAAACAAAAAATCCAGTAACCAGAGAACCAGAAAAGGATCATAAAATACCTAGTGTTATTATTCATTATTTAAAAACAGACATTTGTTGTTTAAACCTAATTACTTATTAATTATTATTCAGAACAACAAAAACTCAATTTTCAAACAGATAAGCAACACTATTACAAAACTAATTCTGGGAGGATACCTCTATACAGAGCATTCAAGCAAAACACACAGACATTAATAAACACAGAAAATTACAAAACAATAACAAAAATAAAAGAAAGTAAGGGAAAAAATTCTTTTATTTTTTGACTCTTTTTCATTGTTTTATAATTTTCTGTGTTTGTTACTGTCTGTGTGTTTTGCTTGAATGCTCTGTATAGAGGTATCCTCCCAGAATTAGTGTTTCTTATCTGTTTGAAAATTGGGTTTTTGGTGTTCCGATAATTAATAATAAGTAATTAGGTTTAAACAACAAACGTCTGTTTTTAAATAATGAATATTAACACGAGGTATTTTATGATCCTTTTGTGGTTCTCTGGTTACTGAATTTTTTGTTTGTTTGCTTTGTTTTCTGTTGGTTGGTATCCGTGGATGTATTTATCTTGCTTTACTTATGTCATTAATAAATTGTTTTTTTAGCCTGGAAAATGCCAAACAACTTTTTGACGAAACGTCGGTTTATAATCAGGAGTTGTATGTTTATGACCATAATCCTCAAGAACCCCTTCTGTGAATTTCTAATTACAGTCAGTTGTTTACACGCCAACCTAAGGTTGAAATCAACGCCAGCTAAAACTTCTTTTGCTGCCTAAGAAGCAGCAATAATTCATTTTGCGGTAGGTGACTGTTTGTAAACGAAAAAATTCTTGTTGGTATATTATACGAACATTTATGGAGAAGTATAAACTTCTATTGTGCTGATGAAAACAATTCATTAACACTAGGTTTAAGTGCAGAAACATAAACACCTCCGAGATAGGAGGTGTCATGAATAATCATTACTTCTTCTAACAAAAAATTAATTAAATATTCAATTTGCATTCCTATTATGATTAAGTAATTAGAAAATTACCTCCAGGATGACTTTACTTTTATTTTACTTTAAATAACACACCTTCATGGTTTATTACATAAAAAAAAATTCTGCTTTGGACTGCAATTAACTTTCCTGTAAGTAAACATAATAGCGAACTGAACTCGCTCGCAGTCAATGGAGTTTTAGTATTTCATGTGGCTGTTGTGTTGCAGTAATAACAAACTCTCTGGTAAAGTACCGTCTTTTTCCGAAAATAAGACACTTTATTTTTAGGTCAAAATCAGTTCTAGAGCTTCTTCTAAGGGGAGGGCTTCAAGTACATTAAGTAGATTTACATAGTTTTGCTTAATATTTATTTTTATATAGAAATTTAAATTTATTCGATTACAGACTTTTCATCTTCTGGAACATCGTCATAAATTATCAAAATTTTGAATTCCGTTCTGATTTTCCTCCAAATCTATTTCCTGTAGAATCATTGGTCTGAATCTCTCATGTCTTGCAATGATCTTTAGAGGTAAACAAGGAATTTCTTGGAATATTTTTTTTCCAAAGAATTCTCTGAAATATTACGACAGCTAAAGATACATACTACATTCAACAGCAATTTTTTAACGAATTATATTTTTAACATTATCTTAACTAGGGCCTACTTTCAGGGGAGGGCTTATAGTCCAAAAGGTCCCGAAAATCACGCTAGGATTTATTTTCGGAAAAAGACAGTATTATCAAACTCATAGATTAATTAAGTTCCTAATTTCATTTATTTTGATTGTAGCTATAACCTGTTCATCAGTTATAACAAACTTGAAATCTTTGCCTGCCATTATTATTAAACTGAAACCTTGAGTTTCATCGGACTCGTACCACTGCGATCATAGATATGATAGATATCATAGAGATCATAGATCATAGATCCTCTGTACCTCCCTATATAGTTTCTAAAATCAACTTTAGATTTTATGTCCTTTAATGAACTTGAGACTTGCCCTTATGGAATTCACTTCTATTGGTTTTAGATATTTCACTAAAAATCTTTAACTCTTTATTAAAGGTTTGAATAAGTCCTTACTTGGATTCACATAGTATGTTTCAAATGTTTCCGCCTTTTACCAGCCAGAGTCTGCATTCTTCGTACAGTATTCAACATAATTGTTTAATTCCTTCCTTTGAAGATTTATTATTTTCTTTACAGATTGAAACTCTGTTGGAATGAGCTTTTTAAACTAAATAACACTGGGGGTTGTTAAAGCCGACTTTATCAGCTTCCTTCTTCATCCTCTCATCTATACATCCTTGAGAAAGCTGGTCTTGTTTGTGCGAAAATGCTCTACGTCTCAGAGTAGCTTTGTTTAGCTCCAACTTTTCCCTTGTGTCCAGATAACCACATGAGAGTTAACTATCTTTAATGGTTTTTATCATTATTAATTTTCGAGCCGTCATTAAAGAGCACCTTTCTTGAGATCAGGAAGCTTCTGAACCAGGTGATCATTAATGATTAGCTGTAATGAATAAGCACAATTTTGTTGATATCATATAACAGTCAGCACCATTTTGTTGATATCATATAACAGTCAGCACCATTTTGTTGATATCATATAATAGTCAGCACCATTTTGTTGATATCATATAACAGTCAGCACCATTTTGTTGATATCATATAACAGTCAGCACCATTTGTTGAATTATAAATATAAACAGTCAGCACCATTTGTTGATATTAGTATCTCAGCCCTGGTCTATATTTCTGAAAATAAGACATCCTCCGAAAATAAACCCTAGTGTCATTTACGGAACAATTTGGAATATAAACCCTTCCCTGAAAAAAGCCTTAGTTAAAATAATATGAATAATATAATTATTTAAAAAAAAATGCTGTTGAATTTAATAGGTATCTCCAGCTGCCCTAATATTTCATAGAATTGTTTGCAACAAAACATTGCAAGAAATTATTTGTTCACCTCTACAGTTCGTTTCAAGGAATGTACTACTCATTATAAAATTGAATTTATCTTCAAAATTCAATATATCGCAAAAGTCTACATAGAGTGACGGGGCAGGTTTCAGTTGCATTTCAGTTTTGTAAATTTGATTATTACCTAGTACTTATTGTACTTGAAACCCTCCCCCGAAAATAAGTCATATCAGGTATTTTGGACCTAAAAAGAAACAAGACAATGTCTTAATTTTTGGGAAAAGACCGTAATAAGATCTATAATTCTACTAAAAACAACGGGTCTGACAGAAGTGTAACCACTAATTGGAAAGTGCATATATCTCAGATTTATGAAATCAGAAGTAAGATTCACTTGGTAAAGTACCCTTTGTATCAGGAAACTGATCGAGCACACAGAACATGACTGTCTGTAAACATCCCTAATTTAACATGTCTGTGAACATCACTAATTATAAACATCCCTTATATTTTATACTAGGCTAAATGGGAAAAACGAAGTTTCTCTCACACCTCGTTGCGAGGGTTGTTTTTAAACACATTTTATGTTACTAGTCTTATAAGGCAAGGTGAGCTAGTATTCCGTTCCTGTAATCCAGTCTGGTTTAGACGTGTACGTCCTGATAGGTTGATATCAATAGGTTGATAACGTTTTACAAAAATTATTTCATAAAACTCACTTTTCTAAACAAACTAAGAAACAAATCTAATTTATTTAGACAACATTATTTTGAGTAATAATTTCAAGACAAGTAGTTCCGTTCACCTCTTACTAAGTACAATTAATAAGGAGTTCTACATTTCAGTTACATCAACAGAATTATTTTTACTATACTACAAAAACTAAAATTGCTGGACACTTTGAGGACTGTCTGGTCAAAAAATTCACTTTTTTTGTTTTCCGATGTTTCGAAAATTTATACATTAATTGTCAAAGCTACAGAGGAAAATACATAATTTATGATCAATAACCAAAAGATATCGGATTAAAACATAGAAAATGATAAAAATTAAATATACCTTACAACTAGTGTAGGAGGTAACAGCGGAATGTATAAATTATGAATTTCCTTGTAGCCTTGATAATGAAAATATAAATTTTCAAAACGTCGGAAGACAGAGTGAAGTTTATAACCAGGCTATCTGCAAAGGGTCCAGCAATTTCAGTAGTTGAAGTGTAGTATAACTTTTTACTGATCCTTAATAGATGATGAATGCTTTTATTTTTAGTGTTAACTTCCAGCAAATCCCCCCTCACACTCACTCTCTCTCTCTCTCTCTCACACACACTCTCTCTATCTTTCTCTCTCACTCACTCACTCACACACACACACACACACACACTATCTCTCACTCTCTCTCTCTCCCGCTGTTTATTCTCCTCTTATCTGCCTTTGATACTACTTTACTCTCTCGACTAACGAGCATACATTCTGGAAAACAATATGCTCCTTGTTTGGTTCGACCTTTCTAACTATTATCCGTAAAGTTAGTTAAAAAAAAACAAAACTATACACATGAATAACCATTCTAAATTGTCTAAAATATAGGTGGGAAAGTAATGGAATAGGAGAACTGACCTGTGGACAAGTTGGAGTCCTGGCTGTGCTGTTGTTGGTTCTGGGGTTGCGGGAGAGCCGCCCCACCTCCTCCCATCAGGTTAGCCTGCGGAGCCATCTGGATCTGCGAGCTAGCAGACATCTGCAACATACACATTCGTCATCAGCAATAGCTCAATACAATGTCTTCCACTATACAAACTCAAGTTATATAAGACACTCAAACCTATCTTCTTTCCCTTTTAATGATTTGGTGAGCAATGAAACAAGGGGACAAATACGAATTAGCTTTCTGATAAAATTCTCCTTCATCATCAGAAGAAGGGAAGAGATTGAACAAAACTGAACGTAAGTGACTGTGAAAGTGGAACCTTCGTATGTTTCCTCGATTATACATGTACATAATTAAACTGCTGAAGCAGACCACTTCTTCACGTATGACCAAGAATGACGAAATATAATCGAACGGGTGCTTTTTCTCAGATTCCCTTCACTGACACAGTCAAGACATCTGAGTATAGACGTCTACTTTCAGTATCACAGGTGCGCTGTACATAATATATTACACTCGTACATTATATAACTGAACACTCAAAAGGGAAGATTCCGGAGGGCCTTGTTCTGAGTATTAACCTCAAAATGTAAACCTCTAAAAACTGATAATTACGATACATACTTTTGGCTAAGGTAGTACGCACATGGAAGTAGCACCCAATTTTTTTTGAAAAAACTAACAGTTTTGTTGGCGTTTAATGATTGCTTACTAAGTAAAATTAATGCCCAATTTTAACTTGATATTAATGCATATTATTGACAGTTTCATTCTTCATAAAAGTTGTGAAATAGATCTGAAACTGGTAGACTAAATCATTTCAAATAATGTAGGGGAAAAAAAAGAACCGTTTAACTAAGAATCCAGTTAAAAAAAAATAAAAGAATGACTAAATGGCGTGTATCGGAAACCGCAGGTACTTTGCTACCGATTAAAATATTTTAATAGTGATGCAGGTGAAACATGATCCCCACGACATTGGAAGTCAGGCCTTTGCCTCGTCGCAGCCAACCAGAGAAATAAGACCGCAGCAATTAGTTGCGCGCCTGCCGGATTAAGTTTCAGACAGAAATATAGACAGGAATCAATCATAATTACTACTGAGCATGATGTATTAGCGAAAAGAATTTACTGCTTAAAACTGCAAAATTATGAGACCAGGGCAACAAAACAGACATGGAATCAAATTATTTTGTAAAGCTAGGTCTTTTTGAACCATTATACAATTAACAAGATAACTGAAGAAATTTGCTCATTTTTCTTCACTTATCAAAAAAGTGATGGTTTTTTGATGTTACTTCAATATGCGTATTATACTTATCAGTGCGTTCTACTCGACCAACTAACAGCGTTCTTCGGCCTGCTTTGTATTCTAATTCCTTTCTTATCTAATGTTTATGTTAATTACTTATGTAATATTTATATATGGAAATACGTTGTATTCTAAATTCGATATTTAATAAAATAATATAACATACTTCATTTTACAGAATTAACCTACCAATAGGTTATGTTCGACCTTGTAATTGTAATTTATTAACTCATTAACATTTTTAGAGTCACTGCTTTAAAATTGCTTAAAAATAATGTTACTAGAGACAATGCAAATTATTAACGAAATGGTAAACATGTTATTAATAGCTATGTAGTAAAGTACACGTAACTAAATAGATATAGAACTTTAAATTACACAAAGCACGACAGAGAAAAAGGAATAAAAAGTACACTTACAGAATTTTCAATATTTCGAACTGTTGTTCGTCATCAGGAATAGACTAGAAGAGAAGAGGACGATATGAGAGAGATCTCCCCACGTCGAAGGACTTCTCACTTCGTCCTCTCTTCTAGTCTATTCCTGATGACGAACAACAGTTCGAAATATTGAGAATTCTGTAAGTGTGCTTGTTATTCCTTTTTCTGTGTCATGCTTTGTGTAATTTAAAGTTTTATAGTCTATATGGGCCGTTATAAAAACTGCTAATTACGATATATAGTTTTGGTTAAGGTAGTTCGCATATTGAAGTAGCAACCATTTTTTTTTTAAGAAACCTAACCGTTTTGTTGGCGTTTAATGATTGCTTACTAAGTAAAATTAATGCCCAATTAAATAAAGTAAATTGATGTTCTGGTATCAAATATAGGAATACTGAACTGAAGGGCACTGGTCTTGCAATCACAGCTAAATATACACTCAAAGTAGCAATTTGTATTCAAATTAAATTACTCTGGAAGTAGGTTAATCTAGATGTACAAAGTTTTCACTAAAGAACCCCATAATCACAATACATGTAAAAAACGTAGAATATATCACATGATTTATAAAGCTTCTGTTGTGCTTCCAATAAACTTGCAATGAGCATCCTCGTGGTATGAATCCATGGATGGTTAGAAGAACGATATCACTGGTGGTATGCCACCAGAATTTTAGACAAATATTATTTGGTATGGCTGAATAATCAACCATGAGATATACTTTAGCAAGTGCCACCCTGCATAAGTTTGGTGTCATCACAACTCTGCGATTTCAGAATATTGAATTCATTCAGATAACAATCTGAATAATTTTATTTTAGCTAATTTTGACCTCACATCGCTAGCATTCAAAAATAACTCTTTATTCCTTCAATCAAATCTGAAATACAGCGGCGCATATATATAAATAATTTATAGGCACTTTCAGTCAAGGCTATTGACATTGGCTTATGACAACACTGACGTCACTCGCTTTAGCTAAATATGATACATTTTTTAAAGTAAAAATTGAATACTAGCCTACGCAAAGGCTGTGATCAAAATGTCAATGTTATTTGGTGACGAGAGATGTTGAAAAGGTCGCTAATTAGACTGCCGATTAGTCACAATCCTCTCTGAGTCATCTATTAATAAAGCAGTCACTACCAATCGCAACCATACACAATGTATGTGAAAAGCAACAGAAGAAACTGTAATTGTCGTTTAAAGGGAATTTGAGCTATCAACTGCAAGAGTCAAGTGAACCGAACACTCTGCACTCATTAACTGACGGCGGGATTATGAACTAAACAATTACGCGCCATTCAATAAAAACTTCAAAATGGCAGTACAAGGAGCTCAGACATGTCCTGCGCTAAGCAACACCCCATGAATTCACTTCAACTATTCATCGGACAACTTAATTATTAATTAAGAAATTATAATTAACTAGAAAACACCTGAAGAGCTCCCACTGAACCTTGTGTGAGATAAAACAATCCACGAAGCAATAATCAGCCGTCTGGCTAACTACACAAGAAATGAACTCAATTCACACAATTAAAACCGACATAATTAACAATCGAGTAAAAAACCTACAAAAAACAAATAAAATAAAGGTTTTAATGAATATATAAAAAAAACTAAAAATTTAAAACACATTCACAACACACTGACAGAAAAACGACTAACTCACTCACTAAAACTAAACAGCAGGTATGCGAGCGTCTATGTAGATCAGATATGGGCAACCTGCAGCCCGTGGTATACATGCAGCCCAACGCGTCTGTTTGTGCGCCATTCGGAGATTATTAGAAATTCTACATTAGTATCAAAATAATTTAAAGTTATTTATATATATATACATATATAAATATATATATGATTCGTTACGATGGTGACCAAGAGGAGAGTAGAGTTTGCAGAGTTCGGTTCTTAGAAAGCTACAGTTACAACAAAATCTACAAACTCTACTCTCCTACTGGTCACCATCGTAACGAATCATATTCCTTTCCCCGGGCAACTCATAGAAAACAGCATATATATATATATATATATATATATATATATAATTTATTTTTAATAATAATTGTGTTTCATTTATTGCTTTAGGTCTCTCATGTCCTTTAAAGCCAAAACAATCTTGAGGAAACATCCATCCCAAAACTTATGTACTACTAATCAATGAGAAAGGAGTAAATATGATAAACCACAATACATGATTCATACAATGGAAGCCAGGGTATGAAAAGAGGTGAATACAGATCGAACATGCCTACAGATTAGACCAGTATCAGCTATGACTCAGCTCCATGGAATTACAAGTACATTCTGTAATAGACAAGCATCTCAGATATGTTAAAACATAACTGACAGAACCTTTAAATGGGGAAAACCAACCTTTGAAGCAACTTACAAGTTTGCTTTCATAATTTTCAATTCTAACCCTGATTTATGAATTTCCAAGCGAATTTATCTACTAAGGATAGAATGGGTGTAAAACTTTCATGATAGTTTCATTACTATCAAGTTACGAAATTTGTTTCTTTTACTTTAGATGAAGAATTCAGAAGATATTTCAGAAGGGAACCTTAAGCTGGTACTGAATTCCTTTGGTTAATATGTATGCACTGAGGAATGCCTTCGGATAAATTCGTTCACCTTCTCTGGGATTCACTCGAGAGGTGTTATTATAATAGCAGACACTGTAACACACCCGTTCGGAATTGTTTGAATGTATAGCACTCTATTCTCTGAGAACAATGAGCTTCTTTTATTTGGACAGCAAACATTTTTCACCGTTCGCAAGAATAATACAGACGAGTGCATTCATTTCAGCACTCTTTTCTACCTGCGCTATTAAGTTCAATCATTTTGCATTGAATAACCTTCTTACCTCGTATGCTAGTGGTAGGGTCTGTTCACCTTTTTCAGACGTTGTCAATCTTCAAGAACTTCGTTCAGTATTTCTTGAAGAAGAACAACGGTTGAAACCAATCGAACGACTGACTCTACAACCAATCTATACCATAAGACGTTAATGCATCTCAACGTAAATAATACTAACCTGTGGTAATAATGCATTCATTTAATATATAAATCAAATCACGTGTTTATGTGAAATCTTTTTATTAATATATAAATGTTATATTACAAATCACCTCATGAACAACAAATAAATACCACATAATATTTCATGGCGACATTGTAGTTGTATATCAGAAAATCTGTATTTCAAATATAATAACGTTATTAAAATCACATCAATAACATTATTATTCAGGCTATCACTGAAAACAGCAGGGAATAGGAGTAGGAAATGTTCATTCTGGAAGCCAGAATTAGTGCAACTGAAATTAGTCTACTATGATATGTTCAGAATTCATCGTCTAAACCTTGGTTAGAGCAATGTGACTTGACTTAGTGCTGGATACCTAGTTTTTTTTTCGGGTTCGTGCAAGCTGGCCTCCGTGTGGTCCACCTCGAACGTATGGTATCTTGGAGGCTTTAGTTTGCCTCTATCCTCGGCTAGGGCTTGTGGCTCCCGAGATGCGGCGAAAGAGCTTTCACGTAAAAAAAGGCATCGGTCTGTTTTGTTGTTATCTGCCATATGGCTGGATAAGCTGGGAGCGCGATATAACACCAAAACAGTGTACCTAGTTTAAATTCACCACCAGGCAATTATAGTATAAAAGAGTAGGGTTCCTGAGTCACTGAAATGTTCAGAAGCACTGAAGCCATTATTTTATTACTGCCTACCTCCAAATATGATATATAATATAATATATATATATATAAAAAGATTTCACTTAAACATGCGAAATAACAATCAATGATCAAACCACAGTAAGAAAATGGGAAAACAAGACTAAGATCTTTCAACCGTAACAAGTGGTCTTCGTCAGATTCAAAAACCCAACCTGGATCTTGTTTTTCCATTTTCTTATTGTGGTTTGATCATATATATATATATATATATATATATATATAATTAAAGTTACAGCTAGAGAACACAAGAAAAAGGACGAACACTCACGAATCTCGATTATTTCGGCGTCTTGCCGTCTTCAGGAGAGTAGAAAGAAATAAAATAAAATAAAAGGAGAAAGAATGAAGGAACGGAGACGTAAATGCGTCCACTGGCCGATGTAAACTACATATATATATATATATATATACATATATATATGTTGTTAAAATTTGCAGCAGCTTCTGCACTCACTAACTTTAAGCTGGTGGCCTCGATCCTTCGGGCGATTTTTCTTTCTTCTGGCTGCAGTTGCCACAGCATCTGTCCTAGAGACATCTTCAATATTATACGAGCTTTCGATCATAGGAACATTGGTCATCTTCAGGTATATATATATATATATATATATATATATATATATATATATATATATATATATATATTAATAAAATATTTTAAGCATATTATCATTAGGTTGATAATAATTTGAAAGAAATTGCCTCTGCTCCGAAACCATATTGACAAGCATGGTGAGAATCGAAATAAAAGTCAAATTCAAGGCATCAGTCTGATGAGCTTATCTGCTTCAAGACGCGGCACTGAGAAGCTCTAAATTAAGACCTCGAAACCAAATCAATACCCCTCACAATCGATTAGACTGTCCTGACAAAATTGCACCGTTTGAGGATGATCTAAGCGGTTCATTAATCACTTAAGGTAATCTTCAATTCCCTGTGAATCGATTCCAATCAAAAATAACGCTAATTGCAAACTCTTAGGCAGACACACGCGAACCCTCTACAACTAACTTCCCAAGTCTTAATAAATCAAAAAGGAATACATTACTACACGCCTCTTCATAACTTCGTCTGGATCAAATTTTAAAACCCACTTCAGATAAGTTATTACACAGGTGTTTACAATTCTCACACAGTTCCTTTTATGATAAAATATTCAAATATGTTCTTGATCAAGCATTATAAGAACGGCTAATTTTATATATATATATATATATATATATATATATATATAAACACTTTTTCTTCTTCTTGGAGTTTGGTCAGGGTTAATATACGGAATCACCTTTCGCCAACGTTTCGTCTTTATTTTAACACATCCTCAGGGCTATAAACTAATAAAAAACAATGGACATTTGTCATATCTACTTTACAATGTCTTAAAATAAGGATGTCTTAAAATAAAGACGAAACGTTGGCGAAAAGGTGATTCCGTATATTAACCCTGACCAAACTCTAAGAAGAAGAAATAGTGCTTATTAGAAAATTGTGGTAAAGAAAACAATACCTTATATATATATACACAAAACTAAAATTTATCGGGACTCGGTCAGTTCTTCACGTTCAAATTAAACTCTCATTGCCAACGTTTCGGTTTTTATTTAAAACCTTTTTCATAGGCAGAAGTATAAATTTTGAAACAGAAAAACTAAGTATTACATTACAAATTATTTTACAATGAAAATGAGTCTGTGGATTTTAACAACAACTGAAGTCTGAATGAACACGTGACACTGAACTGAAATAAGGTTATTTCGTCAAGAACTGACCAAGTCCCGATAAATTTTAGTTTTGTATATATATATATATATATATATATATATGAAAGTTTCCGAATACGCAAATGCAATAAAAATGAACATTTAAACTTCACTCAGGAATTCAGCAATAGAACAAAAGATCCTACGACTAAATGCCTTGTCCTCGTCAGCTTAATTCATCTTACTTCATCGAAAGATATTAGTCTCAATTTCTGAATTTCTTACTGATAACTAAGGGCATGTCTGTGACCTAAACAACACATTAGGTATTATATAGACACAGGCCTACACATAGCATTGAGTATTTCGTGTTGTCAATGACGTACATGTCATTGACAAAAGTACAATCACTATGAATGAAAATCGTTTAATTTTGTTGAAAGCAAGCTATATAGCAATCTTTTCTTGACATTTTTTTAAAACTCTATTAGTTGTTTAATGCAAATGATTATTGTTTCAGAACTCAACAAGTTTAACAAACAACTAAAGAACACTGAATTCTGGAATTCAGTTCGTCTGAGAGTCAATAACTCTTTTTGAAAAAGTGGATCATTAATTTCTGGACTGTTGATGTTCAAGCTGATTGATCAAGGATTTTCATAGTAGGTGAGTAGGAGACATATCAAAGGGTTTTTGAATCTGCTTGATCAAGGGCTTTTCATAGTAGGTGAGGAGGAGACATATGAAAGCTTTTTTGAATCTGCTTGATCGAGGGGTTTTCATAGTAGGTGAGTAGGAGACATATGAAAGCTTTTTTGAATCTGCTTGATCAAGGGCTTTTCATAGTAGGTGAGTAGGAGACATATGAAAGTTTTTTTGAATCTGCTTGATCAAGGGCTTTTCATAGTAGGTGAGGAGGAGACATATGAAAGTTTTTTCAAATGTGCTTGATCAAGGGCTTTTCATAGTAGGTGAGGAGACATATGAAAGCTTTTTCGAATGTGCTTGATCAAGGGCTTTTCATAGTAGGTGAGGAGGAGACATATGAAAGGGTTTTTTTTGTTAACAATGGCGTTTAATGTGGCAACCCTGCAACAGAGCAATGGCAGTTCTATGAATCTCTCTGTCAGCATCTAATCGAAGGACTGACTCACTGATAACATTCCTGTTCACTCCGTCATATCCTTGCCTCTATCAAGGCACCTCTTGTTTCTAGACAAAACCAAATACGCAATAAAACATTGCGCACAACAATATTTAACAATGTAAAATAAGATTAGGTAACATCGCGTCTGTCAGACTATTCTGCAGCACTTTCTACATTCATCCATTCAATATTGTCACCCTCATGTCTGCTTTTAAAGAATGAAGGAATGAATGATGTTCATCACCACTACTTTTTAAAAAAGTTCGATGAGACCAGCAAAAGCGAGACAGCCATCTCTGGTTTCAAAATGCTCGACATCCCTGAATCTTGAGTGCACTGTAAGAAATTCTCGCAAAACACTATCGTCTCTAAAAAATAATTATTAATTATCATAATAAAGTCCAACTCTTCTCCAAAACTCAACCTTTTCAATCACTGTCAACATATTTCTACAATGATCCAACTCATGAAATTAACAATACGAGTAAAACCTCTAAACCGTAAGTCCTCAAACCTGTTTTGGTATCATTTAGTGCTCCCAGTTATTCAGCCATATCACTGAAGTCCTCAAACCACATGAAGGGGAGACAGAATAATGCTAAAGACGAGACAGTAGACATAAATATATGTAAACAAAATAAATAGAAACACCTGAAAACACCGTCTGCAACGCAAAACTCCTAAAGTGTATAAAAATACAAAACTAAACATCACCGTTTGAATCAATGAAACTAGTGTCTTTCCACATAAGTTTATCTTAAACTAATTCGCTTAACTTCGCACAGCATTTTCCATTGTTTCGAAGAATTGTCGAAAAATATCAGAAAAAGCTAAGAAAAGTCGTACTGAAGATATATTGACAAAAAATTTTGAAAGCAAGTGCAGTAGATTCGGGTCATTGCAATTTATACTGTTTCGTAAAGAAAAGATGTGTCATTATATTACCAAAGTGGAATTTGTTTATCTAAATGGAATATGTTTATCTAAAACATACGCGCAAAGTATATAAACTCCTCATAATTGTTATTAGATCTGAAGTAACTTCATGATCGTCACTCTATATAACTTGAGGAACTACATAATAGGAAATGAAAATAAAAATACAATACTAAATTCTCATAAATAAATAACAAAGAAACGAATTAACATTAATTAAAATACGAAATGGGTACAAACTTAATTTATAAGTTTAAAAAAAGTACAGACATCAATGTATTAGAACTTGGAAGATTCATAAAATATTTGCTTATGCTGGACTACAGTCAGCTTCCGAGGTAATTATCGATAACATATTAAACTAGACTAAACTACAATAATGTCAATCACACCAAAAGTAAATATAATAATTTCAGGTCTCTATCTCCACAGAAAAAGAGGTAACAAAGAAACAAACTCACGAACTTTATATAAATATATATATATATATATATATATCACTCAACATTCGAAAAAACGATCCAAACTGGACGCAAATCAACACAAAAACAAAGAAAAGTAACACACAGAGAAAGAGATACACTTACAAACTCAAATTTTCGGATGATCCGTCTTCAGGAGAAAAGAGAATGGGCGGCCCTGCCTCAGGGTTTCCTGCCGTTGTGTTTGTGTCGTGCTTGGTCGTCCATTCTCTTTTCTCCTGAAGACGTATCATCCGAAAATTTGAGTTTTTAAGTGTGTCTCTTTCTCTGTGTGTTGCTTTTCTTCGTTTTTGAGTTCATATATATATATACTCGTATATATAAATCACAATATGAAATGGGAATGCAAGACGAAGACCGTTTGTTACGGTTTTGAAAGATCTTAGTCTTGCTTTCCCATTTCATATTGTGGTTTGATCATTGATTGTTATTCCAAGTGTTTGTGATATCTTTATATATATATCTAATATTTTTAAAAAAGTACAGTTTCAGGTGAAATGATTAAAAATATGAACAAGTTGAATGTGACTTGAGGCTAATGGATGAGAGCTGGAGGCTAGAGCCTGCGCCGAGCATTAGACAGAACGCCTCTGTCACGTAGCCCATCCGCCACACTACACCCTAACTAAATACCCAACACACAAATCACAACATTCCTTACACTGTAAGAATATTGTGCGTTCGTCCAGAGGTTAGGATACTTTTTTTTTCTTTTATCGCATTTCCGCTTTTGTTGAGGGGGAATGCACCGGAAAGGGCGATAACATTCTCTTTACACGACTTCAAATCGTAAAGTCACTTAAATATAATTAGAAGAAAACTTGAACTCAATGAGGTACTGAACACTAGTAATACATACACATCTGTAAAGGATCACTGTGGCAAATACAACAAAAGTGGGAAACCAAAGTTACTTGTTGGTATTACTGGGTACAGAGAACAGACATCCTACAGACAACACATATAAGGAAAACTAAACCCTTGCAAATCAGCTAAAAACATTAGGACACAAAACAAACTACACTACAACCATCATGCACTTGTTTAAACAGAACAGAACTGACTATAAATGAAATACTAGATTTGTATTTCATTTATAACGTTAATACAACGTACCACTAACACACAGATTTTGGCGCTTGGAGAAAACGTTAAGTCGTCGGTACCGAGCCTGTACGAGGTCAGGTACTTGCTAAAGATCGTTACTCGAAATACACTTGAGTTAGGCAAAATTTAGGACTCCCAATCTTGAATTTGTAGAATCCCTGATGAAACAAAAAGCCCCTAAACGGCTGACGTTATCAGCCGCTAGGGGACTGGTTTAAACAATAAAAGAAAAAAACCATACAGATTTGTTACAAGAACAATTGAAATTTAAATGGAATGATGAACAACTAAATTGCTGGAACACAGATGAGATTGAAAAAGACGATCTAAATGAAATCAGAAGTCCATTGGACTTTGCTGCCACTTTACGTCGTCTTTCTTTCCTACTTGGCGTCATTTAGATGGGCATCAAACACCAGACTTGGATAGTTGTTCACACTGTACAGGATAGAAGACGGTGGAGTGTCCGTGCTGTCAGACGGCATAATGAACTCCGGGTGCTGGTGAGTATTCCTTAGTAGGAAACCAATCAGTGAAACGTGCAGATGATGTAGAAAATATGGCCTGCAGTTTGAAGCATCGACATACGATTTGAATGAACAAGTTTGCTCCCTCTTTTGTGCGACAAAAATCACCATACCCGTCCTTGACGTAACCACAGCAATGCAAGCAATTGAAGCTTTAAGGTTTTATACAATGCACCGGTTTTATTAGGTCACTTGGGCTGATTATGCACAACCTGCACGGTGCCTGGCTCATTAGCCTGTCCACAGAGTCAATCTATGAAGTATTTATTAATAAAGAAAATATTTCACCGTCTAATGTCGTCCACTACTTGCGTCAATTTTTAAAGATAGCTGGTGGCCTCGCTTTTCTCAGGATATAAATTAAAAACAAAAAAGTTAACAAAAAATTAACCTAATTAAAAACGAATTTATTTCTTTGTTGAGGGACCATTGCGGTTATGAATGTCACTGTGTTGGCCACATGTTCGTCTAGTCTGGAGCAGTGCGATACCCCCGCACGGAGCATGAGCTGCTGGCCTAATTGCTACAGCAGGAAACGGAAGTCAGATATCTGGTGACGAACCACGCTTGTAACAAGCCGAAACAACTTTCTTAATTTCTTTATTATATACCCAGAATGAAGAAATTTGCTGTAGAAAACCGCAAATGGTGGACTGATTCACCTTTTAACACATAATGAATAGAGTAAATGAATCCATCAAAACTCTCAATGGAGTGCACAGGAGATTTTTTGAAAAGTCCATTTTCAAAAAATGGTATTTTGAGGATCTCAATGCACGACCCAACTAGTCGTTCATGCTAAATTGATATCGATAATCTACATACAGTATACTATAAGAGGATTATACAATAAACACGTGAAATAACAATCAATGTTCAAACCACACTGATTGAGTGTTTTAGTTGGGTTTTTGACTCTGACGAAGATCGCTTGTTACGGTTGACAGATCTTAAGTCTTTTTTTCCCATTTGTTATTGTGGTTTGATCATTGATTGACAATGCTCTATATACCATACACGACGCTAACACTAACAACGACTAGGACAACAACGTATCGACATATTCTCTGCGGTGTATAGTAAATAATGGGCATACTATAGATCATATAAAACTATAAAAGGAAAACTATAACATAGTTAACAACGATAACAGAGACGTATCGAGCTGCTCATTAGAATAACAGAGATTATGATCAAAACATTAAGAGCAATCTTCTCATTTCTTTGTCATAATACTCCAGTATTTCAAAATGTTAAATTATGTCGACCCTTATGTTACATTTACAACTGATTTTTGTTAATTAAGTTATTGCAATAAAATTTGACAAATGGTAATAAAGAATGTGTTTGCTGTTCTTTTAAAATGATTTTTGAATTCCGATGTCAATATAAATGACATTTGTTACCTAAAAACATATTTTTTTTTTAGTATTTGCATATGCATAATTAGGTTTTTTTTTTTAAAGTTATAATGGGAAAGGGAGAGGGCACACATGAATAAACTATGAGGGGGTCAACAAGCATATAAAGGTTGAGAAACCGCTGCTGAAAAACAAAATAAGCCTATTGACAAGTCCCTGGCAAAAAGATAATGACATTATCAAGATAAATATTGAAATACGCGTTTTAATAACAAAGGCTTAAGATGATGCGTAAAGGGAGCTTACAGCCCATGTTGTGGAGTAAGGCGAACTGAGCAAGTAAGATGGCGGACACAAAGCAGAGACAGAAGGTGTCGTGAGAGAATCCACACTTTCCAATGACCCACTTTGAGGCAACTCGTAACAAGCTTGTCTTGCGAATTTGTTTCAAACCAGACGATTCACTGTTGTCTGATTGCCACCCTGTTTGGTCAAAGGTCTCCCGTTCGGTGCAAGCAAAGCTTTCATAGCGAGCAACACTCAAACGGCTTTCAATACTACTAACCAATGTAATGTTAAAACTGTTTAAACGCCAATATGGTATGTATACTTGTAATTGCAGTAGCACAGGCTACTCACTAAAGCAAACCTACCCAACAACTGCATTGATTCAACATTGTAGACCCGACTTACACTCTCGGAGAGGCAGTGTGAACTCTACATCACTCAAATGAACAACTCGAGTCTAGTCAAGTTAGAATATTGACGACAAGCACTGCATTCTTTAAACCACCTTGACTCCAATGCAGACAGCAATTCCACACCGCAGGCTTCCCTGAAGTTAATATTGAATCAAAATAAAACTAAATAAATTAAAATATACAAGAGATGATGAATACGATTGTTTCAAAATTCAGTTCATCCCAGTTGACTCGAACAATCCATCCAGATAATATTTTGTCTTATCACAATTTAAATGAAATAACCCTATAAAAAAACCACTAACTCCGTTTTACAGTTAACTAATTCAATGATTAGCCAAGCGCCTAGCATTACTGAATCTCAATATAAATACGAAAACATTTGAAATTATGTTTTTTCAACATGTTATCAGCAGGTGATAACATGAGTCGTTTACCGGCTTTTGATTAATCGGTGATTCTACAGATTCTACATTGGGAGTCCTAATTTTTGCCTAACTCAAGTGAATTTCGATTAGGGATTTTTAACAAATATCTGATATCGTACAGGCTCGGGATCGACGGCTTAATGTTCGTCTCTGTGGGACGACGTACTCAGATTTATTAACCTCCCATGTGAATAAATCAAGAGCCAGGTGGGAATCGAACCCCGGACTACCAGCCCAGAGGAGAGTACCTTATATCTGAGCTAACCTGGCTCTCTTAACTGGTAGATTTATAGCTTAAAATACTACTATATGTGTAGCACCATTTCTTTATTATATATAACGAAAGCAACTTAATCAGGTGAATCGAAATACGTTTAAATTAAAGCATACAATAAAAAACATACATTTCATATTAATACGTAAAAAACTACGAGTGAATTTACGTTTTTATGAATGAATTTAAAAGAGAATAACTTTTCACAGTTACTATTAATCCACCAATGTGACTCTCCCATAATCTAAAACGGCTGTCAAATATTAAATGAACTCATTTGTTCTTCCCTAGAAGGAGACTGACGTTGTAAATGCTGCAGGGTTATGATTCAGGTTTAACTTTCACCAACAGAGCGAAGTGCAAGCGAATGTAATATTATCAATCTTAAAATTAAAAAAAAAAAGTTATATAAAATGTTCGGTAAGAATGGCTGAATCACTCATAGACTAATGGCATAATGCGAACAATTTTACACATTCACAGGATTTTTATATATTGATGATAATTGGGAGAAAATTTTTCCCAATAAAAATAGTTTAGAAGGAAATGTTTAATGGTCTAATTATTTTTGGCTCTTCTCTAATATCATTTTGTTTTTAAAATATTTCAGTCTGAATATTTACTATCACTTACAACTTTTGGAGTTTAAGACGTAAGCATGACCTAAAAAGAGTTTTATATAGAACTCTTCAGGCATATTTAACGACATCTTTTGGTTTATTCGTAAACGTATAAACCGAGATTAACGTCTGTTGAAGATGTTGAAAACAGTGCCACAAAGTCTATAGATTCACTTTTGCAAGTACATCAACAAATCCTCTAGTTTTTTAACCGAAACTGACCAGAAAATGAAACTTTCCTTTCAAACCATACGTTTGAACCTTAAAACCATATTTGAATAGTACCAGTTAATTAATATACAGACACTTGATTACTATAAATATATTCTAGAAATAAATAATTATAAATAGATTAATAATAAATAATAGATTATAAAATAATCTATAAATAGATTATTTTTCTCAATAAATATCATCATATTTGGTAAAACATGTTCCAACGCTGTTAAAATAATGCCTTAATTGATCATAAGTTTAAAAGAAAATTACGAAAATATGATTTTAGTTTATAATAATATTGAGTAGCAGAGGTCTGCAGGATTGTCGTTATTGGAGACCCGAGTAGCTCCTTCTCAAGCTTTATGTAGGCCATGGAAACATCTAGTCCATTCTGTAAGAGGACCAAGTCAGATTATACAGTAGAACATTCCATCTTGCAATAAATTTAATTATTAGGAATAATTTTAAAATAAATCACTCTGAAATATGTTAATAATTGTAGCAGATAATTCGTCTGAAAAAAAAAAGCACATAAATGAAAGGTTGACGGGAGAATGGAGGAGATCGTAAGATTGTGTTTAAACCAGAAAGACAGTACGGGCAGAGTGTAGGATTGCGCAGGGTATAGCGGCGCACACATTGAAGAGAAGGCAGCGACGGAGGCCATTTGTAAGCAGAGGATTTGTTTAGAAGCGGTGAAAGTAGAAGGTTGGACGTTATCAGCCCCAGGGAGGGGACGAACTAGGTGATGCCGGAGAGGGGACAAGGTCGTTGACAAGGGGGCGGCAGAGGAGTGAATAGCACGTTTGGTTGGGGTGGCGGCCGCCAGAGGCGCGACCTCCGCAGCCTCCCACAACACTGTGTACGCCGCCGGCGCCCGCTCGCCTTTATTAATGGGCAAACGGTAGTAAACAAAATTACTACCACTTCAAGTATTCAGAAAAAAAAGTATTAATCCATTTCAGCTTATTATTATTAACATCAAGATCACATATTACACAGATGATGTTTCGTCTCTTTAAATCAATTAGTAATTTATGAGGCTTAAAAATAGTTCAGATTTGTGTGGTTCTTTACCCGTGCGCTGGTAACCATATTTCGACAAAATTATTAATCGCACACTTTTTAATCGCATTCAATAAAGATACGGAAGAAAATAAAAGCTATTCCTGTGTACAGATTAAACTTCGCAATAATATTAAAACACTTAAACATAATGCACCAGTATGTAGTCCTGGCGTGTACACACCACACTTGCAGGTGTCAGTAGGGCGCCATGGACATCGCGAAGACGCCTCAAAGGCAATCGCAGTAATATTGTTATCGCAGACCTTGAGTGGTAGACTTCATGGCAGACTGCGCCGTCGCAAACACACCTTGACCCCCAGGTACTTGCTAAGTTAAAATAACACGCGTATTGGCCCTTCTAAATAAAATGAGTTCTGTAATGAACAGTATAAACATTTCAATATGATTTGGCATTACATAATATTGAAATGCAAGACAAGCGCCCTCGTACCAATACCTTCTCATATATACCCATTCGACTCTTGCTTAAAAGTATGAACTCTTAGAGCAAATTAATAAACTAGAATAAATACCTATTAAATTGTTCTAGATAAAAACATTGTGCTGGTTTTGTTAAAAATAAAAACCAAATTTCGACAAAAAATGTTTTTTTTTTTTGAATAGTGGGTTTTTAGGAAGCAGTGTAAGAGGTTTGATTGAAGGATGCCAAGACTGAGGTCATTTGCAATCAATCCCCTTTCTAGTGGTGATCGCCTTGCCTACTTTCACTATTTCTAAAGAAAAAAAAACCCAGGCTCCAGCACAATTCTTACAAGCACACTTAGTATTGTGGACTGCGGAGACACAAGGTCACTCGACTGTTCCACATGTGGATGCCCCCCCCCCCCCCCACCCCCACCTCATCCGACAAGGTCGTCATCATAAGACCTCACTTTCAATTAACTCGAATTTCAACAAGCCCAAACAAGTTTCTAACTTTTGAAAATATTTTAAGTATGCCATGCTCCTACCCAATCCAAATATAAATTACGCAGTATCAAAACAAAAAATAAAGCTCTACAATTAAATCAAAATGATACTAAACCCCTAGAAGGCCTAACACCAATGTAAAACTGAATGACAAACATTTAAGAATTCAAGGAGTCCATGCAACACAAATATACGATCGTAATTAGTAGATTGTTTAACGATCATATAAGATAATACAACACAAACATACCAATGTACTTTCAAAATTAGGTTTGATCGTTGACTAACATGCAGTGTCTGATAAGAAAGCTGATATTGATAAAGAATATGGCAATAGGCTGTATCGACGTCTGGGCGCACACTAAGGTTACAGCTAACAGTTGCATCGCGTGCCCTCTGCCATGCTGCCAATCCCTCAGTCGATCTCTAAATAACTCAAGCGCATTTAATCCCAAATCCCATTTCATTACATTCACTATGGGAGCAAATCAAATAAAAATAACAACTAAACCTTCAAAATTGTTCTCAAAAACAAATTTGAAATGTCTCGCACCTCCCAAATTCACACGGGTGATCCCGGAAAATACTTCTACAAAGAAATTAAAAATTAATGAATACTGAAAACTAGTAACTGTCATTAATGTCACAGAATATATAATACATAAGAGTGGCGCAGTAACTATGTTTGTCACCCGACGTGGTCGTAAGATCCCCCCCCCCCCCCCCAGCCCAACCGCCATTGATAATACGTTAACATTCAAAACTCCAGAACATCCTGAAAATATTTATTTTCATTTTCATGAAATTACAATCAAGAAATTTGAACGGATAGAAAGGTTCACAGGAGCTCAGTAAGGTTAGGTTAGGTTGCAGTGGCCGTCCCGAGAGAGAACACACATAGACCGCAAGCTGGCCCCTTGTGATACCACAAAGAAGAATTGGGCTATTCTCCTCCGTCACTGGTCCACTCGAACCATCTCGAGAGAACAATAAATCTAGACAGATCCATAATACCAGTGGATGCTAAAGGAGTTCAGTAAACTCACCAGTTTCTTCGGTACGTATATTTTATATACTAAATACTTTTCATAAATTTTTCAAATATTTCTTCCTTTCATTAAACAGCAACATTCTTTGCTTTTACTTTTCGTTTTATAAAGTCTAACAGCTTGTACAGTTATTATAGCCATAGAAAGTCAGACCATACAAGATAGAAGTAATGAAGCTTACTTAATAACCCGTCTTTGTCAATGAGGTGTCAAATAATCTTTGTTAAAATAATACCACCTAGTAAAATATAAATACTTGTTATATTAAAAGCTGAATAAAATTAGAATGAATTAAGTGAATCCTTGGGATATTGTTATGTAAAGCAGGATGGTCTTGCTGTTAGGAGTGGATCAAAGAATGTGAGTTCCGTTACTTCATCACGGCTATTCGGGTGTCCCCAATCGGCTAGAAAATAGACCAAAACCCAGACTCCTGCGTCTTATTACAGCCCTATAAACTGGTCTTTATGTTTCCATTGTCCAAAGAAAATTCCTTTAAAAGAACTATCAATATGACATTCAGTTAACAGACAAATTAAGTAGAATGGTGTGAAAAAAATACTATGAAAAAGAGGGATATAGGGCACTTAATTTTTTTTTAACTAATGAATATTCATTGTGAATGAAATATTCAGTTTAACAATCTAAACATAATCAAAGCTTGGAGGGTCGGAACATTGGAAGGTAACACTAAGGTGCTGCACACGCCGAACAGTAAACTGACTACAGGCTACAAGTCCAAGTCAAACCGTGACATCGTTAACAAACAGGACAGGCATTCGTTATCATAACTAATATCAGAGTTTGACCCCCGCATGTTGAAACACTTTCACACAACTCGTCATCATGCGTTAGTAACAAACTGCTTTCCTATTTACCTTGTTATATATATATATATATAATAAAATAAAAAACGAAGGAAACACACAGAAAGACACAGACATAACTCACATCGATATTTCGACAATCGTCGTCATCAGGAGGTGCGAAGAGCGAAGAGCGAAGAGTCCCGCAGGAAGACAGGGCGGTACCGCCCTGTCTTCTGCGGGACTCTTCGCTCTTCGCACCTCTGATGACGACGATTGTCGAAATATCGATGTGAGTTATGTCTGTGTCTTTCTGTGTGTTCCCTTCGTTTTTTATTTTATTGTAAAAAAGTCCGCTGGACCGTTTCTTTTAATTGTGTATATATATATATATATATATATATATATATATATTATATATATATATATATATATATATGACCACAATAAGAAAATGGGGAAAACAAGACTAAGATCTTTCAACCGTAACAAGCGGTCTTCGTCAGAGTCAAAAACCCAACTCAGACTCTGACGAAGACCGCTTGTTACGGTTGAAAGATCTTAGTCTTGTTTTCCCATTTTCTTATTGTGGTTTGATCATTGATTGTTTTTTCACATGTTTATGTGAAATCTTTATATATATATAATATCGGGGGGGGGGGGGGGGGGAGAAAGAAGGTCAAGGTCAAAAAAAGTTGAGAAACTCCAGTCCACATAAGGAGTCTCCAACATTTTACACCCCCCCCCCCCCTTTCAAAGCCAAATGTTCCATATTTGCAGAATATACTCTGTGCTAGGACTCCTCTTCCTAGAAACGAAAAATTAAAGCAGGATTCATTCTAAAATATGAAGAACCAATGGGATTAGAACAGTCTTCAGAGAATATAGCGTTGGAGCCACTGAGGCATCCTACCCTGGACGAGCACATAAGTAATGAATAACAGTAAAGGTCAAACGAGAAGAAAATGAATGGTTATGAAACAGAATTAATACGTCATTAAAACTAATTAAGTATAAAATTTTAAATATTGAATTTTCTTTTACTTATTAGGTATATTAGAACATTTATATTCAAATACCCTGTCAAATGTTTCTTCAACTGTTCTGCACTTTTAAACACTACAGTATTATTTGATAAGTTTACCTAAAGAAAAAAAAAAGAGTGTGAAAAAGCTTGTTAAACAAAGTAAGGTATGTTGGCAAGAGTTGGATGGAAGCAGATGACTGCCAGAGAACACTGGCACAAGGTCAGTGGGCGTCGACTGAATGAGGGGAGGTCGCCAGCACCGTCGACCAGCTGAGCAGTCAAGACCGCGTGCGAATCCAAAACCACATTGCATTCATGTTCACTGTTACTGTCGCGTCAAGCCAGCTTGTGGATAAGCCCTCTGCATGAGTGCAGTCATCAACACTGTGTCATCGCAACACACTCACGATTCTTACTCAAAAGGTCGCCAGACACTACACTTCCAACAAAGCAACAGATAATTATTATTCCAAGCGACCCTCTAGCAGGAGCTAAATTGTTGTTCCACAGGGATTTCTATCATCGTCGTATCATATCTATCAACAGCTTGATAATCATTCAAAAAAAAACTTTAACAAAGACTTACGTACGACTACTGCAGACCATATCAAGACTATGCGACCCTTTACTTTAAACACTTTGATACTATTCCAACAAACATCTACCAATACTATGTGATCTTACTATCAGCTGATTGACTATTACTGCAAGCATCATGTCGCAAGACTATGCGACCCTTTACTCTAAGCACTTTGATACTATTCCAACAAACATCTACCAATACTATGTGATCATACTATCAGCTGATTGACTATTACTGCAATCATCATGTCGCAAGACTATGCGACCCTCTTACTTTCACTACGTTGATTATTATCCCAAACCACTTAATATCAAGCGTAGTCACATACGAGAATACTACGTGAAAAGTTTAACTACTTCACTTTTGATTACTCCAAAATAAAATTGAAATTTATTACACTAAAATAATAACAATAAAAGATAATATAAACGAATTTGATATTTATGAACAGAAATTTAACTTCAAAATTCACTTTATTTTTGCTCTCAGGTTTAACTGCGTCATTTTAATATTTTGTTCCAATGATTTACTTTTTAATCCGGATAATTTGATATTAAAATCTATTTTTTTTTTTTTTTGTAATATATTACACACAGCAAATACAGCAGTAATTTCTTTCTCTGTCTCCAAATTGCTAGCAACATTATTATAAATAAAAATTCCCTTTATTCTGTTGAGACTAAATTTGATAAAAATAACATCTGTTCACAGTATAGAATCGTTTCCTATTTAGCCTTCTTCCCCTGACGACGAAGGATATCACAATATAGTAAAGTAAACTTTAATTGGTGTTGTACAAGTTTGTTTTTTTCTAGTTTAAGAACACATTTTCTATTTGTATTTTCAGCGGTCATGTATATACATGAAAGCTAAAAAAATGTTACGCATAAAAAATCTTCTGTCCACCCATAAAAAATAAAATGACGCATTACGTAGAGAACAGTTGCTATTTCGAACAATTCCTGATTATAATATATCAACTGAAAGAGAAATGCTCACTCTTGGGTGAGAATCTGACCTTCTCCGGATATCGGATAAGATTGTAATATCAATCATAGCACAGCAAGAGTTTTGTACTCTTCCGTGATTTGTTTTATTAAAATATATAAAACTGTATTTTTGTTGGGGTTCTTGAGGGTGTTTTCTCTGGATCACTTGATATCCTCAAGTCATTCTCTAATAGATTCTAGCAAGTATCGTTACTGATCTTAGTCCCACATGAGAATTCCACAATATTGTTTATACATTGTACATATATGTCATTGCAGTATTTATCTTTTAAATGTTCATGTTGGTTGTGTTTTAAAACAGGTTCTAGGAACAAAACTGGCTAATCAGAAGTCGTTGAGCATTTTAAGATGGCGGAGAGAAATATTTTGGCTGGTTGGTTGGTAACAAATTAAGATGCAGGCATCAAGCCCTGGCT
This sequence comes from Hermatobates lingyangjiaoensis, assembly GCA_026182355.1. Lineage (NCBI taxonomy): Eukaryota > Metazoa > Arthropoda > Insecta > Hemiptera > Hermatobatidae > Hermatobates > Hermatobates lingyangjiaoensis. The sequence continues at coordinate 210,368 of JAPFBL010000075.1, read as the reverse complement.
GGAGTTGTGCAAGAGAGACGGATGTTTTGAGGTCGGCTAGTAGTGAAGAGGGAGGATATAGGGCAGGTGAGTCGATAGTACAAGTTGGGCGTGGTGTCAGTATCGACTGGGGGTGTCGACCTGTGGATTTGGTCAGGCAGTAGGAATGCAAAATGGAGTGAGGGGACAGAGTGAGAGGGAAGGGGCCGGACGTGTAGGACGGTGCGAGACAGAGAGGCTGGGGGCGCAGGCCCGGAGCCATGTTAGCGGTGGCGGAGCACATCTGCCTGAGAGTGTGTGACGGACGAGACTGCAGGCCTGGCAGGCTGGTGGCTCGTCACTGCCACTCTCCCATCACCCGCCGCCCTCTCCACAATCTCCCAACTAAATCGAAAAAGTCGAGCGCTTTAATCAGTACGCACAATAGCTAGAGAGGTCTAGCGCCATCTTGGCTAGAACACAATCAGAGTTACGGCAAGGCGAGCAGTAAGCCTCTCAGTGCACGGCGCCGCTGCTTCCCACTCTCTTACCGCCAGTCCAAGCACACTTACCACCGGCAGTCAATTCATACTCAATAACCCACAGGGCTCACTAGCTCATCATAATTCACATACCTATAAACATTCACTAACGTTTTTCGAAAATATATTAACATATCAAATTAAGCAATTGTCTCATTAAAAAATATAACCCCTTTTAACGAAACAGGAAACGGCAGAATATTAACATAAATATTCAATATGAGTAAAATTACACAAATAAGAAAATACTAACAATAACTTGCACTCTCAATTTTCGCTTTTAAGCATCATCAGAAGAATAAACAAAGGGGTATTAAAAGCTACAATACAAATGCGATTTGAAGCAATCGGTGTTCAACTGTCTCAACATTGCTGCGCTCAGTATCCCTCAATCACTCTTCTGATGACGGCTGAAAATGAAAGTTTGCTAGTCTTTCCTTATTTATGTATCCTTACACATACTGAACTATTATATATGTTAAATTACGTTTCTCGCTGAAATTACATCAATGTTTAAAAAATATACAGGAAATGTATCATAAAGAAGTAATAAAATCTAAAAAAATAATAGATAATAAACCCACTTCACACAAAAAACAAAGAAAATTCAAGGTAAAGGGGAAGAACTAGCTAGACTTTTCGTATTGTTGTTGTCGGGAAAGCGAAAAGTGCAACCAATACGTATATAGCCTCAGGTACTAGCCTTTTAAATTCTTTGAAAACCAACTCCTCCTTTTTTCAAACGATATTCATGATTTGTTTGATTTTAGAATAATGTCAGCTTATGGTGACGTATCAGATTGGAAGTCCCCCATCAGAACAACTCACGACATGAGGAGGACAATCACACACTCACAAAGTTATACCTTTCAAAATTTGTACCTTCCAAAGGTTAGGGTTGGAATTGAATAATAAATACAGCAAGGTGTGCACGATCAGGTACAAAGTAGCTTTAAAACATGGCTGTTGTCACCTACATCCATTACACGGGTTTATGTATTATGATTTTATTTATATAAAAAAATGAGATGCAGAACTAGAAAAAAAACAGAGCTCCCCACTCAATATTACTGTACATTTATTATTCTATTTATTTATTCATTATTCATATGTAGTCAATTTTATGAATGGATAGTTAAAAAATGCGTATTATAATAGAGTGTGAGGTATAATCTGGTGTGATATAAGGAAGCTTTTTTCATTGTTGGTGAATTGATTCTACGTATTTATCCCACCTAAATCTTTTTTCTCGTTTCTTATTGTTGTTCGGATGTTGATTTTTATTTCACCTTGTTAGCTACTACAAGATTTCCGACACTTATTCACAGACCTTATAATGTTTATGAAGTGGGTTAGTACCTCAGCGGATAGTCTATACTTTTTCAGAATAAATAACCACTGTACTTCCATATAACTTCATTCTTCCTGAGTAGTTTTGCTTAAAGATAGTCAGTCGGTTAGTTAGTCCCTTCCTTCAGGATTGAATATGTGCTTGGTGGCTATTTGGTCTATTTCAGAGTTAAGTCAATGCAGTATTTTGGTAACATGCCACCGCATTGACTACCATATGCTGACACACTGACGAACTAGCCGACTACAAAAACTATACAGCTAGATTCTTGATACAGGACTTGTTCCGAATCACGTCGACTGCAGACGAAGTTACGAAAGCAATTCTGGTTATTTATTAGAATTGTATATATAGTTTTTTATTTATTTATTCAAGGCATACAATTATCGACACTTTCATGGAGACACTTCCATTATTAATCAATAAAATCTGATATATAAATATAAGAATATTTCCGCTTATAATACTCTAGACGTTTTCTATCTACTGGTACATCATAAAATATTTACCATTTCTACATTAAAACTTCAAAAACGACAATTAAATGCGATGAGTTGTTTGAAAATAAACATCTGAATTGAATATGTTAGAGAATATCGTCAAGAAGCTTACCAATTGATAAAACTGAACAGAAGAAAAAAAAAAAAGAAATAAACAGTTCTGACCAAAGAGAGTTTTTGTCGAATTTTATAATGATATGTTATTATTACGCCAAGGTGAAACCTGTAGCGTGTTCACATAAGAAGTCAATACAAACACGCAGACTTCATAATGAAAATACGATAAAGTCAACTTAAAATATGGATCTATTAAAAACTAGGAAACGACTACAGACCGTTAAACGACACTACTCTTTATGTATCTGTTTTGTTAAAAAGTTAACACTGGAGTAGTGATTGATTCAGAGCAAGGCAAAGTAGAGGGTGTACACTATGAACTGAGAATGGGTTGTTGTAAATCGAAATAGAAGCAGAGTGAAATGGTTGCAAGAGGGAAGCAGGAGAGCTTGGAGGTATTTATAAAGACGTCAGTTATTTTGGGCGAAATGCATTCACACCTCAAGTCTCCTCACACAATAGACAGCAGCCAGAGGAAAAAACAGCTTGTTGTATGAAATAACATACTGAAAGGAGAATAAAGCACCATGTGTTGCAACATTCTTCTCAGCCTCACGACAATATTAGACTATTACAAAGCTACAAGCTGACACATATATGATATTAATTAACTGATGAACTACAGCACCTCTAGCACTATAAAGCCATCTACTCACTAACATTCATCGTAAATACTCAACTATTCATTCCAACTATATATATGTATATATATCACTTAATTAAACAAAACGCGATCCACACTGGACACAATACGAGTTCAAAATTCAAGAAGAGTAACACACAGAGTAAGGAAACACACTTACAGACTCAAATTTTCGGGTAATCCGTCTTCAGGAGAAAAGAGAAAGGGAGACCAAACACGTTGTAGACGCAACGGCAAGTCTACAACGTGCTTGGACTCCCTTTGTCTTTTCTCCTGAAGACGGATTACCCAAAAATTTGAGTCTGTAAGTGTGTTTCCTTACCCTGTGTGTTACTCTTCTTGAATGTTGAACTTATTTATATATATATATATATATATATATATATATAGAGAGAGAGAGAGAGAGAGAGAGAGAGAGAGAGAGAGAGTCGTTATCAGCCTTTGGAGCGATTCACATCTATTCCTGACGACGAGGACATCGAAATATAGTAGTGAGTTCAGTGATTTCTTATATAATATAAATAAATGTAATATTAATTTTCATTTGTTAGTAGTGATATTAATTTTCACTTTTAAAAACTACTAATGTCCGTTTCGGAGTATGTGATAAATACTGAGTAGGCTTTCGTCTTCTCAACGTACGACTTCACTTTACTGAGGACGACCGTTAAAAAAGTCAAAACATTAAATATGAGTCCAGTCCTAGTGTCTAGTTTTCATTGGAGCTTTTATTTGTATAAATAGGCAGTAAATCTTCATCAATACAAATCTTATCAAAATAAAAATCAGAGCCTTTTCTGCATTTACGATCCTTTAAAGTAAGTGCTCTTTTTTCCTAAACACTTTACGATGTCTCCAGCTGCATGGTCATGAGTTCTGATATTTGTATAAATAGGTATATAAAAAGATTTCATAAACACGTGAAATAACAATCAATGATCAAACCACAATAAAAAATGGGAAAACAAGACTTAGTCTTGTTTTCCCATTTCTTATTGTGGTTTGATCATAAATAGGTATATATATCGTAAAGTGATTAGGAAAAGGAAGCACTTACTTAAACGTAAATGCAGAAGCCACTTTGGTTATTAATAACATTTATATATATGCACATCAATTATCAAACCACAATATGAAAAGGGGAAAAAACTAAGATCTTTCAACCGTATCAAGCGGTCTTTGTCAGAGTCAAAACCCAACGTTTTGACTTTTTTAGTATGTATATATATATATTCGCGCTCCGTTCTTCGACGTGGGGAGATCTCTCTCACTTCGTCCTCTCTTCTAGTCTACTCTCCTGATGACGAACAACAGTTCGAAATATTGAATTCTGTAAGTGTTCTTTTTAGTCTCTTTTCTGTATCGTGCTTTGTGTAATTTAAAGTTATATATATATATATATATATATATATATATATATATATATATATATATATATATAAAGTTGGAACCCAGTCTTTCATTACAAATGCATTCATAATCTTCCTTGCTCCACACTAGACATTTTCGAATTTTTTTTTCCGTATATTTTATAATGAATAGACCGATTTGAGGCGCGGGAAAAGAAGGAACAAAGCACTATTTGTCAAGTATGGAGCAATCATTAACAAGGATATACCTTCACTATAAACCTTGACATTTTAATCAACGTGTAATCAATACTGGAAATGTGAAAATCTCCGGACCATTACCTTAGAGGAGAGAATTCAAAATTCTCAACTAGGCTTTTGGAAAGTATAAAATAAAGTTTTATTGCATATGAGCAATCATTACTGTTTCCAACTAGTGATTTCTAGTTATAAGGCAACATACAGAACTTAAAGAAAATTATACTTTGTCGAGCATAGCAAAGCTATTTCTCATCCTGTGGTCACGAATCTATTAAAGGTGGGCTGCACAGACGTATACAAGGAGCTACCAGCTTGTATTAATGTGAATAAACATCATATTCAAATTTATGGAAACAAATAGAAGTACACATTACAACCTGATCCAGTTTGAAGATATATTTACTTTCTGTTCGACGCGGGATTCAGAATATTTTGAAGTGAGATGCAAAATGAAGAAGTAGGGTGGGTTTCAGAGCTGGTTCTTCCAGAGGAAATGCTTTGCAATATCTTAGTGAAGAAAAAGATTGTAAATTGTATTAACTATTACTTCTATTTTGTTGAAAGAATAAAATTATTATAAAAACGCTAAAACTGGAGTCGGGTTATCAATAATATTAAGTCACATTAACATTCTTTTTCAGTGGTTCAGAAAGCCAGAAATTGACATGGAACTATAAACGATATGAATAGGGCTGAAAAGAAGTAAAAAACAGACGGCAAGCTGAAGAGCTGTGTCAGACTTGGAGAGGACGGTCGGCTATTAGCGCCCTAAATGTCACCCTGTCGACCTTCAAGCGGTCTCAAATTGCCTAACTGCGGCTAACGCGTATTTGATGCAGTCCGTTTAGAGTAAGCTTGTGATGCAATGCAGTAGTCACATTTCGCTAGGCGGGAAGATATGTGAGTGTGCCTGCGCTTCGTATAACAGGTGCTTCATTCTTCATCACAACTAGATATTTTGATCAGAGATTTATAATTCATCACATAGTACAAGGCATATCAAAATGAGTTCCCAAGGGTCAATGGAACACACCTTTCATAACAGCACTGAAGGTGGATGAACGTAAAACGGGAAGAAAATTATGTTAAGTTCATTACGTAGGTGGTAGGTTAGATTAGGTTGCAATGGTAGTCCCATAAAGGAACACACGTAGGCCGAGCACTGGCCCTTTGTTATACCAATGAAGTTTGATTCTACAATGAGAGTCCTAAAATCTGCCTAACTCAAGTGTATTTAGAGTATGGATCTTTAAGGAGTACCTGATATCGTACAGGCTCGGGACCGACGGTTTAACGTCGTTCTCCAAGCGACGGCATGCTCAGATTTATTCACCTCCCGCGTGAATAAATCGAGGATCAGATGTGGATCGAACCCAGGTCCTATCAGTTCAGAGGCGAGTACGTTAACCACTGAGCTAACCTGGCCCCTTATGTAAGTGGTAACTGCAAAGCATTATCTGAAGAGTACTCAAATCAACAGTAATGGAGTAGTGGGCAGGTTTACACACTGAGATTCGTCCATCAACACATACAATTTTAGTTGATTTTCATTATTTGTAGCGTATTTCATTACTTACTCTTGTTTCAAAAGACGTATAGTTTTCATAGAGACAATTACTGGTAAGTAAACTACTTTCACAATAAGATGACTTTTGACTCTTAGTTATACCGTAAGACTCCAATAATGTACTTTATTGTAGTGCTTGAAATAATATAAAAAAAGTTTCTATTTTGCAAGAAAAGCAATTTACATTTAATACTATATTAGTAGAAATTTATAGAAGGATATAAATTAAAATGAACTACGTATTCATTTAAAATGACTCAAAAACAAGTTTAATGAATAATGCGAGCTAGTTTTCATTATACTACGCTTAAAAATTGTTTCTACTAGGTATAAACAACAATTGTTAGTTAGTTTACCTCTTAACAACTTTTACTACTACTTGATTAGTAGTCTGGAACTACGAAACAGTATGAGAACCACTTTAAGACGTATGTATGCCTGCTTGGAATGACTTCGACAGAATTCTTTCTGTCTAAAGTTAGTTTTAGATGTTGAACGGTGGTTTTTTTTTTTTTAACCAACTCATTTGCTAATTGTTTGTTACTTTTGGGCCGGCTGAACCCATGTGTGTCTAAAGCGGGTAACTTTTCCTCTCATTAGCAGCTAAACAGAATTTTCCATTTAAATTCCAGACCAGTCACATTACAGAATAAGGTTCTTTTCAAGGAGAGATCTGACTGCTCTAATGCTTGCCTGCCCATAACATTGTATTAATACGTAAAGAACCCCTCCATATCATAGCAACGACAATAATCATCTTCATTTTGTAATCCTTATAAAATCTAAATAAAAACAAAAGAAGTTAATAACTTAAAACAACCATTTTTGTATCAGACATAAATTCTAGATCAATAAAAGTCTATATAAATAAGAAATCATCTAGTTTAAGGAAAAGTTCCATGTTATGAAGCACAGAGATACAAGATGGTTATGACCATTAAGTCATAACTAAAGAATCATTTTCGTGCCACATCAATTAATATTTATTAGGCTCCGAAAAACCAAATGCTTTGCCATAGTTAAACGAACCACAAAGTAAACTATCATAAAGGAAACAACCTTGACTTATAGTAAAACATATTTTAATCTCTATATATTATGTTGGTGAGTTTGTTCACTCATTTTCCGTGGAGATAGAGACCTGAAATTATAATATGTATTATTTATTACCTGAATAATGTTAAATAAACGAAAATTATCACTAAAATTTTCGAAATTGGAGCCAGGGTAACAAGTGTCTTGCTTGCTCGCCTATGACAGTAGTGCAAATATTATATATATATATATAAATGATCAAACCACAATAAGAAATGGGAAAACAAGACTAAGATCTTTCAACCGCTTGTTACGGTTGAAAGATCTTAGTCTTGTTTTCCCATTTCTTATTGTGGTTTGATCATTGATTGTTATTTCACGTGTTTATGTGAAACCTTTTTATATATATAAATGTAACAATTCTTTTTTTTAAATTTAATATTTGCGTAATATATACACTGGTAATAAAGTAAAGGCATGGAGCCAGGAAGCCTAGTGGCTTGCGTGCCCTCCGACAACAGTAATGCAAATGTATTATTTATTTATTTTATATGATAAAATAAATGATTTTTTTTACTTTTAAATTATTTTGATTTTGCTAAATACACTTACTGTGTATTTATCTTGAATCATGTTAAGAATACTATATGAAAAGCTTGTTCCATATAAGAATCTGTTTCCATGCCTTGATAACAACAATTAAAATTGACGTCCTCTCCGAGGGACGATGTGCACAGATTTATTCACCTAGGCGTGAATAAATAAAGGGCCTGAGTGGGTATTGAACCCAGGATCAACTAGTCCAGAGGCGAGCAGGTTGTCAGTGGGCTAATGTGGCCCACAAACTGGATATTAAGTTATTAAAAGCTTACATGAATACCTTTGAGATCTTGCCTTATGTAATGCAAGGGACATACCTCACATTTGTAAGAATATTTATTGGACAACACGTAGCTCGACAGAATCGTTAAAATTTCAATCTTAACCCTCTCATCACTAACTGCACTCTCCAAACGCCTACCCTGAAATATTTTTATAATTATCAATTATAATATTACAATTCTTTTGCAAGTTTTTTGTTTTATATTTTCAAAACAAAATAGTTCTTAAACCAGAATGAATAAATGTACAGTTTACAGAATATAAAAAAATATAATTCCAATATAATTGTAGAAAAAAAATATCTTAAATCACTCTAAGATAAGATATAATTTGCAACAGCCGTTTTTGGTAAAACTAACTGATTTTTAAATTCAGTTTGAGAAAAACATTATACCAGGAAACAAATGAAGTCGTATTAGCAAGGTTAATGTGATTACACCTACAGTCTAAGAGCTTTTAATAAAAAGCGTGAACGACGACGATAATAATAAAAAACTATATGAGAAGAGCAGGAGGGAAAGAAGAACGAAAGGCGTGGGATCGTACGAGTGGAAAAAACCCACACGGACTGTACTAAAGGGCAGCTGTTTTTCGACCACCTGTTGCCTGCAGGGACCAGTTAAGGTCTAACGAACCTCTTCAAGTACCTTAGGCCTGGGTGTAGGTCATGGCGGGCTTATGAAAATAACTTAATGTCTGGAGCAATGATCAAAAGTTATGTTTCAAAAACATAATGACTTACCCAGTCAATACTAACACATATTAAACATATTTTACTTTACTACAAACATATATGCTCGCTCTTTCGTCTACATGAGAAAGGTGCGACTGATTTACTATCGACACCTATTTTGCCTCTACTGCTAGTTAATTCTACAGATAATTCTAAATCCTGCCATTTTCAAGTTTTTATAGATTTTTTGTGATACCATATTGATTTAGCCTATGGGAGAGCGGCGCCCATAGCATTTTCTACGTCCTGCCAGAAAAATCTAGGGTCAAGATCAATATTCGAACCAGGAACCTTGCAATCTGACAACAAACTAACCACTAGACCACAAGGGATATTAAACGTTACAACACTATTTCAAAACATTCTACTTCATAAAGCTCGTACACTGTTTTACGTAAATTCGACATTTAAAAAAATTAAACAATTAATAGATTATAATTAAATTACGAACTACATTTGACACTTGACATGCTATATATACTCTAGAATAAACAAAAGTCACTAAAGATACTACTGGGCTTTCCTATGGCATACTAAGATAACAATACTATCATAAAATGGTAACTAAATTCCAGTATGTATAAAAAGAGTTTACATAAACACGTGAAATAACAATCAATGATCAAACCACAATAAGAAAATGGGAAAACAAGACTAAGATCTTTCAAACGTAACAAGCGGTCTTCGTCAGAGTCAAAAACCCAACTGACGAAGACCGCTTGTTACGGTTGAAAGATCTTAGTCTTGCTTTCCCATTTTCTTATTGTGGTTTGATCATTGATCCAGTATATATATATTTTGATAAACTGCCAGTTATAAAAGTTTACTTTTCTTGTTTGCAAGGAGTTGTTTTGAACAGACTACCTTGGCAGTGGTTGCTAGATTAGACGGTGGTCGTAAATATAAGATGGCGGTGAGGAGAGAGGAGGACTGCAGCAGTTAAGGAAGGGGGGCGCAGGCAGCACGGCGTGGTCAGACTTTTGTCAGGCAATAGTAGCCAGCCATGTTGTGACACAATTGAGCCTTCAACCACGTACTCGACCATCTGGCAACAAGGCTTATCTTATCGCAACAGGCTCGTCACTGCTCGGCGACAAGTAATGCTCTGCTCGCCTCCTGAAACCATCTCGAATCTACTCTTTAACCACACGAGTCAAGTCACCTTGTGGACAACCTAAGGAAACCTATCCATCAATCAAATCGCCACAGTGCAATTCATTTCTTACAAAAAAATAACAATTGTCATTCACAAAACAATCGGAAAATTAAAAACTGAAAATAAAATCTAGAAATATACGTAAAAATAAAAAGTTCGCTATTTCACTTAAATATACCATAAGGAAGTTACAAATCTTATGAAGCTTACGATCGTATTATACTCTTAATATAACATATAATTATAACCGTATTATTATAATTTTCTAGCTTTTACATCTTGTAGTCAAAGAACGAGTGACTCCAAGAGTCCAAACAACTTTTTTAGTGAATCTTTTTTCATCTAAGCTGGACACAAATACACATATGGTATCAACGTCCAAAACAGTAAGAAAGTGAGAGGAGAGACATCATAGTCATTTGTTGTCTGATTTTCTTACAGTAGTTTAGATGTTGATTTTCATTTCCGGTGTTTGTTGTTAAATCTTGTAACAATATAATATATGGATATTAGAAGAAATAAGTGCAATAAAATAAACGTATAAACTATCATAATCACGATAAATATATCAGAAAGTTACGATAATGAAAACAGTAACAAATAAACCTAAATACATGTAATAAATAGAGCTCATATCAGGGCTTTTGGAATGTCGAGTTTCTTGCACAGGTTTCCGATCTTCGAGAATTTTCTCTCTACTTGAAGGTAGCATAGTAGATGTTGGACATACAGTATTTGAAATGGGAGACTACTGATCAGTACTTTACTCGATTTACCACCAATGAGGACCAAAAACTTACTTGGCAGCCAAATATTACATTTCATCAGATTATCGTACTTTCCCATACTCCTTTAAAACCAAATCATCCTTCTTGACCTCCTTTATGACACCTGAATACCAAAAGGACCATTGACTTATAAGACCTACGACCACGAAAACGTGGCACTTTACGTAAAGCAAATTTAGCAGTAATGGGCGTCTCGTCAGGAACTACTAATTGCAATGGAACACAATCGTACAAGGAAATATTCTTTCCCTTGATCACTCCTGTTCAAGAATAATTAAAAGAATGAGGGCTACATCGAAGATTTACAACGAAAATACAGAAATAAATATGCATTTAATATAGCCAAATACCATTTGTGAATTCTATTTGAAAGCTTGACCTAGAATATTATTAGTGAAAAGGTCAATGTTGATTATGGTATATTCTGGTTAGACCCATGGGTGGAAGTGCATTGATGTCAGGAGGACAATTGGGCAAACTTTGATTGATTCAATCACTATCAGAAGTGGAATGGAAAAGTTGAGGTTTGGAGGGAGGCAAGTGACAGGACGACGGAGGGACTGTTTGCCAGATAAGGCAAGGTGGGTGACCTTTGTTCTGTTGTAGATGGAGTGGGGTGAAGGTGCCGTGTTGCCACGTTGCCGGACTAGCTGTGCATTTACACCACCTGTCTCAACTAACTTACAAGGATGGCACTCTGTCTGCACGGCCTTAAATCATCTTTAGTCCTCCTGGTCAACAGTCAATCCACTTCCAAAACACGCGCTCCTTCCAAGTAACAATACCAGCAAGGGAGGCATTGTTTCTGATGTATTCATGTAAACACACAAACCTTAACTGATACAGTGGTCCTTAGACCAAAGTTTCACTTCAATTCAAAGACGTAACACAAAAACTGAGACCATATAGATTTAAAAATACGAGAAAACAAAATTTAAGGATGCAGCGAAGAGAAGTATTTCGGAGTGGTTACTACTATGAGTAGCGAATAAATACCTGAAGATTTGTTTCAATTCACCACTCTGCCACATGAAACAGGCTTTTCCCACGTCCTACCTAACATGGATTCATCCATTAGATACTTGCGCTGCAGGAGTAAGAGTCCCCTCGATATCATAAATAGAGGAGACATCTGACTATACCCTGCACAACTTGATCTTGAAAGAATACAAGAAACCCTATATTAATAAAATCCTTCAAATCTGTACAAATGATAAATTTGCATTACTAAGCACTACAATTATTTGAGAAACTGATTTATTTCTATTTGTGCCTCAAAATGCTATGAGTTATAATCATTGCGTGTTTAAGTAGTCGAATACGTTCCGAAACAGATCCAGTAGAAAAGAAAACTTAAGAAGAACGATAAGTTTATATTTTAATATATGTATCATTAAAGTGAACCGCAGTCTCGGCAATACGATCTTCAGACTGAGAGATTCAATTCTACGAACTAACTTCCTGCTAACAGGGGTCAATTGAAAAAGAAGCTCGCCAAGTGACATGTTAGACAAAATCAATGATGAAATGAACAGAAGAAGGTAAGTTAATTTGTATAGAAAAGAAAAATATAAAATCGAGTTAACGTAATCTTTTTTTAATCTTAAAAATATATTTAAATAAAAAAATTTTTTTTTAACTTTAATATATCCATTACATTTTATTTTAACTTAACAAGTCAATGTTCTAATTATACAAAACTTAAAGAAAGATATTTATCCAAAAGAATTGATAATATGAAAAGAAAACGCCAAGTGTTTGGAAAATAGAACGAAAGAGTACCAGTTCACTGATGCCTGTTAACTAATTGTAAGTTTTAGAGGATGCCATGGAATCCTTTACAATTGGGACTCTTGAGGCAGCTATAAGATGTTTTGTTAATCACGATTACTAAATACGGACTTCAACATGCTGAATGACTGAGTTATGTCGTCACTCGGTTTGCCAAACGAATGCGAAGGCGTTTTAAACATCTGAAAACAAAAACTACACTCGCTTTCATCATCCCACCAACCTTTTAATACAAAACAAAAGCCGTGAATTATTCAATCGCAATCAAGTCTAATGCGTCAGAAAGGTAAAATTAACAGGCAATTAAAACGTTTTTCATACAACTTTGTTTTCCTCTAACATCTAGTGAGATGTCATTTAATGCTCCCGTATTTTGAATGAATTGTTTTCAGATTTCTATGAAATAAGCAGGAAGAACGAATGGAGGCTCTCAAATCCCACAAAGCTATTCAGAATAAATCTCAAGAATTCATGAATGAATCTTTACTTAACTCCATAGATCAATTCTTTCAAAGGATAAGCTTTAAAATTTATTTTCTATCACTTAGAGCGTTCTGAATGGAACAGAAATTAAATCATGTACCTGCACCGTCTATGAAGTGCAGTATAATTAAAATCTGTGCCAGCCATCCCTCAATACAACAACACGAGTTTAACTTTGTTATTTCCAAGACATTAGGGCTCAACAACTTTCCAGCATCACAATCCTTGTGAAGAAACCCGGTTAAATAGCTGCCAAGTCTGACAAAATCTCCTCAATAGTTACTACCGTTTTTTTCGGAAAAGAAGACATCCCCTGAAAATAAGTCCTAGCGTGATTTTCGTGACGTTTTGGACTATAAGCCCTCCTCTGAAAATAGGCCCTAGTTAAAATTATGTCAAAAATGTAATTCGTTAAAAAAAATGCTGTTGAATGTTGTATGTATCTCAAGCTGTCGTAATATTTCGGAGAATTCTTTGGAACAAAATATTCCCAGAAATTCCTTGTTTACCTCTAAAGTCCGTTTCAAGGAGGCAACTTAGACAAGAAGTATTAATTTAACCACAGCTATATTGCTAGACATGAGAGATTCAGACCAATGATTCTACAGGAAATAGATTTGGATGAAAATGAGAATGGAATTTAAAATATTGATAATTTATGACGTTGTTCCAGAAGAACTTAATGCACTTGAAGCCCTCCCCCGAGAATAAACCCTAGCACGGATTTTTGACCTAAGAATAAAGTAAGGCAGTGCCTTATTTTCGGAAAAAGACGTTAGTCGTCAGAGTACTAGTTAAGAGAGCCCACTTAATGGTTGTTAACGACTATGTACGATTTTCGTCATAGAACTGCGGGAGTTATTCTTCTGATATTCACATAGAGCTGAGCAATGAAAGAATTATTATGAGGTATAACTAGTCAAGGCACAGCACCACAATATCAGAAACACAATTAATATCAACTAATAAAACTTAGTTTTATTAATGACACTTTTTTCCATTAAAATCGATAAAAACATGATTCTTTCATTTACAACATGTCGGACCTTCAATGAAAGAGATACAGAAAGAGAAATGAATGTTAAACAGCATGAGTGGACGGCAGATTACGTAAGCCTACAGCTTGGGTGTGGCAGGTCTCTCTCAGACGCCTAACAGAAAGGAGACCCTTCTGACTTTTGAGTTTACTCAAAGGATGCCACATTCTTAAACTTTCGTGATTACACAGACTTGCCATCTATATTCTCACTCTCTGGGTTAAAGTCTCTATTCTGTGCCCCCTACAGAGCATATCACCTGAAAGCAACAAAAGCGATAAACTTCTAATTTGAAAACATTTGTTGTACATTATTTCATGTAACAATCCGCAAATGATGACGTTGGACAAACCTCAAAATCATTGGGGGGGGGGGGGGGGGTACAAGATTACAACTACGCACTCTTACAACCAATTCAAAGGTCAAGTAACGCAATGAATCAACCACTTCATCTTTCAATCAAGCATCCACCGTTAGATTCTAATACTTAGTGAATCATAGTCATTCGGAAACAACAAAGTTTAGTTTTTACGTTGAAATACTGTTTTTACGTGTTGTTAAATGAATTTTGTAACTGTTCACGAATTTTTCGTAACCTAACACCAAAAGGTCAATTTGAATAGACATTTATATGTTTTTTTTCCAGAATCAATCATTTCGAGATCCTAGCTAACTTGTTACAATGGTAGGTATTTTCCTCTGGGTAGAACCTTACACAGATGTATCTTTTACTAAGATAGAAATACAGTCCTGCATCAGCTCCTAGGCAAGTTTGATTAGGGTAGATCTTTAAAGAGTAACTGACACTAAACAAGCCCACGACCGACGCTTTAACCGATTACTGTACCACAAACAGTATGGACAAGATTTTTCCATATACCACATAGGAACAAAAATAATATACCTGGTTAGGAACAAAAATCTCACTGTGGTAATTAAGTGGAATCCATTCAACCAATGTGATTTGAAAATATCAAAACATCCTGACCATTAGAATAGTAGCACTTCCTTTTTCAAATAGTTCAAATATATTATTGTAGGGTAAAAATCTAATGAAATGGTCTCCAGATATAAAAATTTTAATGATATAAACAACGCGTTTCGAACACGTAGTGTTCTTCCTCAGGCATTAACTAAAAAATACAATACATTTTAGTTAATGTATTTTTTAGTTAATGCCTGAGGAAGAACACTACGTGTTCGAAACGCGTTGTTTATATCATTAAAATTTTTATATGTGGAGACCATTTCATTAGATTTTTACCCTACAATGAGTAAATACCACATAATAACTGATTGCACTACATTAGAATCAAATATATTATTTAAACAGTATAAAACAAACACTGAAATTCCCTAACTAAATAATCTCCAAGCGGGATTAAGGTTCATCTATAAACGAAAAACTCCCAATGATTAGAGATATAAGTTTGAAAGTAAAATAAAATATAACATAACAAAAACAAAAAGATCAGTTACACCGGATTGAAGTAAGTAATAATTACTACAAGCTAGTTTAAGTGATCATAGCTCTAAAGGAAAAGAATATCGCCAGCACAATGAACATTTAGAAGCTCAAAACTATTCATTTAGCAATATTATCATCATAATTCAATTTCGTTTATATATGGCTAATAAATTATTGATTACCTTTGGATCATAAATAGGGTGGAATGATAAAGAGTCTAGAAAAGATATGTTAAATAGTGAATTTAATGCCAGTTGAGTGGAGACGACTCTTACGATGATCCAAGGTCAGAATAAAAGCAAGATCTGAGAATTTTTAAAGCAACAGACTGTAGATAGGAATAGAATTGAATGGTCAAAGTCCATATGAAGCGAAAATTCCACCAGCAGAACACTGGATGCAAACAAACTGTATATTTGATGAGATAACACTCTGGTTATCTTAAACCAATAGGTTTGCTGGATAGAGGGACCGACCCTGAATTGGAAAATAAAATGACTCTTGATATTTATTAGCAGTACAGGAAATTATATCAAGCAGTGACGATAAGAATTAACAAAATGAAATCAACCACTTGATTTCCATCAATCCTTGGGTTAAGATATATAGAAGAAATGATAAGAGTCATTTGGATAGAAACATACTAAACAAGTGGACTTGCAGACATCCGGTTTTTTTTACCGGATTATCAACTGTCCATCAACTGAAATTTTAGAAGAAAAATTTAAATATCTCACATTTGAATTCACTTTATTTATCTTTCAATCCCCAACAGTTAATGCTATGTCATTGAAATGATAACCAATAAAAAATTAAAGCTATTGAAAACTTTCTTCAAGTCTACTAAGAAAAAAATATTTCAGATATAAAATAAGATTAGTAATTAATAGCATGAGGACAGTACGTAAAAGAACTTCAGGAATCTTTATAGCGGAGGAGTCAGACAAGAAGGCAAGAACTACAGAGTAACAACGGGAAATCTGAAACACCCGTCAAAAGAATAACAAAGTATTTTAATTAAACAATCACCTAAAAGGTGAGCATCAGCTACAAAAACAACAATGGTACTTCACGACATCCAAAAAGTAATAGATATATTTCCAAAACAGTGTTATTAAAAGTTAAACACACATGAAAAAATCAAAGAACCAAAACAATCTAAAGGTTAGTTTAAAATTACTTATTAGTATTTCTAGTCGTATTCTGTTAGTTTGAGTTGTTTTTATCTGTTTCATTATTTTCTATTCTGCCTGAGGATGTCCGACGAGGTCGAAAGCTTGTGTTTTCTCTTATAATCTTAAGTTAGTAGTGAATAGATTTTAGTAGTTATTGCACTATGTTTTTTACCTGAAAATGTCGCTGGGAAATTTGCTATTTACATTTCCTCAGCAACATAGAAGTGTAATTAGGAAAAAAGAAAAACTACTACTTAAAAAAGTCGTGAACGCAGAATCTACTCTGCTTTTCAACAATTACTTATTAATGAATGAATGAATGAATGAATTAATTAATGGTCATTTTTTGTCAATCAGTAATTATTCTTATACTAATTATCGAAATGTTAAAAAAATCATTCTGATGTAATTTCTCTGGAAAGTTAAACAATTGAGAATGACGTATAAACAAAAAAAGTATGAGACAACAAACAAACTCTTGAGTAAAATCACTAGTTTCAGTGTTGCCTGCTTCACCCAATGAATGGTTGCCTCTAAGAAATTGCCGTTAACAAATCATCTAGAATGAATGTTCCCGCCTTATAGCCAGGGCTCCTAACTTGGCAGTCAACCAGTATGGTGCTGGGTAAATGAGTAGTCTTATAGTCGGAGGAGACCATCAATTTGACGTCACGGCTCTATATCTTGTTATATATCTATTAAGAATCCATTACTGAACTAAATAATAATTTAGAAATCAATACTTATGCTTTGTAAGAGGGATAACAGTCATTGGGGATTTAGGAATGTGACACACACCGTCTCTCGAAGAAAACGCAAACTTGTCTGTCCCGGGGTATGTACGTGTTTTACAAGGAAACCACATTTCCTTGATGGGGCTTTACAATAGTTTTCATAGGGGAAATTAATATTGAGACCAATAAAGAGTTCCCACAGTCCGTTTTGCAAGGGTATCCTTCACAAGCTAATCTTCATTGGTTATGTAAGAAAACTTTCTAGTATCTGGGTATTACTTTCGACTCAACCAGGAATTTGACTGAAGAGCAACGTTAATTTTATATTTCAAAATCTGAGAGAATTTCATGTAAAGAAATAGAAGGAAGAATTTTTAGTGAAGGAATGACCTGGTTCTACGATGTAGAACAAAACCTATATCGAAATCATCTGGAATAAATGTAGCCGCCTCATAACCAGGGCTCCTACATACGCTAAAAATGAATGATATCCATATGAATGAGAAATGAAATGAGAGACCATGGATCACTACATCACTCTATTGGTCACCAATGAACCTTGTAAAATACTTGTCAATCCAAAGTATAAGCACTTAATCCAAGCGTCAAAACACCCATAGAATATTATCTCTTTTCTTTACTTCCTTTCACGGCATCTACTTCTACTGATAGCATGGATCTATAACTCTCGACCTAAGAAACCATACAACCACAAAAACAACTCTTTTTACATGAGAGAATAACGTAATAGTTGACAATATTTTCTACCCTACCACCTATAGTAGCACAATATTCAGTAGTAACGGGTATTTGGTTTGGAATTATGAATTATGACGTGCACCATAGTGTACGTAAATATTCGGTGGACACTGGAGCAGGTACTGCTCAATGAAAGATCACCTGCTCAAGTAGAAATAGGGAGGTAATATATAAGGCACCAGTAAACCAGCAATGTGGTTCACCTATATCTGAGTGTCAAGTAACAGTGAGTCACCATCTCACCCAAGTGCGGACTTTGAAAATAACTTTTTTTTTAGCACAAAATAATGTTTAAGTGAGTTCAAATTAGAGTCATGTAATAAAAATATTGGAACGGAAATTAACCGTGTTTCACTGAGCCTGAAACCCTATCGCCAGGAATGCATGTACTGGTAACTGTAAACTTAAAGCGGGGAGTACGCGAGTTCAAGGCCGGTTATACCCCTCCACCAGATGTACCGCTGCGGAAAACGACACCACATAACCCACACACATAACCAAATCCCTTGTAACTTAGCAAGGTACTGGGGTCCTGGGAATGCATGCACGGCTACCAGTAGACGTTAAAGCGAGCAGCACGAGAGTTCAAGGCCGGTTATACCCCTCCACCAGATGTACCGCTGCAGAAAACGACACCACATAACCCACACACACAACCAAATCTCTTGTAACTTAGCAAGGCACTGGGGTCCTGGGAATGCATGGACGGCTACCAGTAGACGTTAAAGCAAACAGCACGCGAGTTCAAGGTCGCTCCCCCCCACTCCACCCACTAACGCAACAGAAAACGAAACCACATTAACACATACGCACATATCCGAACACCCTGTAATTCAGTAATGCACTGGTACCAGGAATTCATGTGTGGCAACGGTAATATTCAGTGATCAGCTGCAAGTTCAAGGTCGGTTGTGTCCTGACTAGCATCCACTGAACCACAACGTAAAACCACATCCACATGACCCAAACACATACCCGAATCCCTGAAGCTTAGTAATACATTGGTAATAAGGATGCATGCGTGGTAACGGTAGACGTTGAGTGAGCACTCAGTTCAAGGCCGGAACACCCCTTCCCTACTCTACTACGCTACGCTTAACGCCTACATCACCCACACATATACTGACAATCACTATTATTGAGTAGCACTGCTTCAACGCCAGAAACTACATCCCTGCAGTGCGTACGTCTGACATATGACTGCACATAACCTGAATCACTTGTGAATATTACGATATTAGTATGTTCCACCACTAAGCCAGCCTAAACAATCCACTGGCGTCAATCCACACGCACTCCCGAATCCCTTCTACTGCACGCACTTTTCGCTGCTGCATAATCAGACATCTGAGTGTTGGTCTTCTGATATGAATAGTAATAGTCATCAGTACCCAATATCATTATTAAAGTATATTTTTAATTATTTACTGTCAAAGGGAGGAGGGCTGATGTATATGCTTTATTGGTTAAAAAAACAAAACCAAAAAAAACAACCATTTTCCAGGTCAAATATGAATTTATATGCAAAGACGATAAACCAGGGTTCAAATTCTAATATGGAACTCAAGATGTTTCGATCATATATCTGAAGTTGCTAAAGATACTTTTAATGAGTTGAGAATTTTTGGTCAGAAAGTGTTAGCTCAAATCATATATATATTTTCTATTCTGTTGAAAAACTGGTATTCAGGGTTTTACAGTTTAAAATTAAGTCCAACATAGTTGTCATTTACGAAGTTATTCTCAACATGTTTCTGTGAGTTCCATACACCATCCTTAGGACTGCTCTCAACTTTTACATATATATACATAACTTTCACTATCCTGCATCCCGCAGTACTTCACTTCTTGATGACGACGATTGTCGAAACATAAAAGTGAGTTATGTCGTGTTAATCTTTCTTATTGTTTTCTTTAAAATGTGTCACAATGACAAAAGTGAGTCTACTGACAAAGAGAGTATTGTTTCAAGTACTATCGAGACTTACATTACTGCTCTAATGAGTTTAATTTAAAAAATCATTAGTAGTTTGATTCACAGTCTCTCAAGTCATTTTCTGAGAAATATTCGAGAAAGCATATTAGATAAAGAAACGTTGCAGCAACTCCGTGTCTTTGAAGCTATCGCTTTAGTACCCAATGTAGTACTCTGAAACATTTTTTTATTATATTACAACTACCCTTAGAGGGGTAACATGCAATACTGATCCATAATACATAAGAGAGGTAAAAGAGTGGAGAAACCACCCACTGGTAGTACTCCATATACATAGATTGTTCATATTTTTGACAGTTATCATTTCTTGACCAGCAGATCTCTGGGCCAACAGCTTTTCAGCCTTCTAATTGGCCTGGTAAGAACCTGGTGGGATATGATAATTCCTGAATAAAAGGGTTTAGATTGGTAGGTAAAGATTCATGGAATTTAAGGTATCGGAATTGGATTTCTTGGTGGATAAAAGGGATTTTCAGATCATTATGAATGGCAACAAAATTATTATAAAGAATCTCACACAACTTGCTTCATCTCTAAAAGGATTGCAGTTTTTAAGTTAAACTACAATACCCATCTCCAAAGGAACCAGTGTTGGAGAAACCCCTGACTTAAGGACAATGGTATGAATAGGTTGTTTAAGACAATATGAAAGAATGAAAACAGAAGTGCGATAGAGACGGGAACACTTGGAAATGGCAAAAGCAAATTGAATTGAACCGTTAGTGACGGCCCAGGGCGGAGGACTGAAGGCAAATCTAACTGTAACAGATAGGTCAACGGCCACAGAGACGGAGATCACAGTGCAGCCAGTAGTGGCCGGCAGCAGCATGTGCCGACCGTGGGGACTGGGCTGGCTCAAACCACTCCACTGCCAACTATTACTTAAACGCTTGTTCGCACCAGCGGAACCTTTTGCTACACCTAATGTATTTCTCTAATCCTTGTGCAGACAATGGACAACTGCCTATATCGAGCAGTAACCTGTCAAATATGGTTTTTATTATTTGGTCCCAAGTGTAGCAAAACTTCTTTCCTCACTCACTCTCACTCAAGTTAGAATTGTAATTAATATGTGCATGGGTATTCGACCTTTCAACTTATTCTCCGTTCAACTCTCTGCGAGGGTTACAGTCCCACAGCAAAAATATATTCAAACTAGACTACCACTGTTCATATTATTCAAATTTTAAATTCAAAAATTTTATTTTACATTTATTTTTAATATATTTGAGCTACTGTCATCGGTGAGTAGGCAAGCCAGTGGGCTACCCTGACCACCAGTGTATATATTACCAGTGTTTATATTACGCAAATATTAAATTAAATAAATGCTTTTTATTGTTCATTTATATATAATGCATTTGCACTACAGTCATCGGCGAGCACGCAATACACTTGCTACTCTGGCTCCAATTTTGGGAATATACTGATAATTATCTTTTATTTAACATTATTCAGGTAATAAATAATATATATTTAATTTCAGGTCTCTATCTCCACGGGAAATGGGTGAACAAACAAACAAACTCACAACTTTATATATAGAGATAGTAAGGTGCAGAATCTGTCACTGTACATAGGAAAACAACACACAAACTTGTAATAAGAGTTTCGTCAATTTCCATAAGTAATGTAGTTTTAGTTTCTTTGTGTCAAGAGCGGGACAAACTTTCTTGCCTCCCTTATTCTTCCAGGCCTTATACAAGTTATGTGAATGCGTTTGAAGCTTCAGGAGAGGAAAGTGGTCGAGCACTCAATGGACACAAACATTAAAGGGAGAGAAGAGAGAACCTGCACTATGTCAAGATCTGAATATGTTATTATCTCAAAACTAAATAAACCTGAGTCCAGTATAAAATTAAAATAACTCGACAACAGACCCTTTAATTCATCAATAGTTAGTAAACCCCATGTGAGTTTAATCGTTTACCAAGGAAAAATTATAGGCATATGTGTCTAGCTTCAAGAATAGGTTTATATCTTAACAATATTTTGAATTAATAAACTACGTTCAT
Organism: Hermatobates lingyangjiaoensis; assembly: GCA_026182355.1. Taxonomy (NCBI): domain Eukaryota; kingdom Metazoa; phylum Arthropoda; class Insecta; order Hemiptera; family Hermatobatidae; genus Hermatobates; species Hermatobates lingyangjiaoensis. Next base: position 188,028 of record JAPFBL010000075.1, on the reverse strand, counting down.
GATAACGGACAAGTCCGAAACCGGTCAAATAGAAACAGAAATTTAGGTGTCTACTTAATTACAATAGTTTTTATTCTAATGAAATAACTGTTATAGCATTTCGTTACTACATATAACATTTCTATTTGTACAGTTACTAAAACAATAGCACATAATCAAATTATAAAAATATTAAAAAATACTTACAGTTTTAGGCTGATTTTTATTGTTTGTAGCAAAAAGTAAAAAAAACTGCAGGAGGTCTGTTCTATAAATAGGAATCATTTATGTCACTGGGAACCGTCTGAGTAACACGACACGATGATTAGGCGAAATGACCAAGTACTCACGAGCTGAGTCACATATCAATTAGCCTAGTGAAATATTAAAAAAGGAACCAATTATCTCATGTAACCTGATCACATTAAAAACTAAATAACTCTTTTCTTAAAAACTTAAAACCTATAAGTGTAAAAGAAAAACTTAGGGTTTCTGATGGAGGGTCATCAAATCATTGTTTAATATTATAAAGGGCCAGCCTTCGTGTTCTCCTAGATATGAAGAGACGAGAGGCTGGTCTTGCAGTTGATGTGTCATTAGTTTTATGGACCCTGCGTTCGTAAGTCACCTTACACTACACTCCGTTCATTTAGAAGTTCGACTTCATTCTTTCATACACATGTCCTGAGTCCATATGAAGTGAGGTACTTCATAAGGATTATTCCTAAGGATTTCCGACAAAAAAAAACTACTCAGTGAGAGTATACTCGGGGTATTTCTGTTAAATTAACTCCCCGTTTTAGTGATGAGCGAGACGCATTAGCAGGTGATTCAATGAATATCGAAAAGCTTGAGTCTTTCTCTCCAAATGGACACTATTGAAAGGAGGCTACGACCAATAACAACAGGTCAGACCAAATAGCAATGGAGGAAAGACAGAAAACAAAAAACTCGCTTAGCCTATCCTCCAAATCGAATATATTTCGCAACAGTCATCATCTTTCGTACGTAATCCCTTTAACTTGGTCTAATTAATACAGTAATTAGATATATAATAAATAGTACTTTTGTTTTAGTAGCACCATTTAAACATATGTAATTAGTTTATTTATATTCCTACATAATGAATCACTCAATAGCTGAATTAACTCCATATTATAAAGATCAAAGAAAGACTTAGTCTTGTCAATTAACTTGATTGATGGACTAACGTCATGGCGTAAGCTTGTAATAACACTATAATAATGTTGTCACAATATAGAAGGAAAGAGCATAACGATCCGACTGAAATGTGAACGGCAGAAAGTTGAGAGGAGACATTTCTCAGGAAAAAATGACAAGTTCAACGAGTAGTAGGAGCTTTCTAGAATATTCTGCTCTCTTCAGTGTTGCCAGTACGGCACCTCACGATTACTCACCCAGCTGCTAAACTCTGAGTCCCACATCTTAAAACACTTCGCAATACTTTTCACGCAGACTTTATATTATACTGGGAAGTAATATCTACATGATTTAAAACTCTTGTAGTCGTTTTGATGTTGATTAGTACTAAGAGTAGATTTCGGTTCTATCACTCTGACAATGGGTACGTACATCTGAGATTTCACGAGAAACGTTACAAGTAGTTTGTTCCTTTAGTAAAAATCGATATATTTTATAACTATAGTTCACCTATAAAAAACGAAAAAAAAATCTGGAATGTTCTGCAATCAAATCTAACTTGTCAAACTTATGAATAATCATTAATATGCGAAAATTTAAATATCAATGAAACCAACTATTAGTTACTTACAAACTTGTTAAAAACGATAAATACAATAATAACATAAGAAATGGACTTGGGAGTTACACGGTAAGGAACATGAAGGAGCTACTCTAACTGTAGTGAGTTAAAGAGGAAACATGCCATAGTCTATTAGAGAGAGAGAGAGAGAGAGAGAGAGAGAGAATTAATTCCAAGTTACATTATCTCTAGAGTAATTACAATTGCAAATATTACAACGCTATTAACGAGCCAAGGTGAAACGAATGTTCAACACTAACTTTAAAGTAATTTCTGCAAACTATGTTTGGAATCTAAACAGAACATTGCAGTATCAACATTAGGCAGAAACCAAGTAAAATGTCCTAGATTACAATTTTAATGCAATCTTGGGGAAATACTATTTTAATTCTGAGTGTATTTTGATGCAATTTTAAATAGAAATCGTATCTTCTTTACATGTTTTTATGTAAAAAGAATAAAATGTCTGTATTATTTACATTAAAAAACAGGTTACCAGTGATAAAAACTATCGTCATATTAGAAAAAAAAAACAAAACAACAAATACACAAGAATCAACGTGTTCTTGTTAGATCCTCTACAGCATTACTAAAACAAATCTCTGGAAAAATCTTTAAGAAATAAAGGGGTTTAAAATCTGTTTTTTTTAGAAATGAACACCATTTGATTATTTCAAATCAGTCAACAGACTTTCAGAGAATATTTAAGCACTTAAATGCAAGTTCATCAAAAGAAAATACATCCAATGTTCGAAAAATAGAAAAAAAAAACAATTAAAAACATCGATAAGGATAAGATAAGGAATCAAAATGATTACCAGTCTGTAACTCTAACCACACTAAAATACTTACAACTGCTAACAATGAAAATAAACTGACACAATTAATGTAATAGCCTATTTTATAACCTAGTGTCACTTGTGGTTACAGAACAGTAAGGTTAGGCTTATACAACAATTACTTGAAAAAAATTTCTGCATTAAATTGACATTCAGAAGTTTAAATCTATACAAAAAAAAAGAGTATTACATTTTAAAAACACTCAATCTGGTATTAGTAACCAGTGTTTAGTAATTAGTGTCTTGGTAACACTAAATAAATGGTATTAGTAATGAAAAAAAATTTAACAGTTACAATAATTTGTTAAACGGTATTCTAATTAACAACCCTTGAGAGGCACTGAAGAAATTCCAAATCGAATGCTTCAATTTGAATCATACAAAAACAAATTAATACAATGTATGTTTCTCAAAGTATATTTTTTAAAGATGCATAATGAAAAATTAAAATAAATTCATTAGCTTGACCATTCATTCTTATTTAGGAATATAATTAAATAATAAAATAAAACAAGTAATGGAAATATTAAATACAGAAATACTATTGTTATCAGCTAGTAAGGTTATGTTGATAAACAAATGTCAATTCTAAAAAAGTTATTTATCTATTTTCTAACAAAAAAAAAAATAGAAATGATCTAATTGTTTCGTTTAGAAGTGCTGTATTAACAAAAGGAAGGTAGTATTTATACAGAAAACTGAATAGTTTTAAGAGATAAGGGGGAAATTGATATGAAGGACTGATAGGAAGGTTACTTTGTGGTTACAATGATGTAAGGTTATGAGGGTATATAATACAGAGGATTATTTGGAAGCGGAAGAAAGAGAGAGCATAAAGCAATGACACATCCGGTCGAATAGTTCACAGGCTATTTTATAAGGTAACTTTTAAAAGGGAATAATAATTCGGAACTTGTTATTTGAACGGGTAACCAGGCTCTCGTAAACAAATAGGTGAATGATCCGACTCCGCACACCAAAGAAGATGTTAAAGAAAAATGACTAGGAAGATCACCTGGGAACGGCGAAAGAAGAAGGAAAGCAGTCCGGGCGACGAGGGTAGGACCTGGTGCATGGTGTCGGCCCTAGGTGAGATCGCGTCCGCACTGTTGCCACTGGGGGCACAATTAAAACAGACGCGCTGACGCGCACGCACAAGCACACATATCGATTACCAGGGCCGTCTCGCTAACCAGACCTCAACTACGTCTTGTGTCCCCTCCACAATCCTTGCTCCAACCGTCTCATCGGCCATCTTAACATGCCCTGGCGCAGCTCGGGCTTTTACCGCGTCTGTCCTTCACCCACCAGCGCTGATTACACTGTCAATTCGCAAATCGTACGCTTTAGCCAGGAACAGCAAAACCAACAAGCCTCCGAGTACAGAACTGTCACGTACTTTAGCTACGTCTAGCCAAAATAACGAAACAGGCTACAAACAACGACTGCCATCGAGAGTGCATCTAATGACACCCAACCAATGTCAAATCTACAATACTACAGTGATGTGAGATTTTATACTCTAACAATTATCAAAAACAATAATTACACAAACAAATCTATAACAATTTTACTGAAAATAGAAAAAAATAAATGATAATATAATTTCTACCAAAGAAACAAAATTACACCAAAAAATGACTAAAATAAAGATATCTAAAAAAAAATACAAAATAAATATAAAACACAAATACGGTCTGTGAAATACTTGTATTTAATATATATATATTTATTTGAATGTTTTCCTTATCTCTACAACATATATTTAACACTATTTTTCTTTTTCATCCAGGTTTGTTCTAGCTTCAATAATACAATACAACACCTTTAAGCCTTAAATTTGGCTTTACATATATATAATATCGAAGTGAGTTCTGTAGTGACTTTCTGTGTTCTTTTCTATTTCTTAAGTTTATATATATATATAAAAAGATTTCACATAAACACGTGAAACAACAATCAATGATTAAACCACAATAAGAATGGGAAAACAAGACTAAGATCTTTCAACCGTAACAAGCGGTCTTCGTCAGAGTCAAAAACCCAACTGGTTGGGTTTTTGACTCTGACGAAGACCGCTTGTTACGGTTGAAAGATCTTAGTCTTGTTTTCCCATTCTTATTGTGGTTTAATCATTGATATATATATATATATATATATATATATATATATATATATATATACCCAATAACCAAGATGCAATTTAAAGTCACAATTTATTTATTTATTTTTTTATGTATATAAAATCACAACTTCTTTTTTATAGAGTTTTTTATATACACTTATATCTTGTTAATATTATTGCTTTCATTAATAACTTTTCCCTTCATCTTTGTCAATTATTTAAATAAACATCCAACCGGAGTGAACACTACCAATAACGATAATTTTATATTGACCTATAAATATCTCTATCATGAAGAAAGGAGTCAAGCATTCAATAAGGGTACTTATTGTCCAGGAATACTGCAAAGAATAAATAAGAATATAAATTGTTTGTAATATTGTACTTATTTAATAAAACAGAACAGAAGATGCTCTTCGTCCAGTGAAGACTTTCAGCTGACAGTAAGCAGAGTCATTGTTATGAGGTTCGTGAAGAGAAAAGGATTTTTTCAAGGCCGGACTTCTAAAAGTAAAGAATTCTACTTGTGATGGAATCACTCCAACATAGAGAAGTACAATGAAAGCAGTATTTCATAATTATATAATAATAATTATGATTCAAAACAAGAAAGCAGCACTTTTGAAATACGCTGTTACGAAATGAAAATCAACATGTGTCTCCAAAACTCGTCGATACTATCAGCTTCTATGACAAAACATGAATGCAGGGGAAGGAAAAAAGGTAATTTATACAACATAGTCTGTTACCCTTGATCTATATAATACTAATGAAGAAACAAAGGAAATTTCCATGTTGACAGAAACAAGAAACAAAAGTTTAGTAGGAATAATAAATTGGAGTGTTAGCATATGTTAACCGCACGCGACAGATAACAATAATACGTACTGATAAACCCACATAAAACTGAACTTATTACTTTATCAACGAGTAGATGATTTAAAAATAGTAGATATTAGATTTTGAATTGTTGTTGCGTACCTCCATGTGAGTTTCAGAAGGTTATATTTATTTTATATCATTATATTTGTATATATATATATATATATATATATATATTATCAATGATCAATCAGCGGTCTTCGTCAGAGTCAAATCCCAACCCTCAGTTGGGTTTTTTACTCTGACGAAGACCGCTTGTTTCGGTTGAAAGATCTTATTCTTGTTTTCCCATTTTCTTATTGTGGTTTGATCATTGATTGTTATTTCACGTGTTTTTGTGAAATCTTTTTATATATATATATTATATTGAATAATGAATTTTATATTTTAATTTAATAATAATAACAGGTTTAATATAAATAATAACAAAGGGAAATTTTTTCATCACGTTCTCCGAACAATATTCAATGCGTCAGAGATTATTGTTCATTCAATACTCTGAACCAATTTTAAATTAAATTTTTTAATTTAAAAAATAACATATTTTTTAAATTAAAAATATTAATATTTTATTAAATTGAAGCCCTTGTTTTTTTGAAGAAATTAAATGAGTGGTAACAGTGAGTGAGTGATCTAACAACACAAATCCAGAAGACCAGGGTCAGATGTCTGAGTTACTTCGCTCATGAGAGAGCTGTGGTAGCCCAGTTGCAAGAGCACGGTTCTACTGTCCACATAGTGTATGAATAACATTCAAAAAGTGCATACATTTTATTCAATATTATAAGAGATATTGAACAAATCAAGAGTGAAAATCATCAATAATGACTCTCGATCAAACTGATAAGTGATACTCACGTTTACAACCAATAATAAACATAATGAATATACAACAAATATTCTAAACCTACTTATTATTAAATTATTACATTAGTGTGCATTACAATCTATTAAGGACTGATATAAATAAATATTATAATACAAAACTACTCTATAAGGATATATTCTTTCATAAATAATAATATAAAATAAATTCAGCAAAAGGGTAATGAAAAATAATGATATTTACATTCTCCTAAATCTCAGATTCTAAGGAAAGCATTTATAATCTACTGACGATAATTATCTTTATCGTGGTGTTTTCTATAAATTATTTTTTTCTCAAACATTAATGTACTCCTTTAATTTCGACTTCAAAATAGACTGTAGAATGTTTTATTGGCTATTAGTCGCGTGTATTGGGTGCTAAATAAATTTGGAAGAGTTAGTAGTAGTAGTTAGTAGTAGTCATGTCAACTGGGAATGATACTTGAGTGACCAAAACCTCAATGAATAGTGCTCCTTTTTATATATGTTTATGATGTTACGCTTGTTTCATTATTTTCATATGTGTAAGTTATAATGTGGTGTTGGAGATGACTGAAAGTGGTTTACCCATTTAGGGAGGATGTCAGAGGTGCGGGAGACGCACATAGACTGAGGTGAAGGACATGAGAGGTGCATGACTTGGAAGAAACATGGCGGATGAAGAGGCAATTCGATCTGTAAGCGACAGCCTAATAACAAGGCTTCCTCTTATATTAGCCTCAACGCTTGCTAATCCCACATCCAACCATCCAAACCACAAAACACAACTATTTATTCTATTATTAAACAAGAAACGAATTAAATTAAATGACGCATAAAAAAAAAGTCAAGGCTTGAAAGAATAGAGCCGCCTGCCCTAGAGACAGTGGACAGAGATTTTGGGGCAAAATGGCGGATGGTTAGCAGCACCTGGGCAGTGAGTGACGTGTTGTCGGTTAGATAGGATGCTGGCAACACTGCCTTCACATACACCACATCCTATCGGCAACACTGCTTCCCTGAGAAACCCTCCTCTCACATACCGAGACCACTAGCGTCTTAAAACGACACTTAACAATCGTAAATCAAACCCACTGAACGCTAACAATTGTTAAACCAGTTTCTTATGACTGGAACACACACCTCTTCCAAAGAAAACATCACGTAAAGCAAAGTATCTACAGTTTCTCTAATTCTAAACAACAAAAGATTGCTGCATTTCACAAATTCAAGATACACCTAATATCAGCTGCTACTTGTTAATTATTATACTTGAACTTAGAAGAAAAAACCGCTTGAATCATAAACCCTAATCAACAAAAATGACTGAAGTTTTATTATTCCGTTCCCTATCGATTGATGTTTATATAGAGAGAATTAGGTAAAAAAAAAAACAAATTTGTATAAAAACTGGGATTTTTAATTGAATTATAATAAAAATTAAATTTCATCAGAAAAATATATCTGATATAGGTAAGCAATAAATTTATTCAAAGGTTTTCACGATGTGATATAACAGCAGTTAAATACGTACAGTACAATAAGACAGGCGAATGTTATTCATACGCTAAGGGAACAGTAAACCCGTGCTTCTACAGCTGAACTACAGCAGCTCTCATGGGCGAAGTAACTCAAGACATCTTCTGGATTTGTGTTGTTAGATCACACGCTTCAATTAATGTTTTCAAAAAAACAAGGGCCTCACTTTAATGAAATAATAATATTTTTAATTTAAAAAAAGATGGTATATTTGAACTCGAGAAGAGTATTACTTCATTTTCAGTATTTAAAATGTAAAAAATAAAATAAAGCCGGGTTTTTTTGCATTCCTATCAAAGATTATTTTAATACTCCTGTTTGATGGTCAGCGTTTGTGCTCTTTTAGCTTATGAACTATCAACATCCTTCCCGATAAATGTGTCAGCGGAGTCAGTTACAACTGGTTTTAGAAAGTAGCAATTTTTTTTTTCTACTGATATGATAGAAAAAATTATTATGATAACCTAGCGAATTTGTACTTTTTTTTTAAAAAAAAAAAGAAAAATTAAAATCTTTTTGTTTTCTGAGGATATTAACACCATTTACTTCACTCATACAAACACATGAAACACAAAGTATCACAGATTCGACAATGTCCTCGTCACTAGGACGAGGGCTATGACTATAGCTCTTCTATAGACTGTGGACTCCACATCACATATGCAATATCACCTATGTAAATTTTCGAAAGTGAAACATTTCTTGATTTTTTGCTTATAGAAAAATAAAAATCTAACAACAATGAAACAAATCTATTTTATTAATAACAGAAATTCTAAATTAAAAAAACCCTATTTAACTATAAAAAAAATGATTATTTTTCTGCGAAATAAATTGTAATAAAATTACAATCGAAACTGTAACATTCGAAAATATTAGATCATTATGCAAAGTAATATATCTGATGACTAATGCTAATGTTTGAATTTTCTTACGTCACTGATTCATGTTATATATGACGTTTAAATATAGCAATAACAGTATTGTATGAATTTGTCACAGATCGATTACTGCGTTTCATCAACCTTCGCCCAAATGACTATTATTTATCAGTCTAACCCCTTTAAACTTCCGCAGACCACAGAGGGTACGTGGAAAACTTATGCGACAAACATCTACTGCAGAACAACACAAGAAACACCATATGTTGTATCAGAAAAAATACAATGTATAAACTTAAAAAGTTTAGTTTAAACTAAACTAAAAAACATACATGTAAAACCATTATGCTGGTTTTAGCAGGGTTTTGGTTTCTTGTTGGCTATGATTATTAATAAATAACGAAAAATTAGTTAGTTTGAATGAAGAAATGAAAATTCAACCTCGACCCTAGAGAACCTCTTGAAAGGATTACAAGCCTTTAAATATGTACTTTGGTAAAAAGAAGTATGACACCAGTTAAAGTAGGTAGAAGCTCGAAAGGTCGTATCATTCGAAAGGAACTATTATCATTCGTAATAGTTCAGTTATGACTATAACATTAGAATAAAATAAGTAAATGCAATATGTAAATAATATCTAAATAGTGCGGAAGTTGAAAGAGATGAAATAGTTGTTTTTAAAAAGAAATTTCTAGTTTATCAGCAATCAAAAACAACAGTGATTATAAAAAGAACGGGATTTTACAAAAAGTGTTTCAGGAACAACACTATAAATTTAAAGAGTCCATAATTGGAAAACAGGGAGGGTGGTATATTCTGAAGACTTGATATTTATCTAGCAAAAAAAAAAATGAAAAATAAGGAAAACTCGAGCAAAAGGTAGAAGGAATGGTTTGGAATTGAAAAGAAGATGTGAGTAGACCAGGAGCATAAGAAAAGAAAAAGGAAATGTCCTGAGGCTCTTGCGGAAACAATTCTCAAGTCTGAGTACGACGGACAACTTGTTGCTTCCAAGTCGACGACTTCTTTCATATTTCCATCTGTGTTCTGAGGCTTGAATAAGTCCTTATAGTCACACCATCAACATCTCAAACTAAATCTTTTAATAGCTATATCGGATTACACACTCAACAATATTTACTAGTGGAATTAAATTTAAAAAGTAGGGAAAAAACTATTTTTCCTATTGTTAGAAGATTTTTTTTACGTACGTCAGGGCCCATCGTTTTATGCCTCGCTTCTAGGTGTTTTTCACTAAAAAAAACTATGATAATATAAAAATGTTCTGATTGAAAGCATTAGGGATTTAGCGATTCAAATAGTGCATTCTAAAAGAGGAAACTGTTATCATACACTGTTATCTTACAGTGTGGACGTCACAAGTATCTGTCTTGCCGCCTCGGCAAACGATTTAAACATGTCTGGGAGAAACGAAAAAAAAGTCCATCAATTTATAACAAATCGACCAACCATTTTAAACACTGACAATCCAATCGTTTCGATTAACTACACTCTTCATCGGGAATATTATTCAAAAATAGCAGTCGCGATTCTAGAAGTTGCCGAAAGTAATGAATCCAAAGTGGCTCAGAATTGGTAGGCTTTGTATAATTTCTTTTCTTGTATTTTGTCTTTTAATTAACTGCTAACGACTTGATAAAGATAATGTTCAAAAAAGCTTGGATTCAAGAGGAGCCAAAGCTATGCTCGCAAGCCTAGTTGAATACAAGTACACTATTAGCCGTCAAGCACCATTCATTCTATGATCGGTCTTAGTGCATTTCACCCACAACCGGGACAAGTCCATCTGTCAAGTTTAATAAAGACGACATCTCCTGACAAAACTGAAGACCTATTTCAGGCAAACACACCCTACACAACACTAGATCTCAGAGGTGAGCACATGATGATCTGAAACTGGTCCAGCAACGAGACTAAAACGTACATGCTCTGGTAGTTAATTACTCACATGATAAACAATTTTCCTCTAAGTCATGAATTAGAAAAAAAGTAAGTTAAGCTGGTATTAAAAAGTAGGATTAGTAATAATTTACCTTTCAGGCAAAGACATCCCTTGGTACTGAAATACACTTAGAGAGTTAAAAGCACACTGAAAACTTTTCTACGATTAATTTATTTTCACTTTTTCTACCCTTCTTTGCGAAAAAGTTGTTTTCCCTTAAGATAAAATCAATTTCACAAGATACAAAAATAAATAAATTTAATGAAAATTAACATCGTCTTAACCAAAGAAGTATAATGGAATGCTAACCAAATACAATAATATGCGTAAAAGTTAAAAGGCACAATACGACTCGTACATTTGTAACCTTTACAAATTTCCTTCCGCTACAACCATCGTCAAAAGGAAAAACAGTAAACCCTAGAGTACTAGCAAAGGTTTAAAATTATTTAGAAAATGGTCAACATATAGATTTGACAACGGCTTATATAAAAATATGGGTCACCACCTTTTAAGTCTATTATTATATGGATACATTATTAGTGTATAAACGTATCATTCTTGTTGTTCACTACTTGACAAGATTAGGAACGCGTCCATTATGAGGAGTATACCTTATGTGCTCGTAACAAACTAGACGACCGTGACCCCTTGTGTCACTCAGTGTTTAGAAATTATAGCAACAGTTAATAATATACATTCACTGAACTTGATTGACAGAAATAACTGCTATCACTATTTCTCGTTATTAAGTCATGAAAACAAAGATTCTTATGGGCCACCAAGCTTTTGATATAGTATTCTTAACATGAATCAAGATATATACACAGTAAGCATAATTGACAAACAAAAATCAATTTAAAGCCAAAAATTTCATTTATTTTATGGCATAAATAAATAGAACATCAAGGTATATACACAATCAAGCACATTTAAAACAAACAGAACTTTTAATTAAAATATTCATTTATTTTACCCCCACATAAAATAACATTAATGAAATGAATGTCTTTATAATATTACCTTAGAACAGAGGTTCTCAATGGGGGTGAAATTCACCCCCAGGGGTGAATTTTAGGTTTTCAGGGGGTGAATTATTACCACAATGATTTTACAGAGTCAGATAAGCTATTATAGGTTTTGACCTCTTAATTATAGATTAAAAAATATTATTTTGATTGAATTGATATTTTATATATCCTTCAATAAATTTAATTGGCATTTAATTTATATAATCTTATTATAAAAATAATCAATATGAAGTTGTAAAAGTTTATATACTACCTTGGAAAGAAGAGAGGTGGGGGGAATGACGTTGTGGAAATTACACTAGGGGTGAATGGGCCAAAGGAGTCTGAGAACCCCTGCCTTAGAACATTCGTATTTAAGCTGATATTAGTGTTCAAATTTGTATTCGTAAAATTATTCATTTTAAACTTCTAATGTAATAGTTTATTATGTCTACTTTCGGAATTGCATAGATCTATTTAATGTTTAAGTACCAATATACAAATTTTACATGAAAATGTTGACTTTGAAAGTTTCATTCGAAGCTGGAAAAACTGACCAATTCCTGATAAATAACTTGACTTTTGTTGAAAGAATTCATTTGTTATTCTTCTTTCTTTGTAATGCCATTATTTGTCAAGTAATATATTATATTACTCACTGTTTTCTTTAATATTTATTTGAATGACCCAGCATAAACTGGAATTAAGAGGTATCCAAGTTTCACTTGTGTGCAAACATTCAAACAAGAACATCAGAGTTTTATAAGTATATAGATTGACAAGGCTATCTGGTAAAATGAAGGGAATGGCAATGCAGTAAGCTGCTGATAACGAGCATATCCGAATCTAGTTGAATAAAGAAGAAAACTTCAGAGAAGCGACGAGTTGCTCTTTAATAATATATAGCTAAATAAATTAGAATTAAAAGGTGAAAACTGGTAAGTAAAACCGAGCAGAACATCGACCTAATCAGCAGGCTGTATGAATTGTGAGGTCGGTGAAGCGCGAAAAAATGAACGATATAATGATTAATTGCTCCACTAACCCCTGAGGTGCTAAAAAAAAAAAAAAAAAAAATGTTCTAGTATTTGTTGGGAGGATGAAAGAAGGGGTTGGCGGACTCGAGAGCATAGGTCTTGGGTGAAGCTAAGTCTGCTAAAGTGGAATCTTTGAATCAAGACAGAAGGGATGCAGGGCGAGGCTATATCGACCTCAGCTTGGACAACACACCGTGCCCAGATAGATATTGATTACGGGCCCTCCTCTGTCTACCCTCACTCTGCCACCCACACCCCCTTATCAATACTCTTATCACTCCTCCTCGGCTATCTCCCAACTCTCCCACTAACCATTGCACAACACCAACTTCACTTCAATTCAAATATTTTTTTATAAATCCATTTCACTTTTTATCCCAACGACAGCAACCACGTTTCATCTATTATTTAGTTTTAAATACGCTCTGTAGTATTCAGTTTTTCAAAGTTGTCAATAACGTAACAGTCGAGTGCCTGTGGTTATTGATCTCAGGGGAATGTCGTGAGCCACACTGTCATTTCTAGCACCCTTCTATTTCAAGTCGCGCAGACATCACTTGATTCTCCAAAGTCATTTTCACGGACAACTTCTTAAAACTTTCTTTCTGGACTGTAGTTAATCCGTTAAGCAATAGAACACCATTTCCAAAAGAAAACTAAGACGGTGAGCATAGTTCTAATTATTCAGGATCACTATTTTCCATCAAACAGATGAGTTCATAGTCATTCACCTTGGGAGGGAAGAGTAGTTTCATTTTAACTATGACTAATCTAGAGAAAGACAATCAAGTCCAAACATACAAATGTTTTATACAACAGACTATACGATTAGTTTCATTTAAACCACCCTTGACCCAGTATTAGAAAATTCAAGAATTTTCTCGAACCTGCCAAGTTAAAACAACTCATATAGAGGACGTATTTATATCACTCTGGCAAAACGAATCAATAAATGGAAAAGAAAGAATAATATTACCAGAAATGGAACACTATAAAGGTATCTCCTTGTTAATAACCAAACCTATCCACATTTCAGTATAAAAATGACGAAATCTCAGCTAGTTTTTGAAAAAAAAAACTTTTCAAATATTTTTGAGAACATCATTTTTCGTACTTTGCAGATATAAGTTGACTGACTGTTTTTAAACGATCCAATGTTTGGAGGAGGCGGAGGTGAACATAAGTAGGTATACAGTAATTAAAAAGATGTAAGTGTTCTAATAATCCATACAAGCAAATAAAAGCACGGACATAATGTCTCAAGTTGACAAGGTAATCGTCTTATCGAAGGTGAGTTTCAGGCTCACTCCAGTCAGGAGTGAGATAGTATACTTGAAATACTATACTATCTATTTCAATGAGTATATCTATCTCACTAAAATTAATGATCAAACCACAATAAGAAATGGGAAAACAAGACTAAGATCTTTCAACCGTAACAAGCGGTCTTCGTCAGAGTCAAAAACCCAACTCACTAAAGGGAGATAGATATACTCATGAAAAGATAGTATACTAGACACCACCTCACAGGATCACCACAGGGCTTTTATATCATCATTAGTTAAAAAACATCTTAAATTTAACAAGACACATTTTTATGAATGAATGATAGAATAAACTCATTTTATATTAATAACTTTATAAGGCACACTTAGGACTTCATATAACAGAATGAAGATAAAACAGCATATCTCTCAAATGCCAAATTGTTATTTACAAGAACTGTATATTTTTCAGCCATGAACAGGACGTTGTCCCGGCCATATAGATGGCTGGAATTCACCGCTCACATAAAAATAAAGCATATCAAAAAACTGAAGCATTCTTACTTTATTTTATTCTCCAACTAATTTAACAAGGTTCTACTTTTAATAAATTTATGTCACCAAGAAAGCAAGACAGGAAAAGAAATATTATAAATCTTAAAGCTGGCACATATTTTACAAATGACTAATACTTTTGAATCAAGTTGTAGAGGAATAAGTTGCGTGTCTTAAGACATCAAGGCGATTGTGTCTCCTGAATTGTTCAGCAGATGGATAACAGGGCAAGCTGTAGAACCATTCTGTGCAGCAGCCACAGATATTTATTGTAGAGTAACAAGCTAATGAAATGGTCTCCACATATAAAACTTTAATCGTATAAACAACGCGTTTCGAAAACATAGTGTTCTTCTTCAGGCACGTAAAGGATCCTGAAGAAGAGCACTACGTGTTCGAAACGCGTTGTTTATACGATTATTTTTTTATATGTGGAGACCATTTCATTAGCTTTTTACCCTACAATGAGTAAATAGCACATAATAACTGATTTCACTACGTTAGAACATATTTATTTTGCAAACAGTTTAAACTTACAGTAGACACTTACTAGGTGTTTAGTGATATCTTACCATTGCTAATATTCCAATATCTAATTTCCTTCACAGCTGCTTTATGAAGGCAATTCCTGCATTGAAAGGTCAACTGTCCACCACAGTTGACTACAAATCAAAACAGTATCTTTTTGTGACTACTTGAATTTATTTATATTATGGATATTGAATGACATACTCAGGATCTCTACTGACACCTTGCCATTCTTTCTTAGAAAGGCTGTGTGCAGTTAGGTTGCAGTGGCAGTCCGACAAGGGAACACACGTAGGCCAAGCATTGACCCTTTGTGATATCACACAATGAAGATTGATTCTACTGTGGGAGTCCAACATTTTGCTAAACTCAAGTGTATTTAGAGTAGGGATCTTTAACGAGTACCTGACATCGTACAGGCTCGGGACCGACAGTTTAACGTCCTTCTCCGAGGGACGACGTGCTCAGATTTATTCACCTCCCACGTGAATAAATCGAGGGCCTGGTGGAGATCGAACCCCGGTCCTATAAGTTCAGAGGCGAGCACGTAACCACTGAGCTAACCTGACCCCTATAACTTGAACTAACTAAATATTTCTAGTTTCAAGAACCACAAAAATACAGTTTTTCTTAAACAGACTTATAGAGATTTAGCAATTGTAAACACCAACTTGGGGTTCATCATTTAGTGTGATAACCTCGTCACGCCTTATTCTTAGAGTGTTTCAATACTTATAGATTTCTTAGTAAATAGCAGACGTCTACCATCTAACACTTGGGCTAATACACCTGACTGACTTGATGCTAATATGACTACTTAAATGGCTAATATGACTACTTGATGCTAATATGACTTCACTTCCAGGGCCATTCTCCCTCTTTCACAGCACCGCTCTTTCATATTCACACCAGCTATTTTCAAGTAAGCATTTATTTTATTTTTTTATTTATAATTATTTAGTTCTTTTCAAGCTGAAAGTAAATTTTACATTAGATAATGGAACCATAATTCTATTCAAATAGTCATTAAAGACAAAATTTGCGATGAAAGCCTAAACCAAACAGTCTCAATGAATACTGTGAAAGTAGAATAATATATCAAATTAACCATACTTACCATATTAGTCATCACGTTTTGACTATTTTCAAGCGACTTCTATACAAATAAAAAAATAAAATAAAATGTTGATCATTTACTGCATTACTCTTCAGTATTCCACTATTTTCACAGAAATATTGTGATAATGAAAATTTTTTTTCAAATTTAGGAAACTTATCTTATTCGTCTTGTCGTTTTGACTATTCTAACACGAATACTATGAAAAAGAAAAAAAAATTAACAAATTCAGCAAACCTAGTATATTACGCTTTAAACAGTAATAACCATTATTTTATCAACTTAACGTAATGTTAAAAGCAATGTAGTTGACTATCAAGGACGCAAAACACAGCTTACACGACAATTATATTCTTCAAAAAAAAAAAAAAAAAACAATAGCAATTATCAAATATTAATAAATAAGAACCCATTTTAATATATAAACAAATGATATACAAATATTAAGTCTGTAGTCGATAGAAAGTAAAATAAGGAAACTTCTACTCGTCATGAAAAATAAAAGTGATTTGGGTCGGTTCTTTTATGTGTTTTTCTGTGTAATCCGACGTCTTCTATTCATACGCAGCTTCTATTTTTGTTCATATATGCATTTATTGTCATTAATATATATTAATAGGTCATATTAACGCACTTACTTCCAATAAGAATGTAATTGAAGATGGTCAAAAAGGCTATGGTTGAAAGAAAAGTTTCACAATAATTTTCAAAAAATAAATCCACAGCGTAGTTCAATTCGAAATTTAAATGATAAAGAGAAAAAAAGGTGACTTTTTTTATATTGGAATTTGTTGTGGACTGGACGAATAATGAAGGAAATGCTAAACAAAGGCGACTAACATTGCGAAATATACTTTTTACACGACACTTGTTCTACTGCAATAAAATATCTTTTGATATAGGCTTAATTTAGTGTTTACAATTAGTTAATTTATATCCATGTCAGGAATATATTTATAGAAAAATATATATTTATCTTATTAAAATAGGTTAAGAAGTTAAAAAAAAAAACTGATATAAAGGCAAGGTCAAATAGAAGGATTTGTAATGAATGCTTTGATTAAATAAATAATGTGAGAAAAGGAAACGGATTGTTGAACGAAGGAAGACGAGAGTGCGATCGAAGAGGCAGTGGCTAGTGTAGGACTATTTGACAGCTAATTCACGCAACAATAAAGGCTTTTGAGTAGAGGCTTCACGAGTGTATTCAGAGCCCAGCTTCAATAACATGCTCACAGTGTGAAATATAGGTACAATAAAAGGTACAAAGTGTTGACACTTCAGGTCATACGATACTGTATCAACCACACACACAAATAAATTAACTTCGATAAAACAAGGCTTTGACACACTAGCTGACTCGCAGCTGGTAGAAGCAAAGCATCCCATAGATCTATATATTTTGAAATGATTCCAAACAATGTCGGAAATTGATTTAATTAAGACCACTTTGAAGAATACTACATGTCCTTGAAAACACCTTGCACATCTCCCGACAGAGTATGTACAAACTCCGCTATCACAACGCTCAATCAATGCTGCCAACTAAACTTCCCAAATCTGATAGTTGTTCAACATAACATAAAACAACACCATTTATTCATATATATATATATATATATATATATGAGTTTACATCGGCCAGTGGACGCATTTACGTCTCCGTTCCTTCATTCTTTCTCCTTTTATTTTATTTTCTTTCTTTCTACTCTCCTGAAGACGGCAAGACGCCGACATAATCGAGATTCGTGAGTGTTCGTCCTTTTTCTTGTGTTCTCTAGCTGTAACTTTAATTAAATAATAAAATAAATAAATAATTCTTTGTGCAATAAACAAATAAAATCATCAATATAATATATTTTATCAGTGGATCATATGTCATATGTGCAGCAGAAATTATTTTAATAATTATATATATAATAATAATTATTATATATATATATATATATAATTAATATATATATATATATATATATATATATATATATAATATATATATATATATATATATATATATATATATATATATATATATATATATAATTAAAGTTACAGCTAGAGAACACAAGAAAAAGGACGAACACTCACGAATCTCGATTATGTCGGCGTCTTGCCGACATAATATATATATATATATATATATATATACCATGACAGACCATAAAATGGAATGAAAAAGAAAGACTAAGATCTTTCAATCGTAACAAGCGGTTTTCGTCATAGTCAAAACCCAACTGATTATATATATACAAACAAATTATTTTTTCTTTTCTTTAGCTCGGCACATCACTAAGGCTAATTTCTGCTGCACATATGACATATGATCCACTGATAAAATATATTATATTGATGATTTTATTTGTTTATTGCACAAAGAATTATTTCTGTACTACGAAAAAATGTTAAAAACAAACTAAAAAATGCATTACTGAGGGATGATTAATATAGTATATAAATCATTTAAAGGAATTAATTGGAATCGATTTTATAGAAAACAAGGGAAAGGAAAAAAGTGAAAAATCATTAACTGGCACAGTTTAGGAGTGTCTGAATGATACAGCAGGGTATGCGTTATTCACTACTGTACTATTACAGGAATTAAAAAAAGTGACAGAACAACTTATTTAATCAACAAAGTAATTACTGGAGGATCAAATTAGTACATTGTTAATTTATAACTTATAAACATTGAAGGTTTAATAAGCGAATAGATGATTTAATAATTTCAAAACATAAAAAGGCCTGGAATAAATAAAGTGAAAAGTTATCCGATGTCACTGGAGAAAACCAGGTCAACATGCCGAGCAATTAGCAGAGTCAGCGCAAAAGCATTTCGTCATGTTTGTAGAAAGGAAAGACAATTGCTAAATCTCATCCTAGGCAATGTACACGAGCTAGAGGATTGACTTTAATCGCAAAGTTCTCAATTAAAACTGACAGAAAATATATTTCAAGTTAAAATCGAAAGTCATGAGTTTGAAATTTGCAAACAATGAGTTTACGTCACAGATACGATGCCTCGATATCAATTTGCAATGAAATTCATGATTCAACCATTATAAGCTATGAATTATACTGCTCAAAAAATTTAGTGATAAAAATTTTGTTTTTGCATTTTTCAAATTCAGGATAGTAGAGGAGAAATTCAAAGAGCTTATGTTCAGATGTATTTTTGGGACTGAGGGAGATCGAGGAGGTCTAAAATAATTTTGATAAAATGATAAAGAATTTTTCTTGTAACAGGAAGTCAATGAATATGGAATTACGAGATGGATAACTTGTTACAATATTTTTAATTTTACGGGAGCTCAGAGTAACACTGCCTACGTCGTAATAAAGAACGCGAAGCACTTTTGGATTACAATTGTTAAGTCTGGAATAGTAGTCAGAGATATTAAGGAATGGCGAACATAATCGCTCAAGAGATAAATAATGAAGATTGGAGAGTTGAATGGCGAAACAGGAGTTCCAGCCGACTTTTGAAGTAAGTGTGAGATAGGAAGAGTGTGATGCATGGCGGGTAAGGATCGATGAAGAGACAAAGGAAGAAAGCCAGAAAGCAGCTGGGAAGGAGATCAATAGTAAAGAGATTTAGGTTTGTACCATGGAAGGGAGCGTAGGCGCGAAGTGCCAGTAAGCGTGGAAGAGAGAGGGAGAGGCGGCCAATGGGCCCTGCATGACGGCGGCCACGCTGGGTGGACGAGGGCGCGACACTGTCACAGAACGATCCGCACGCTTTCGCCGCAAGCGGCACACTGACTCGACTCAGCTGATCGCTAGACGCTAGCGCTCCACACCAGCACCGTTATGAATGGAATTATATTAAAGAGCCAGCGTCGCTGCACTCCCCTCTCTAATTACCTCTGACGCGCACACGCGCACATACACACACACGCTCCTCATTCATTACTATATATTATTACTTTCAATATTTTGCCATGTCCCAACACATTCAAGGTCATTTCTCTAACTTTTTTTAATATACTATACTTACGCTACCGTAATATCCTATCGACCTCTTTACAATAAAGTAACAGGTCAAATATGCAAAAAATAATTTTGCATCTCGAAAATATCTCTCTTTTCAAAGCTTTCTAAAACCCCTTGACTTAACATTTATTTCTAAATAGTTTTAACATTTATTTAAAAATAAATAAATTTATTTCTTAATCTGACATTTATTCAACAATAATCTCTGTAAGAAATAGAATTTCCTTAACAACACATTAACATTTTTGTCTGCATTAAATTTAGTTAACAGGGAATCTACCCATATACCAGGACATGAATATGTATACATATTACATGCATAGATGTACAATGTTATAATTCAAAAAGCATATGTTATTGAATAGTCCTAAATTTTCGAGTCTTTTCAATTGTTATGCACTGATCTAACTTTCGAGTAAACGCCCGACGACATAATTCAGGTTGTTTTTACAGAAAATATACGGAAGGATTAATAAATTTCGAGCAACAACGGTCCTGGTTCAGGTTTCTCAGAGCATATGCATATTTCTGTTCACATGCTTACTGCCAAATCCCTTTACATATGAATAGAGAGCAGTCAATAATTCTCGGTTGCCTCAGTGTTTAATGTTTTTTTCTTTCGATGATTTACGAGACGTCTACAGGTGGATTCGTATATACTATTACATGCAGCATACATTAGAAGTCACATCTAGAGACTAACAAGGACAATTCGCCAGAGAATATAGCCACCACAGACATGTGGAAGTCAAGCACGATTTAGACTGTCTTTAGTTTTTCTATCGAGAGGTCAGCAGGCTACCAGGTACCGATTCCTCAAGATAACACTCTACCAACCATACTTCAGTCCTACTTCTTTGCTAAGAAATATTCATATTGTTTATAATAAACGATAGTAAATATTTACCTGCCCATCTTTCCGAGTCTCCTTGAATGATTACTTTAACAAATAAGACTTCAAAGACCTCCCTAAAGACCTCACAAGTGAACGAATGTCTGACAGGTAAAACCTTTCAAAACAAAAACTATCCTGCAGACATCGGTGTTCGGAAAACGGCCGAGTGTGAGGAAAGTGTATTAAGTATGACACTCGCAGATAATGAATGACCTATCAAGACAGCATACTTAATGTGTATACTGCTGAAGGTGGGTGTGTTCGGAAAACGGTCGAGCGTGAGGAAAGTGTATTAAGTATGACACTCGCAGATAATGGCCTATCAGGACAGCATACTTAATGGTATACTGCTGAAGGTGGGTGTGTTCGGAAAACGGTCGAATGCGAAGAAAGTATGACACTCGCAAGCAATGGCCCATCAGAATAGCATACTTAATCCGTATACTGTTGAAGGTGGGTGTGTTTGGAAACCAGTTGAAACTAGAGAAAAGCTCATTAAATTTAATACTCGCACACCATAAGGCCAACTAAACCCTACACCAAATCAGCAAGCTACTGGTGATGGAGGCGTTCTGAAATCGGTCAAAAGAAAAGAAAGATGTATTATACTAACCGATAAATGAAGACAGGACTACATTACATCTGAAAGGTCCTTAAGATGGACATGTTCTGACACGTTATGGATATTTTCCTTTTTAATAATGTATCTATCCAACTTCAGTGGATCCTAACAGGTTTATACAGTTTTAAGGGGCATATATTTGAAAGGACGATATGCGTGCTGAGCTATGGCCCAGCAGACGACTTTAGGCGGCTAGAAGGGTGATGTAAGGCTGAACAGGTAGTAGGCTGCACCATCGACTAAACAGAGAAGAAGGCTAGTGTGGGGTCGGGGAGGTGAGGTGATCAATACACCGACAAGTCACACAAGTCGCCCCACCCGCCCAGGCCATTCAAACGAGTTGCTAATCCTTTAGCCCAGGCCTAACCACCTTCTCAACATTACACATTTTCATCTTACCACCTCTGAATTCTCCTTAAATTCCTCTTAATCCGCAATTCAAATCGGTAAAAGAATCCCTCAAGGTATTCTTGAGAGTTTTCCATAGCTCATCTTGCATCTTTCAAGTCATTCTTCTGCAGTGTTCGCAAGCAGGGGTTTTTGAACACTCCTGTCCCGTAAGCACTACCGAAGTGTTCTCTCAAACCTTATCAATCTCCTATCTACTATTGTAATGAACACGATAAATCCCAAATGACTACACATCAAGCACTTTTCAAACGGACTCTTAAAATAAAAAAAAAATTTCAAATTTATGCGCAGTAACGTTTTCAATGCTGACAAACATAAAAACTCACAAAAACAATTATGTATAGAGAAAGAAATAACGATGGCTATACCTCGTATCTAGACCATCGTGTAGAGAAATATCTGAAAAATGTTTATCAGAGGTCCATTCTAAAACCAGGTAATCTTATTGTTGAACTATTATGCTACACATAGCTTGTTAAATTACAAAATAATAATTAATTCAATATTCTTAATTCATTATACGATTTCTATTGATGTGAAATTGTAAAACCTCCCATTTTACTTTCCAATCATTGTATTTGCCAATATTTGTGATAACTGCACACAGCCAGGGGTCAGGTTAGCTCAGTGGTTAACGTACTCGCCTCTGGACTGATAGGAACGGGGTTCGATCCCCACCTGGCCCTTGATTTATTCACGCGGGAGGTGAATACATCTGAGCACGTCGTCCCTTGGAGAAGGTTGTTAAACTATTGGTCCCAAGCCTGTATGATGTCAGGTACTCGTTAAAGATCCCTACTCTAAATACACTTGAGTTTGGCAAAACTTAGGACTCCCACTGTAGAATCAATCTTCATTGTGTGATATCACAAAGGGCCAATGCTTGGCCTACTTGTGGGACTGCTACTGCAACCTAACTGCACACAGCCTTCCTAAGAAAGGATGGCAAGGTGTCAGTAGAGATCCTGAGTATGTCATTCAATATCCATAATATAAATAAATTCAAGTAGAGTCACAAAAAGGTACTGCCGCTGTTAATACAATCCGGTTGTTTGGTATTAAGGGGCTGAAAAAAGGGGTCCACTTGAGGTCTATTCGCCTGCACATTGACCTCCCCACCATACTAATGCTACTAGCACGAGTCGTGACTGTGCTCCTACAATGAGGTCAACTGAAGATGCTAGAACATCACCTACCCTGAGTTACCTGCAAGAGAATAAACAAATAACCTCATCAAATTTCACATTATCGACTTACCCATTACTAAATGGGTACAAATGAGCTATCTTCAGTTCCTAGAACAACACTAATGGTGGTATCTGACGATTGTATGCTATTATACTTTTGGACTGATGATGGCATTAAATAAATAACAACCCTGATGAATGGTTCATATTTATTTAAATTCTACTCGAAAGTAATCATAATAAGTAGAATACCAATACAGTTGAGAATATTCGTAGTAAGCCATGAATTATGATTAAAACAGAAAAGGTTTGAATACATAATAAAAGATTGAGAATAGCAGACAATTTATAAATGAGCTACGTGTTTAACAGAACAGATATTGGGTTTCAAGGACGCAGAATGACGTTATCAGCTGCACAATGAAGCACATGCAAATAATAACATTTTTGCTGTAATTCTCACTTCTCAACGCGGGCGCCATGACACCGATCAAAATCTAGTATTTCAAAGGGGAAACAATACCAAACATACATGGAGGAGGACAAGACAAACACAGATTTACGAACATAATGTCTTTCCAAGTCCATAATTTGTGGATTTCACCATGATATGGAAACTGTACTACTAACGGATGATTAATGGATTTGTAATAACCTGTAATTTTTATTATAAAAAACACCATAAATATTTTTATTTGAACCGGTATAATTGTCTCTACATCAAAATCTTCAAGTTCTTTGTAAGTTTCAACAAGATATTCAGCATAAGGAAAGGTAAATGCATCAGAGAAAACAGAGGGGTTAAAAGTGGTTATTCTAAATGGCGAGGGTGAGCTATATAGGGGATGGATTATGCCTCTTGTCAGGAGAGGTTACTACTCGTTTTTGACTTGATTCAAAACACTTTTAATACCTTGTCAACTAGTTCCAAAATATATACCATTTCCTGTAGATTTTTATTCATTACACAAATATTTCTCTCGTTAATTCTGCATAAATACTTGTCCGGGGCTCTATATTCATAACAAAATTACACATGAACACGTAAAATAACAATCAATGTTCAAACCAAAATACGAAATGGGGAAAAAAAAGAATACGATCTTTCAACCACGACAAGCGGTCATCACCCAGTTCGGTTTTTGACTCTGACGAAGACCGCTTGTTGAGGTTGAAAGATCTTAGTCTTTTTTTCTCATTTCATATTGTGGTTTCATCATTGATTGTTATTTCACGTGTTTATGTGAAATCTTTATATATATATATATATACAAAATTGTCACAATACCACGTGATATAAATATTCAGGTAACTCACCACAAATGAACACCACAAATGAACTCATCATTTGTGGTGAGTTACCTGAATATATATATATACATAATGAGTTAGCTTCAGCTACTCAAAGGGACTACTTCTACCCGATGACGACGACTGTCGAAATATCGTTGTGAGTCTTTTGTGTGTATCTTTATTTGTTTTTTCTCTTTAATGTGTTAACTAGTAGTCCTGTTGGACCTTTTCAAGTTTTGATTTATATATATATATATATATATAAAGCTTTCACATAAACACGTGAAATAACAATCAATGATCAAACCACAATAAGAAATGGGAAAACAAGACTAAGATCTTTCAACCGTAACAAGCGGTCTTCGTCAGAGTCAAAAACCCAACTGTTTATATATATATATATATATATGATCAAACCACAATAAGAAATAGGAAAACAAGACTAAGATCTTTCAACCGTAACAAGCGGTCTTCGTCAGAGTCAAAAACCCAACTGAACACTAGATGCAGAAAACATCTGGTGAGGAGTTGAGAAGAGTGGGAGGGAAGAGTGGTATTTTAAAAGGGTGAAAGCACAGGAAAGGACTAATGTCCAGAAAGGGATGTTTGGGGAAACAAAGGAGTACAGTAAGAAAAAGTAAAAAACTGTTTCACGTGTTTATGTGAAATCTTTATATATATATATATATATATATATATATACTTTTTCGATGAAAATACGATCCGAAATGGACAAATACAGTTCAATGTACATAAAGAAACACAGAGAAATTAAAAACACAAACTTACAGTCTCTAATTTTCGGTTGAACCGTCTTCAGGAGAGATAAAGAAGGGAAATCAAGCGCACTGGTACAGAGACGGTTGGAGACAGTGCGCTTGATTTCCCTTCTTTATCTCTCCTCAAGACGGTTCAACCGAAAATTAGAGACTGTAAGTTTGTGTTTTTAATTTCTCTATGTTTCTTTATGTACATTGAACTATATATATATTTTATTATTTTTACCAAGTGGTCGTATTCACTCTAATATACGACTATTTGAAAATTTTTCATTTCCCGCAATTACATTTATTCTTATATTTAAGACTACAAATCATATTCTTTTGAACAAAACGACCCTCGTTTACAAGAGTAGTAGGTCTAAAACTATACGCAATGCTATAATATACTGAGTGTCTGTAGATCAACAAATATATTAACAGAATGGCAGTAGGGACTGTGGTTGGAAACTGCCCTAGAAAGAGCATGATGGGTGTTTGAAAATGCCAAGATGGATGCAGTCGCAAAGACTAATTACTTGAAGAGGAGTGCCCAATGCATTACTAAGACTTCAGTCGATAGCTAGAACGCCAACTGTTCTGGATTATTTAGACTGCCAAGATTGTTTATTCAAGATGGTTTCTACTAGCAACAAGATTAATAATAAGACAGAAAGACATCAACATTGATCAATACCTTGGGAAAATCTAATTACCGCTCAAGTACTAGTATTATTTTTGCGATTTCCAAAGCTGTTGGTAAGGGTTAAGTTAAGAGGTTAGAGTTACAGATAAGGAAAGTAGATTTGGCTGGGGAGTGGGAGGGGTCAGATCGATAAGGAAGAAAGGTGAGATCTGCCTTGTGCTTCTACAATACCAACCAGACTTGCACAATTTATTTTAGCTCCAAAGAAAGAAAACTTCGCAGACCAGCGCAACACCGTACACCATTAAAACAGCACCTAAAATAAACCTTACAAACAGAGATTATTAATGACTACCATCCAAAAAAGTTATTCTACCAGTATATTTCTTATCCAAAGTAAGTTGTCCGTAAGCGATTTCCCGTACTAGCATAGTCTTATATATAGACATACCATATAATATATTTTGTCTTTTTATTTGTTAAAATAAAAGAATAAAATGATTTAAAACAGTTTTTAATACCTATGAAAGGAAAAATTTCGGGTACAAGTACTTTTACGAGGGAAATGTAAAATCTGGTTCTATTCAAGATTGTAAATATTAAAATTACGGCATTGCACTTCAGACAATTATACATCGACACTCGCATACAACTGGGATTTCTATAACTGTTATATGATTTTATTATTAGGCACAGCAATAAAATCACAGTTAGTAAAGAAAGACAAGAAAAATAAAAGACATACACTAGCAGTTTTTAAAAAAAGAATGACCCTTCTTCAGACAGTTTTGTGTGTTTTCTTTGAGTAACTTTGAACTATTTCTGTAAATTTTGGATCGTTTTCTCAACACTCAAATGTTTTCATCCCTGTAATGTAAGTCTATAACCTTCAGTAGTGTTACATTTACAGACTCTAAGTTTTTCCTTCTTCTTTACAAACTATAATTTAGATTGTAAATCTGTGGGGGTTTTATTATCTTTGGTATATATAGCAATAATTTTTTTTTATTTTTTTTTTTTAACGTAGCAGCTGCTTTTGTATAGACTGTTTTTTGTTTATACGTTCCAATCCTTCTAACTCTCTGTAAGTCTCAAGTATTCCCCACGGTAGATTAGGGAAATACATATGATTTTAGGCGAAATATTTGAACCTGTCAGAGATAAATAACTATAATAACTAAACAAAGTAATCAAAACTAACAAACGGTACGGAGGCCAGGATAGCACAGTGGTTAACGTACTCGCCTCTGGGCTGGTAGTCCGGGGTTCGATAAATACGGTCCAGACAGACTTATTAAAAATTGGAGATTATCACAGTTGACACAATGCAAAACTCATATCATAGTCACTATTTTCAACGGTTTATCGTCATGAAGATATAACAGAAGTTGTAGGGTAAAAATCTAATGAAATGGTCTCCACATATAAAACTTTTAATGATATAAACAACGCGTTTCGAACACGTAGTGTTCTTCTTCAGGCATTAACTAAAAAATACAATGACACCAGAGAGTTATCTATAGTACAAAGTAATTAAGTACAAAAATTACTTTGTACTATAGGTAACTCTCTGGTGTCATTGTATTTTTTAGTTAATGCCTGAAGAAGAACACTACGTGTTCGAAACGCGTTGTTTATATCATTAAAAGTTTTATATGTGGAGACCATTTCATTAGATTTTTACCCTACAATGAGTAAATACCACATAATAACAGATTGCACTACATTAGAATTATAACAGAAGTGGTGACGAATGCCTTCTCTGTGTCACATGTGACGTCCAGCGATTACAAAGCTTTCCTGGACCTACAAGGCTCCACAAGTAAAAATAGATATTGAAACGTCCATGGCACGCAGTAAGGGGTCATTCACAATTCATAACTGTTAACATATCATAACTTACACATCTCAACCATATATATTTCAACGATATATGTGACCTAATTAACGATATATTTTAACGGTAACGTGTCAAAATGATCTAATAATTTCAAATGTTACATCCTTCTTTTAATATTATACTCTAATTTCATTCTATTTTAATTTATGTGCATTCAATTCGTAAAACCTTCAAAAGGAAATTTTTGTCTGCTATAGAATTTTTTCACTTGAATTTATGTCACAGTATAATAATAAGTGTATCATTTCCCTTTTTTTGGTCAAAACTCAATTTCTAATTGTTTTAGTAATATAGTATTCACAAACTTCCTCACTATATATTTACATTCTGATATATATATATATATAGTTCAATATAGACAAAGAAACATAGAGAAATCAAAAGAACACACTTACAGTCTCTAATTTTCGGTTTGAACCGTTTTCAAGAGAGATAAGAGAGGGAAACCAAGCGCACTGGTTCAGAGACGGTCTCCAGAGCGCTTGGTTTCCCACTCTTATCTCTCCTGAAGACGGTTTAAACCGAAAATTAGAGATTGTAAGTGTGTTCTTTTGATTTCTCTATGTTTCTTTGTCTATATTGAACTATATTTGTCCGTTTTGGATCGTATTTCCGACAAAAAAGTATATATATATATATATATATAAAGATTTCACATAAACACGTGAAATAACAATCAATGATCAAACCACAATTAGAAAATGGGAAAACAAGACTAAGATCTTTCAACCGTAACAAGCGGTCTTCGTCAGAGTCGAAAACCCAACTCAAGGGTTTTGTCAGTTGGTCACTTGTCATTTGGGTTTTTGACTCTGACGAAGACGGCTTGTTACGGTTGAAAGATCTTAGTCTTGTTTTCCCATTTTCTAATTGTGGTTTGATCATTGATTGTTATTTCACGTGTTTATGTGAAATATATATATATATATATTTGATCATTGATTGTTATTTCACGTGTTTATGTGAAATCTTTATATATATATTGTTTGGGATCTTTTAGTTAGTTTTTGTCCATCCTTGATTGAGCTTTTTAAAAACCCAAGTATCGTCTCGCTGTACCAGTTCCTGGTTTGACTACAAAGTCAAAGGTTCCATTGTTTTGTTTT
This sequence comes from Hermatobates lingyangjiaoensis, assembly GCA_026182355.1. Lineage (NCBI taxonomy): Eukaryota > Metazoa > Arthropoda > Insecta > Hemiptera > Hermatobatidae > Hermatobates > Hermatobates lingyangjiaoensis. The sequence goes on along the minus strand of JAPFBL010000075.1, from coordinate 158,871 downwards.
CACGATTCTACTTACTGTTATTGATTGCGCATTGACATATTGTAGTTGTGCTTAAAAGAGGATGAACTAATGAATTTTGATATGGGCTAGTGATGGACTAGTTTGAGCAGGCTGTGCTGATGGGGCAACGGACTTGCCGCGCAGTGAATAGAGCAAAGCTGGCAGTGAGTTTTAAGTGGAAAGCCAGGCTTGCAGGGAGGTGACAGAGACGGTGTAATCAATATGTTGAGATGGCGACTGAAATGGGCTTGATGCTCGCCTTTAGCCCAACACAGCGATCAATGTTAACAGCTTCAAATAGCTGCTGCCCCCCACTTCAGAGCTGTCTCTCCACCTCCCTCCGCCGCGCCCAGCCGCTGAGGGCTGTAAGTCAGCTCAAGTCCTGCGGCCTGCTTCAGCCAGTCGCACTCATTTCTAACAGCACCACCCCTTCAACGTGTAAATAAATAACCATACGTCCCTTTAACACTGCTAAAGTACACGCACGCCCTCATTTTAGTTGTAAAAATCCACCAAGTTCAATCATTGGAACTTTAAAACACCTAAGGCCGTTTTATCATGAAATTTGGCACCAATCAAACTAACTACAAACGAATATTTCCGTTCACGTCATAATTCGCACTTTTAAATCATAACCCCACAACATTGCACAAAACTATTGTGCAATTAATGTTGTGCAAAATTAATCTGCTACATGAAAGAGTCGTACTCGCAGTCAAATAGTCTCAAAAGTCAAGAGTTTCATGCGGCCTCCAGGCAAAAGTCGATCAACATTTTCACAACGAGAGTAAGGTTCATAAGGGCACAGAGATGTGGGGAAGGTAGACACTTGGAATACGAGGATGGACAAGGAGCTCAGCTTTTGTCACAACTGATCGTGACGGCAGTCAATACACACCATGCGTGATAGCCACACTTTTAGAACATAAAGGAGGACCACTCGCTAAAATGACGATACATTTATACAAAGCAATTTGAATGAAACCATAAATTACTTATCTAAAATCAACAAGAAAACATAAGAAATAAATTCATGCATTTCATCATTACCACAGAGGTTAGTATTATTAATATTAAACATCTTACCTCGTACATTACTGCCGTAGCTCTCGGACCGGTTTCGGGTGTCACCCATCTTCAACACGAACTGATCTAATGAATCCTACCTATCTCAGTAGATAGGTAGATAGGTAGGATTCATTAGATCAGTTCGTGTTGAAGATGGGTGACACCCGAAACCAGTCCGAGAGCTACGGCAGTAATGTACGAGATAAGACAGTATATTATGTGTTTATTAATAAAAAATAGACTTGAACGTCGCAAACAAAACAAGATCCACTATACCAAAGGTTTCGTTAAACAGCCATTTTAAGGGAAAGAGAATGTATATGAAGGAAATATAACAATTATTTGGTCTCGGTCATTTCTCTCCTGTTGACGATTCAACTGAAATATAAGAAAGCGTGTTTTATGTAAATATCTAGTTTACTTTATAACATATACACAACAGTAAAACTTGAAGATGAGGATAACAAGAAAAAAATTTCCCTGTGTATTTTCTTTTAATTTGAGTTGTGACTTGAGTTTTATTTTTAAAATTACTACATGTATTCTATAACGATAAAAAATTGACAAAAACAGGAAATAAAAAGTAAATAATAATGCGGTCTTCAAATGCTTTAAAAAAAACTCAAATTTTCGATTTGAACATGATGGTTTGAAATACGCGTGATAAATAGTTGGTTGTTTGAGTATATCTGTATAAAGGTGTGATATGGGTGTCAAGCCAGAGGCTGTAGAATAGACAAAGCAAATGGCCGCCTCATATCGACGTCTCCTCTCACATCTCTCTCCACCCCACCTCGCTGCCACTTCACGCCCTACAACTAAATATTATATCAAACCAAATCCCCATTAAGTCAGCTTCAAATCACACTCCTAACCCGACGTTTTCGTTTTATATAAAACTTTCTTAAAGGAATTTCCGAAAAAACTATGAACATTTACATTACAGCGGTAATAATCTGCTAGCACATTTTAATCACTCATTTTGAAGGTTTCGACAGTGTATATTCATCACTCCTAGTCAACATATAGTTGATACTCGGCAATCACAATGACTCATTTCTTATTTACTCCTGTTTTTAACGTCCATGAAAAAAAACATTCGATTCTTATAACCATAAATGAAATCTTAGATTTGAACTTTGAATTACAACAAAATATTTCTATAAAACAAATTTAATTCAAACCAAAGTTTTAACATAAATAATAATGAAGTTATACTTAAATATACTAAAATTATAGTTAATACAAAAATGCAAAAGTTTTAGACTAGCACATCTTTATAAAACTGAAAATTATACAGATGAGAAAGAAACTGTTACTAAATCAATATTTCTAACAACAGCACGTCGCCAAAGCAAAGTCAGAGGAGATGAAACAATAGAGATGCGATCAATTCGGCTTCCATTTGTCAGATTCAGTTCACCACTCTCTCACTTCTTCTCCTCTGATTTTATCGACCCTAGGAAATGTTTTATTCTGTTCAGTATAATATAATATATATATATATAAACTAGAATTTAAAAAAGAACACATAGAAAGGAAACCACTGAACTTACTACGATATTTCGACATCCGTCGTCATCGGGAAGAAGTGCGAAGTACTTGCGTTGAGAAGCAAAGTGCTGATATATATATATATACTAGCCGTTGCGTCTACAACGTTCTTGGTCTCCCTTTCTCTTTCTCCTGAAGACGGATTACCCGAAAATTTGAGTCCGTAAGTGTGTTTCTTTTACTTTCTGTGCTACCTATCTTCAATTTTGAACTATTATATATATACATATATATATATCACACTATTTTTCTTTTTTATCGAGTTTTGGTCTAGCTTCAATAATTCAACACCTTTAAGCCGACGTTTCGTCAATATTTTCGACCTCTTCAGGGCTACATCAATACAGAAGAAGCTAGACTGAAGCTAGAACAAACCTCAATAAAAAAGAAAAATAGTGTTAAATATATGTGGTCGAGACAAGGAAAACTTTGATTTATGATTGCTGAAATTTCTTATGTATAATTAACAATTTCTAAATGAACGCAGGTAATGCTACAATCTATGAAATCATCACGATGTTAATATTTGATGAATGATTTCTATCGTATACGGATAAGAGCCTTTTATGCTACTAGGGACGCCGGCTAAACCGAAAATTTTTATGACTACCAGTGCTGTTAAATCATTGATTTTGTTTCTCAAGTCCATTCTTAAACTTTATTTTACCATTATAGATGACTTTTCTAATTTTTTACAACTATGCATATACTATAAAATTGATAGCTGTGATTCATACAGTTACGTCTTTGGCACATGCATTTGATAGTACTGTTGATTTCCTTTCGTTCCATGAGAGGATAAAACTTTTGTATTTTATTAATGGTGTTGTTGGGGGGTGAGGTTAGCTCAGTGGTTATGTGCTCGCCTCTAAACTGATAGGACCGGGGTTCGATCCCCACCTGGCCCTCGATTTATTCATGCGGGAGATGAATAAATCTGAGCACGTCGTCCCTCGGAGGACGTTAAACTATCGGTCTCGAGCCTGTAGGATGTCAGGTACTCGTTAAAGATCCCTACTCTAAATACACTTGAGTTAGGCAAAATTTAAGACTCCCAGTGTATAATCAATCTTCATTGTGTGTTATCATAAAGGGCCAATGCTTGGCCTACGTGTGTTCCCTTGTGGGATTGCCCCTGCAACCTAACCTAACCTAATGATGTTGTTATAACATTGGTTAATTAATGCAAATGTCTTGGATTGCTATGTGCATAAATAATTGCAAATAATAAGATGGAGGGTAATAGATTTGAAAAGACGACAAGAAGAGGAAGGGAGGGTTACGGGACACTGCGAGGCGGACACGTGGGCGGGACACGTGTGAAGTGGGACGGCAGTTTCACTTTTGACGGCGGAAGAAGCGCTGAAGAAGGGTAGGCCGCGACCCTGAAAGGAATGAGCCGCCGGGGCAAAGGAGCTGGCACCAGTGGAGGGGAGGGCGGGGCAACAACCGCGTGACGTCACCATCTGGGTCACTACCGCGCCTGGTGCAGGCGCTGCTGAAACGCCAGCCCACCTGCGCAGTCATTAACACACACGCCTTTTAAATATCATTCCCTCCAACACAAACAACAAACCTCTCTCTCTCTCTTCACGAGAAACTTAAAGCCAAACAACTTGACGTGCTTCTATGAATAAATGATTTCCTTCTAGATTCATAATTATAGCCTTTTTTTTACAACTCCAAAACAACTACCTTCTCAAACAACATTTATCGCTAATTATAAAGACCTACATTTAAATAATATCAACAAAATACGCGAAACGAAAAAACTTATAAACCATAGTTTAAAATTTTAAAATTATATTAACATTACGACCAGAAACACTGCTAGGCAGTCAGCCACAAACAAAACAATTTTCTAACTGAATATTTCATCAAAATAGTGAAACACATAAACGTACAGACTTTCAAATTATATTAAAGAATAATTTATTGTATTTCAATCTAATAGTAATGTATTTGACCTTTTGTTGACCTTTTCAAACACTGATTATTTGCAACCTTCATTACTGTTTCAAAGTGTTCCTTTTTAGACTGTTATCACTCCTTATATTCTTTTAAGTAAAAAAATTCTGATTAATAAATACTGTATTACCTTGAGCATAAACTTGATACCTATAATTTTTTTTTAAAAAAATTATAAATAGTGGGGATTTATTATTGTTTAGTGCCATTGAATTTGTTGACTGACTATCCAGACAGATTTCGCCTGCTGAGGACTATCTCAAAACATTGTACAATAGGGCCGTCGATTAAAAAAAGCGTACTTGGTATCATCAAGTTATAGGACTGTAACTAATATAATTCAGTGGAGTAGGAAGGGGAGAGGGGTCCACCCCAGGCGGCACGTGCCAGGGGGTAGCATTTTGAGGGGTGAAAATAGAAAATAGAGAAAAAAAAGCTAAAAAACATGAAATTTTACACCAAAATGACCTTTTAAAGTCATAATTGGTTTTATGTTTTATGCGTATAATAATACTGTTTTTAAAAGGATTTTTCAACTGAAATATTTCTAAATTAAAAAAAAATTATTCAAAACTTGTTTTTTAAAGGGGTTGAAAGTTTATTATATTTGTTTACATAGCCACTTAATTTAATTTAATAATTCTTTATGATTTGAATTACACGTTTTTGTTTTGAAAGACTGTAAGTGTATCTATACGAGCACTGTAATAAGATGAAAGTCTGGGACTAATAACAGAAGTTTAAAATTAGAATCTGGATTCTAATGAAAATAAATATTTTTTTGAACTTTTTGGAATTTTGAAGGTAACTGATTATCAACGTGCCCTGGTATTTTAGATGGGGGGGGGGGGGGGGGGCTAAAACAGTTGCTACGCCACTAAACTAAATTTAAAACAGTTTGTACATATGTTGTTATCTGACTCATTGATGACAGAAATACAACAAACAATGACAAAATAATCCATTAGAAAATAAAGCCTTTTAGCAAGAAAACATGAAATTCTTGAGTATATCGTAATATCGATATTCAGAAATATTGAAAATGATTCAAGGAAGTAAATGAAATGAAATCACATTTAGAAAACACATTAACTCACTACTACACTTCGATTTCCCTTTTTCACCAGAGGGGTAAAATGAGCCACTCCGATGTCCAGGTAAGATTCAGCTCCAAACAGATCTCAGTAGTTTACTTCTCTCACTCGATGACGACGTAAGTCAAAAAAATCGTTGGAGTTTTGTGTTTTCTTATTTTTTTTATGTTTCCTCTGTGTGTTTTTATACTAAATTTTATTATATATATATATCTCACAAAAAGAAAACACTTAAACAAGTATTACAAAAACACACTTTTATATTTCGAGGAATCGTCGCCATTAAATATATTTATACAACTAAACATGAATCATAACCCAGGACACAGCACACACTGACGACGACAGATATTTTGTAAAGACTTTTACAGTCTCTAATGATTTTATTAAAAACAAGAAGAGGAATAGGGATGTATTCAGACTGGCATAGCAAAACTTCAAATTACGATTTAATCGGTTTTACGATATTTATTTTAAATAATATTTAGTTTTATTAAATTTAGTTGGGCCACTATGACTCCTTCATTTGAAATATAGCTCCACATATACAAAATGCATAATTATTTCCAATGATATTAAATATTTTACCTATTTAATATTTCTTCAACTCTATTTCAGTTATGAATTCTATAAACTGTTAATTGAGTAAAACATAACACAATGCTATATTCTCACCAACAAATTAAATCACAAATATTAGCACCAGAGAGTCTGGTTATCTCCAGGCTAATTATTATTGCTCATACGTAACAAGGATTCGGAGCTGAAGTCGGGCAAATTAGCATATTTGAAGCATGAACCGTATTCATTAAATGGCTATTTCACGGTAACCCAGAAATGTGTTTTGAATTACTTTCACCTCAAACTGTTAATCAACTGAAAATAGTTATTGGGACATTATATTCATTGTCAAGCTAACAAATATATCGTTTATATGAGCTAAACTCGACCTGTATTAGTACTAATAGAATGCTCTTCGTGCAGTTATTCTATCAAGATTATACGAGTTTATAGATGAACTCGAGCTGGAGTATGACGAAATATGGATTCCACTAATAAAGCTGCTTCAATGTTTTATATAATCTAGAACCGAGCCAAAGACGTATCATATACAAAATATTGAATCCAGTAAGGAATCTGTTTCAATGTTTTATATAATCTAGAACTGAGCCAAAACAGATCTGTACAAAACATTGAATCAAGTAATGGAGATGTTTCAATGTTTTATACAATCTAGAACCGAGCCAAAGACGATCAGATACAAAATATTGAATCCAGTAAGGAATCTGTTTCAATGTTTTATATAATCTAGAACCTAGTCAAAGACGATCAGATACAAAATATTGAATCCAGTAATGGAGCTGTTTCAATGTTTTATATAATCTAGAACCTAGTCAAAGACGTATCAGATACAAAATATTGAATCCAGTACGGAATCTGTTTCAATGTTTTATATAATCTAGAACCGAACCAAAGACAGATCTGCACAAAACATTGAATCAAGTAATGGAGCTGTTTCAATGTTTTATATAATCTAGAACTGAGCCAAAACAGATCTGTACAAAACATTGAATCAAGTAATGGAGCTGTTTCAATGTTTTATATAATCTAGAACTGAGCCAAAACAGATCTGTACAAAACATTGAATCAAGTAATGGAGATGTTTCAATGTTTTATACAATCTAGAACTGAGCCAAAGACGATCAGATACAAAATATTGAATCCAGTAAGGGATCTGTTTAAATGTTTTATATAATCTAGAACCTAGTCAAAGACGTATCAGATACAAAATATTGAATCCAGTACGGAATCTGTTTCAATGTTTTATATAATCTAGAACCGAACCAAAGACAGATCTGCACAAAACATTGAATCAAGTAATGGAGCTGTTTCAATGTTTTATATAATCTAGAACTGAGCCAAAACAGATCTGTACAAAACATTGAATCAAGTAATGGAGCTGTTTCAATGTTTTATATAATCTAGAACTGAGCCAAAACAGATCTGTACAAAACATTGAATCAAGTAATGGAGATGTTTCAATGTTTTATACAATCTAGAACTGAGCCAAAGACGATCAGATACAAAATATTGAATCCAGTAAGGGATCTGTTTAAATGTTTTATATAATCTAGAACCTAGTCAAAGACGTATCAGATACAAAATATTGAATCCAGAAAGAGTGCTATTTAAATGTTTTATATAATCTAGAACCGAGCCAAAACAGATCTGTACAAAACATTGAATCAAGTAATGGAGTTGTTTCAATGTTCTATATAATCTAGAACCAAGCCAAATCAGGTACAAAATATTGAACCCAGTAAGGGAGTTGTTTCAATGTTTTATATAATCGAGTCAAAGACAAATCTAATACAAAACATTGAATCAAGTAATGGAGCTGTTTCAATGTTCTATATAATCTAGAACCAAGCCAAAGGCGTATCAGGTACAAAATATTGAATCCAGTAAGGGATCTGTTTCATGTTTTATATAATCTAGAACCGAAAAAAAGACAGATCTGTACAAAACATCGAATCAAGTAATGGAGCTGTTTCAATGTTTTATATAATCTAGAACCAAGCCAAAACAGATCTGTACAAAACATTGAATCAAGTAACGGAGCTGTTTCAATGTTTTATATAATCTAGAACCGAACCAAAGACAGATTTGATAAAAAATATTGATTCCAGTACTACTACTTGTCAATGTTTACATGACCTGGAACTAGTCGGGAGAGAATCATAAAGAAATCGTCGTTACAGTTAAGCAATTACGAAGCTTTATATGACCTAGAACTGTGGTAGACCAAAATCATAAAACATCTTCATAAAAACTTTATTTTTGTTTTTAGTTTTTCGTTCTAAGGACTAATCAAATATTTTCATCAAAAGCTACTTATTTGCACAACATACGCTAAAGTACAATGTCTTATTGTTTCACTATTTTTATTTCTTTTTTTTTTTTTAATAACAGGAATCTGCAAAATGGCTAACATTAAGTTATACTCACATTACTTGAAAAGTTAAAAGTGAATTAATAAAAATGTTTAAAGAAAAATAACTGGGTTGGAAATGAAAACAACATGATGAAATATCGCAGACTTGACTGGTGGCTTTGCGCAAACGGATCTATTTCCCATGAAATTAATACAGTCAATTAATTGAGAGAGCGAAGTAAAACATGAGAAAGTTACCACTGCAAAGTAACTGACATCAGGATTGTGGAGCTTCACAAAGGGCTAAAGAAAATAAAATATTTTCTAGCGTTAGTTATGCTAGAAAGCCAATAAAGATGAGTGGCATGGATAGATGGAAGGGAATTTACAAAACTCGAACTATTCGAATAACGATAAACATCATGGTATAGTTTTAACGAGATTGAGCGTAGATAGTGTAAATTTAAAACGAATAAACGCGGAGTTTCTGCTGGGATTTGCAGCATAAAAGCCCCTTTTCATAGTCTCGGCTCCGGAGTCACGACTATTCCTACTGGCTTCGAAATCCTCGTTTTGAAGTATTGAACTTGAAATTGAGGTTTTGTTTGTAAAGTGGTGATGGATTTTTTGGAGCAGGATACTTATATTCGCGTAGAGCTAGAATTAAATATCAGTAGTAAGGAATCATCATAAATAACTTAACTGATAGAGGAACAAAATTGAAACGGTCAATAGCAAAAGTCATGGAAAAAAAACTGCTTTGTAGAAAAACTACACTGAAATTCACGGTTTCGTCATGAACTATTGGGCCCACCGAGATACAGCAAGACTGTTACATATGATCAGGTCATTACTATACGCAGGTTATTAGGTATTTGATTAGAATATAAATTCACCATTCCTCGTAAAATCGAAATTTTTTCTTCGGTTTCAGAATGTCATAACTATACGCAGGTTATTAGGTATTTGATTAGAATATAAATTCACCATTCCTCGTAAAATCGAAATTCTTTCCTTACTCGACCAGTTTCAGAACTTGTCCATTGTCAAGAGCATACTGAATATTACATCAGCTTGTTATTTTTACTACTTTACTCACATGAATTGTAACCTGTTGAGCAAAGAGTTTGGTTTGCCTAAGAAGAAGTTAGAGTGACGATAAAGACTCTAAGACCTGTAGTCAAATAGTATTTCCATTTACTCTGAAACAGGTTACAGCTTTGAACATTAAAAGGAAATGTTTGTAAAAATAGCGCCATTTTAAATTGATAGTATTATTCAGTAGTGAGGACACAGTCCCTAATCCATTCTGAGGCTAAATACAAGATTTGTGCGGTTGCTATTTGATGAGCTAACCAACAGGAGTCATAGCTCTAATCATCCTCTGATCCTCAAGTTAATCTCTCAAGTTTTCCCTTCACTCTAAAAATACACAGAAACAGATAAAATGAATGCCCCTCGTCCAGATTACAATCTCCTCATGTTCTTTGAGCAAGGAATCATTCAAGACAACATATTCCACTCCTACTCGACATTTATCTCTTAATTCCATGTTAGCCGGTATTTTTTTTTCTTTACTACATTTTATTATTCATTTATTAATAACAATTTCAATCATAGAGTAATAACTTTTCTGAAGAACTTTTAAAAATGTTCAATATTTTCATAGTTTATGGCTTTTTTTTTTCTCTAATTGCTTTTCTGCTATTTATTTATTTCTTTTTTTTTCTATATCCAACAACAGTTAATGTAAAGAAAAAAAAACCGTTAACAACACAAAGTCAATCAAGACCCGAGACGAAAGAGGGTAATCAAGAAATGAAATAAGGACGAAAGTAAATTGAGTTATTGGCACTCTACAAGAGAGCTACTTACTGGCATCGATGGGGCCCACCGAGATAAAACTAAACCTTACATATGGTCAGGTCATTACCACACGCAGGTTATTAGGTATTTGATTAGAATATAAACTCACCGTTCCTCGTAAAATTTAAATTCCTTCTTTAATCGACCGGTTTCAGAACTTGTCCATAGTCAAGAGCGTATTGAATTTGTTTAAATACATTTTACCAATCAGTTTTATCATTTATTTTAAAAAAAATATTTTTTTTTATTTTTGTTAAGTATGTCTTTTTGTAATTTATTTCGATACTTTAATATGGTTGAATACTTAAGAATTTATTGGTATACAACTTAATCTTTTGGTCGAGTAAAAAAGGGGTGATTTTTTTTTGTTTATGGATTATTTTTTGTTTATCAAATTATAAATATTGATAAAAGTGTTGTCCGTGGAATAGAAACAAAACTAAAGTTTATCAGTACTCGGTCAGTTCTTCAGGTTCAAATTAAACTCTCATTGCCATCCTCACTACATAGGTGTAGTGACTCCCTACACCTATTCTTGATGTTAGAACAGAACGTAAAGTTTGTACATTAAAACCTTGGACTTTAAAGAAAAAGATGATGTATAAGGAATCCCTGTCATCTTAGGACAAAAGTCTTAATAAAATTAGAGACGAATGCTTGAAGTGGTGGGGATTTCACGTCAAAAACGAAGGCAGTCAGAACCTAAAACATGAATTAAACAAATACCGTTACATTTTAATAAGTTCGAGATTAATCTAGATGAAATCCCTAAGTCTGTTTTACATTTAATTCACGTTTCAAAGTCGCTGTGCTTAACGTAAAAGGAGTCAGGTCAGCGCGTTACTTTTGTTAAATCATAACAAACGCAATGTATATCTGTAAGGTATAACGTATTTCTGAGGTACTCTTTATGGCAACCGGGTCATTTACCAACTCTACTTTCGTTTGACCATAACACAGTGATCTAGCGTCCCAATAAAAAAAAAACATGAAAACATATGAATGTGTTACATATGAAAAAATATGTAACAATATCTTTTCATTTTTAGCCCTTATGTTGCTGCATAGTCATAGAATTTCCAATTCATCGAAAAGATTTACCATCATAACACCGATATCATATCATATCCAAATAATGTAATGCTTAATACCAAAGCACTTCAAGTTTTCACACGAATACATTGTCATAATATACCAAATAGAGTAATAATGAATTTTATGTGTTTGAAATATGAACAAAAGATGTCAATACTGAAGAAACGAAATGATATTTAGAATCACTATGTATTAGTAATAAAAGCATACAAAGTCCACCCCCATAAATATACTTTTTCTAATCATTATAATCTGTGCAGTAAAGTATATATGAATCCTAATTTAGTATAAGGAATAGGGAAAGTGAACGAGCCCAGGTCTGAGTATAAGACTTGAAGCAAACGGGGATGAATGTCGAAATGGCTGGGGCCAGGCAATTGAATGTCTGCACTACGGGTTGAAATACAGCAGTCTTTCACCAAGCGGTTCTCACGATTGAGGCTCATTGGGAGGGGTGACCTGAGATGGTGTCGGGGGCCGAGTAATGGGTGCAGATCGAAGACTTGGCAACACCGCCAACCACGTGTCACTGCTCGCCCTCCCGCCGTCATAAACACATTCACTGACGGCGTCCATCTCGGCAGTCAGTGCTCAATACACAAAGGCACTGCTTTATAGAACGCTACTCCATCATCTCATCATCATCATAAACACATTCACTGATGGTATCCATCTCAGCAGTCAGTGCTCAATACACAAAGACACTGCTTTAAAGAACGCTACTCCATCATCACATCATCATCATAAACACATTCACTGCCGGCGTCCATCTCGGCAGTCAGTGCTCAATACACAAAGGCACTACTTTATAGAACACTACTCCATCATCTCATCATCATCATAAACACATTCACTGACGGCGTCCATCTCAGCAGTCAGTGTTCAATACACAAAGGCACTGCTTTATAGAACACTCCTCCATCATCTCATCATCATTATAAACACATTCACTGATGGTATCCATCTCAGCAGTCAGTGCTCAATACACAAAGGCACTGTTTATAATACACTACTCCATCATCTCATCATCATATAAACACATTCACTGAGGGTTCCATCTCCCAGTCAGTGTTCAATACACAAAGGCACTGCTTTATAAACACTCCTCCATCATCTCATCATCATTATAAACACATTCACTGAGGGTTCCATCTCGGCATCAGTGTTCAATACACAAAGGCACTGTTTATAATACACTACTCCATCATCTCATCATATATAAACACATTCACTGAGGGTCCATCTCGGCAGTCAGTGTTCAATACACAAAGGCACTGCTTTATAATACACTACCCATCATCTCATCATCATATAAACACATTCACTGAGGTTCCATCTCGCATCAGTGCTCAGTACACAAAGGCACTGCTTTATAAACACTACTCCATCATCTCATCATATCATAAACACATTCACTGACGGCGTCCATCTCGGCATCAGTGTCATACACAAAGGCACTGCTTTAAAACACTACTCCATCATCTCATCATCATCATAAACACATTCACTGAGGGTCCATCTCGGCAGTCAGTGTTCAATACACAAAGGCACTGCTTTATAGAACACTACTCCATCATCTCATCATCATCATAAACACATTCACTGAGGTTCCATCTCGCATCAGTGTTCAATACACAAAGGCACTGCTTTATAATACACTACTCCATCATCTCATCATCATCATAAACACATTCACTGATGGTATCCATCTCGGCAGTCAGTGCTCAATACACAAAGGCACTGCTTTATAGAACACTACTCCATCATCTCATCATCATCATAAACACATTCACTGATGGTATCCATCTCAGCAGTCAGTGTTCAATACACAAAGGCACTGCTTTATAATACACTACTCCATCATCTCATCATCATTATAAACACATTCACGAGGTTCCATCTCGGCAGTCAGTGCTCAAACACAAAGGCATGTTTATAATATACTACCCATCATCTCATCATCATATAAACACATTCACTGACGGCTCCATCTCGCAGTCATGTCAATACACAAACACTGCTTTATAGAACACTCCTCCATCATCTCATCATCATTATAAACACATTCACTGATTATCCATCTCAGCAGTCAGTTTCAATACACAAAGGCACTGCTTTATAGAACACTCCTCCATCATCTCATCATCATCATCACATTACATTACCATCCGACGGTTCAATACACAAAGGCCTTTTATAAAACACTCTCCATCATTATCATCACATAAACAATTCACTGACGGGTCCCTCGGCAGTAGGTTCTAAAAAATGCTTTATAGAACACTACTCCATCATCTCATCATCATCATAAACACATTCACTGACGGCGTCCATCTCGGCAGTCAGTGTTCAATACACAAAGGCACTGCTTTATAGAACACTACTCCATCATCTCATCATCATCATAAACAATTCACTGACGGCGTCCATCTCGGCAGTCAGTGCTCAGTACACAAAGGCACTGCTTTATAATACACTACTCCATCATCTCATCATCATCATAAACACATTCACTGACGGCGTCCATCTCAGCAGTCAGTTCTCAGTACACAAGGGCACTGCTTTATAGAACGCTCCTCCATCATCTCATCATCATCATTAACACATTCACTGACGGTGTCCATCTCACCAGTCAGTGTTCAATACACAAAGGCACTGCTTTATAATACACTACTCCATCATCTCATCATCATCATAAACACATTCACTGATGGTATCCATCTCAGCAGTCAGTGTTCAATACACAAAGGCACTGCTTTATAATACACTACTCCATCATCTCATCATCATCATAAACACATTCACTGATGTATCCATCTCAGCAGTCAGTGCTCAATACACAAAGGCACTGCTTTATAGAACACTCCTCCATGATCTCATCATCATCATAAACACATTCACTGATGGTATCCATCTCAGCAGTCAGTGTTCAATACACAAAGGTACTGCTTTATAAAACACTACTCCATCATCTCATCATCATCATTAACACATTCACTGACGGTGTCCATCTCACCAGTCAGTGTTCAATACACAAAGGCACTGCTTTATAGAACACTCCTCCATCATCTCATCATCATTATAAACACATTCACTGATGGTATCCATCTCAGCAGTCAGTGCTCAATACACAAAGGCACTGCTTTATAGAACACTACTCTATCATCTCATCATCATTATAAACACATTCACTGACGGCGTCCATCTCACCAGTCAGTGTTCAATACACAAAGGCACTGCTTTATAGAACACTACTCCATCATCTCATCATCATCATAAACACATTCACTGACGGCGTCCATCTCACCAGTCAGTGTTCAATACACAAAGGCACTGCTTTATAATATACTACTCCATCATCTCATCATCATCATAAACACATTCACTGACGGCGTCCATCTCACCAGTCAGTGTTCAATACACAAAGGCACTGCTTTATAGAACACTACTCCATCATCTCATCATCATCATAAACACATTCACTGACGGCGTCCATCTCAGCAGTCAGTGCTCAATACACAAAGGCACTGCTTTATAATACACTACTCCATCATCTCATCATCATCATAAACACATTCACTGACGGCGTCCATCTCGGCAGTCAGTGCTCAGTACACAAAGGCACTGCTTTATAATACACTACTCCATCATCTCATCATCATCATAAACACATTCACTGACGGCGTCCATCTCGGCAGTCAGTGCTCAGTACACAAAGGCACTGCTTTATAGAACACTACTCCATCATCTCATCATCATCATAAACACATTCACTGACTGCGTCCATCTCACCAGTCAGTGTTCAATACACAAAGGCACTGCTTTATAGAACACTCCTCCATCATCTCATCATCATCATAAACACATTCACTGATGGTATCCATCTCAGCAGTCAGTGCTCAATACACAAAGGCACTGCTTTATAGAACACTACTCCATCATCTCATCATCATCATAAACACATTCACTGACGGCGTCCATCTCAGCAGTCAGTGCTCAATACACAAAGGCACTGCTTTATAATACACTACTCCATCATCTCATCATCATCATTAACACATTCACTGATGGTATCCATCTCAGCAGTCAGTGCTCAATACACAATGGCACTGCTTTATAGAACACTACTCCATCATCTCATCATCATCATAAACACATTCACTGACGGCGTCCATCTCGGCAGTCAGTGCTCAATACACAAGGGCACTGCTTTATAGAACGCTCCTCCATCATCTCATCATCATCATTAACACATTCACTGACGGTGTCCATCTCACCAGTCAGTGTTCAATACACAAAGGCACTGCTTTATAGAACACTCCTCCATCATCTCATCATCATTATAAACACATTCACTGATGGTATCCATCTCAGCAGTCAGTGCTCAATACACAAAGGCACTGCTTTATAGAACACTCCTCCATCATCTCATCATCATCATAAACACATTCACTGATGGTATCCATCTCAGCAGTCAGTGCTCAATACACAAAGGCACTGCTTTATAATACACTACTCCATCATCTCATCATCATCATTAACACATTCACTGATGGTATCCGTCTCAGCAGTCAGTGCTCAATACACAATGGCACTGCTTTATAGAACACTACTCCATCATCTCATCATCATCATAAACACATTCACTGACGGCGTCCATCTCGGCAGTCAGTGCTCAATACACAAGGGCACTGCTTTATAGAACGCTCCTCCATCATCTCATCATCATCATTAACACATTCACTGACGGTGTCCATCTCACCAGTCAGTGTTCAATACACAAAGGCACTGCTTTATAGAACACTCGTCCATCATCTCATCATCATTATAAACACATTCACTGACGGCGTCCATCTCAGCAGTCAGTGCTCAATACACAAAGGCACTGCTTTATAGTGCACTACTCCATCATCTCATCATCATTATAAACACATTCACTGATGTTTTTTTTTTTTTTTTTTTTTTTTTTTTTTTTTTTTTTTTTTTTTTTTTTTTTTTTTTTTTTTTTTTTTTTTTTTTTTTTTTTTTTTTTTTTTTTTTTTTTTTTTTTTTTTTTTTTTTTTTTTTTTTTTTTTTTTTTTTTTTTTTTTTTTTTTTTTTTTTTTTTTTTTTTTTTTTTTTTTTTTTTTTTTTTTTTTTTTTTTTTTTTTTTTTTTTTTTTTTTTTTTTTTTTTTTTTTTTTTTTTTTTTTTTTTTTTTTTTTTTTTTTTTTTTTTTTTTTTTTTTTTTTTTTTTTTTTTTTTTTTTTTTTTTTTTTTTTTTTTTTTTTTTTTTTTTTTTTTTTTTTTTTTTTTTTTTTTTTTTTTTTTTTTTTTTTTTTTTTTTTTTTTTTTTTTTTTTTTTTTTTTTTTTTTTTTTTTTTTTTTTTTTTTTTTTTTTTTTTTTTTTTTTTTTTTTTTTTTTTTTTTTTTTTTTTTTTTTTTTTTTTTTTTTTTTTTTTTTTTTTTTTTTTTTTTTTTTTTTTTTTTTTTTTTTTTTTTTTTTTTTTTTTTTTTTTTTTTTTTTTTTTTTTTTTTTTTTTTTTTTTTTTTTTTTAAAAACGAGATATTGCATAGTTAATACACAAAGCACCTTATAACCTATCATATCTCATATATATAAACCATTATGAGGGTACGCAGTCGGTAATAACAAAGGATGTTAAATCTCCCATATTCTCATCTAAACACATTCACACGGTTCCATCTCAAGTCAGTGTTCCCAAAGGCATGCTTTGAACACCCCATCATCTCCTCATAAACACATCACTGAGGTCCATCTCGCAGTCAGTGTCAATACACAAAGGCACTGCTTTATAAACCTACTCCATCATCTCATCATCATCATAAACACATTCACTGAGGTCCATCTCGCAGTCAGTGTCAATACACAAAGCACTGCTTTAAGAACCTCTCCATCATCCATCATCATCATAAACACATTCACTGGGTCCATCTCGATCAGTGTCATACACAAAGGCACTCTTTATAAACACTACTCCATCATCTCATCTCATCATAAACACATTCACTGAGGTCCATCTCGCAGTCAGTGTCATACACAAAGGCACTGCTTTATAAACACTACTCCATCATCTCATCATCATAAAACACATTCACTGAGGTCATCTCAGCAGTCAGTGTTCATACACAAACACTGCTTATAACACTCTCATCATCTCATCATCATATAAACACATTCACTGAGGTTCCATCTCCATCAGTGTTTTAAAAAGGCATGTTATCATTCCATTTCTATCACATAAACACATTACTGAGGTCCATCTCCAGTCAGGTTAATACAAGCACTCTTTAAAACACTACTATCTCTCATTCATCTAACACCACTGGGTCCACTCGCATCGTTTAAACAAAGGCTTTTATAACACTACCCCATCTACATCATCATAACTTCATAAACCATTCGAGTAGTGTCAATACACAAGGCACTCTTATAACACTACTTATTAATCATCATCAATTCACTGAGGTCCATCCGCAGTCAGTGTCATACACAAAGGCACTTTTATAAACACATTCATCTCATCATCATATAAACACTTCACTGAGGTCATCTATCAGTTCATACAAAGGCACTGTTTAAACTCCCCATCTCATCATCATCATACAATTCACTGAGGTCCATCTCAGTCAGTGTCAATACACAAAGGCACTGCTTTATAAACTCTCCATCATCTCATCATCATATAAAACATTCACTGAGGTCCATCTCGAGTCAGTGTTCAATACACAAAGGCACTGCTTTATAAACACTCTCCATCATCTCATCATCATCATAAACACATTCACTGATGTATCATCTCAGCAGTCAGTGTCAATACACAAGGCACTGCTTTATAGAACACTCTCCATATCTCATCATCATATAACACATTCACTGAGGTCCATCTCGCAGTCAGTGTCAATACACAAAGGACTGCTTTAAAACACTACTCCATCATCTCTCATCATCATAACACATTCACTGACGGGTCCATCTCCACAGTGTTCAATACACAAAGGCATGCTTTATAACACTTCATCATCTCATTCATATAAAAATTCACTGAGGTCCATCTCGCAGTCAGTGTCATACACAAAGGCACTGCTTTATAAACACTACTCATCATCTCATCATCATATAACACATTCACTGACGGGTCCATCTCCAGTCAGTTCATACAAAGGCACTGCTTTTAAACCTCTCATATTCATCATCATCATAACACATTCACTGACGGTCATTCCAGTCAGTTTCATACAAAGGCACTGCTTTATAAACTACTCCATCTCTCATCATCATAAACACATTCACTGAGGTCCATCTCACAGTCAGTGTTCAATACACAAAGGCATGCTTTATAAACACTACTCCATCATCTCATCATCATCATAAACACATTCACTGAGGTCCATCTCGCAGCAGTGTCAATACACAAAGGCACTGCTTTATAAACATCTATATCTCATCATTCATAACACATTCTGATGTATCCATCTCAGCAGTCAGTGTCAATACACAAGACTGCTTTATAAACACTCCTATCTCATCATCATCATAACACATTCACTGAGGTCCATCTCCAGTCAGTGTCAATACACAAGGACTGCTTTATAAACCTCTCATCATCTCATCATCATATAACACATTCACTGAGGTTCCATCTCACAGTCAGTGTCAATACACAAAGGCACTGCTTTATAGAAACTCTCATCATCTCATCATCATATAAACACATTCACTGAGGTCCATTCACAGTCAGTGTCAATACACAAAGGCACTGCTTTATAGAACATCTCATCATCTCATCATTATAAACACATTCACTGAGGTATCTCACAGTCAGTGTCAATACACAAAGGCTGCTTTATAAACACTACTCCATCATCTCATCATCATCATAACACATTCACTGAGGTCCTCTCACAGTCAGTGTCAATACACAAGGCACTGCTTTATAAACACTACTCCATCATCTCATCATCATCATAAACACATTCACTGACGGCGTCCATCTGCAGTCAGTTCAATACACAAGGCACTGCTTTATAGAACCTCTCCATCATCTCATCATCATCATAACACATTCACTGACGGGTCCATCTCACAGTCAGTGTCAATACACAAGGCACTGTTATAAACACTCTCCATCATCTCATCATCATATAAACACATTCACTGAGGTCCATCTCGCAGTCAGTGCTCAATACACAAGGACTTTATAAACACTCTCCATCATCTCATCATCATATAAACACATTCACTGAGGTCCATCTCGCAGTCAGTGCTCAATACACAAAGGCACTGCTTTAAACACTCTCATCATTCATCATATATAACACATTCACTGAGGTCCTCTCAGCAGTCAGTGTCAATACACAAGGCATGCTTTATAAACACTCTCCATCATCTTATCATCATAACACATTCACTGACGGGTATTACAGTCAGTGTCAATACACAAGGCACTGCTTTATAGAACCCTCCATCATCTCATCATCATATAACACATTCACTGAGGTTCATCTCCAGTCAGTGTCAATACACAAAGGCATGCTTTATAAAATCTCCATCATCTCATATCATCATAAACACATTCACTGACGGGTCCATCTCACAGTCAGTGTCAATACAAAAGGCACTGCTTTATAAACACTCTCCATCATCTCATCATCATATAACACATTCACTGAGGTCCATCTCAGTCAGTTCAATACACAAAGGCACTGCTTTATAAACTACTCATCATTCATCATCATCATAACACATTCACTGACGGGTCCATCTCCAGTCAGTGTCAATACACAAAGGCACTGCTTTATAAAACTCTCCATCATTCATCATCATATAACACATTCACTGAGGTCCATCTCACAGTCAGTGTCATACAAAGGCACTGCTTTATAAACACTCTCCATCATCTCATCATCATTAAACACATTCACTGAGGTCCATCTCGCATCAGTGCTCATACACAAAGGCACTGCTTTATAATACACTACTCATCATTCATCATCATCATAAACCATTCACTGACGGTCCATCTCCAGTCAGTGTCAATACACAAGGCACTGCTTTATAGAACACTCCCATATCTCATCATCATATAACACATTCACTGAGGTCCATCTCGCAGTCAGTGTTCAATACACAAAGGCACTGCTTTATAAAACTCTCCATCATCTCATCATCATCATAACACATTCACTGAGGTCCATCTCGCAGTCAGTGTCAATACACAAAGGCATGCTTTATAAACACTACTCCATCATCTCATCATCATATAACACATTCACTGAGGTTCCATCTCAGCAGTCAGTGTCATACACAAAGGCACTGCTTTATAAACACTACTCCATCATCTCATCATCATATAACACATTCACTGAGGTCCATCTCGCATCAGTGCTCATACACAAAGGCACTGCTTTATAAAACTACTCCATCATCTCATCATCATCATAAACACATTCACTGACGGCGTCCATCTCGCAGTCAGTGTTCAATACACAAAGGCACTGCTTTATAGAACCTCCTCCATCATCTCATCATCATCATAAACACATTCACTGATGGTATCCATCTCACAGTCAGTGTTCAATACACAAGGCACTGCTTTATAAACACTCCTCCATCATCTCATCATCATTATAAACACATTCACTGATGGTATCCATCTCGCAGTCAGTGTCAATACACAAAGGCACTGCTTTATAGCACTACTCCATCATCTCATCATCATCATAAACACATTCACTGATGGTCCATCTCGCAGTCAGTGTTCAATACACAAAGGCACTGCTTTATAAATACTCCATCATCTCATCATCATCATAAACACATTCACTGATGGATCCATCTCGGCAGTCAGTGCTCAATACACAAAGGCACTGCTTTATAATAACTACTCCATCATCTCATCATCATCATAAACAATTCACTGACGGCGTCCATCTCGCAGTCAGTGTTCAATACACAAAGGCACTGCTTTATAGAACACTCTCCATCATCTCATCATCATCATAAACACATTCACTGATGGTTCCATCTCAGCAGTCAGTTCTCATACACAAAGGCACTGCTTTATAGAACCTCCTCCATCATCTCATCATCATCATAAACACATTCACTGAGGTCCATCTCCAGTCAGTGTTCAATACACAAAGGCACTGCTTTATAAACACTACTCCATCATCTCATCATCATCATAAACACATTCACTGATGGTCCATCTCGCAGTCAGTGTTCAATACACAAAGGCACTGCTTTATAAACACTACTCCATCATCTCATCATCATCATAAACACATTCACTGATGTATCCATCTCGCAGTCAGTGCTCAATACACAAAGGCACTGCTTTATAGAACACTCTCCATCATCTCATCATCATCATAAACACATTCACTGACGGTATCCATCTCGCAGTCAGTGTTCAATACACAAAGGCACTGCTTTATAACACTACTCCATCATCTCATCATCATCATAAACACATTCACTGACGGTTCCATCTCCAGTCAGTTCTCAATACACAAGGCACTGCTTTATAGAACCTCCTCCATCATCTCATCATCATATAACACATTCACTGACGGTCCATCTCACAGTCAGTGTTCAATACACAAAGGCACTGCTTTATAGAACACTCTCATCATCTCATCATATATAAACACATTCACTGATGGTTCCATCTCACAGTCAGTGTTCAATACAAAAGGCACTGCTTTATAAACACTACTCCATCATCTCATCATCATCATAAACACATTCACTGATGTCCATCTCACAGTCAGTGTTCAATACACAAAGGCACTGCTTTATAGAACACTCTCCATCATCTCATCATCATCATAAACACATTCACTGAGGTCCATCTCCAGTCAGTGTCAATACACAAAGGCACTGCTTTATAAACACTACTCCATCATCTCATCATCATCATAACACTTCACTGACGGGTCCATCTCCAGTCAGTGTTCAATACACAAAGGCACTGCTTTATAACACTCTCCATCATCTCATCATCATATAAACACATTCACTGACGGTCCATCTCGCAGTCAGTGTCATACACAAAGGCACTGCTTTATAAACACTACTCCATCATCTCATCATCATCATAAACACATTCACTGACGGCGTCCATCTCCAGTCAGTGTTCATACACAAAGGCACTGCTTTAAGAACACTACTCCATCATCTCATCATCATCATAAACACTTCACTGACGGTCCATCTCACCAGTCAGTGTTCAATACACAAAGGCACTGCTTTATAAACACTCTCCATCATTCTCATCATCATAAACACATTCACTGAGGTTCCATCTCACAGTCAGTGTTCAATACACAAAGGCACTGCTTTATAAACACTACTCCATCATCTCATCATCATCATAAACACATTCACTGACGGTCCATCTCAGCAGTCAGTGCTCAATACACAAAGGCACTGCTTTATAATACACTCTCCATCATCTCATCATCATCATAACACATTCACTGATGGTATCCATCTCAGCAGTCAGTGCTCAATACACAATGGCACTGCTTTATAAACACTACTCCATCATCTCATCATCATCATAAACACTTCACTGACGGCGTCCATCTCGGCAGTCAGTGTCAATACACAAGGCACTGCTTTATAGAACCTCCTCCATCATCTCATCATCATCATTAAACACATTCACTGAGGTTCCATCTCACCAGTCAGTGTTCAATACACAAAGGCACTGCTTTATAGAACACTCTCCATCATCTCATCATCATTATAAACACATTCACTGAGGTTCCATCTCACAGTCAGTGTCAATACACAAAGGCACTGCTTTATAGAACACTCCTCCATCATCTCATCATCATCATAAACACATTCACTGATGGATCCATCTCAGCAGTCAGTGCTCAATACACAAAGGCACTGCTTTATAATACACTACTCCATCATCTCATCATCATCATTAACACATTCACTGATGGTATCCTCTCAGCAGTCAGTGCTCAATACACAATGGCACTGCTTTATAGAACACTACTCCATCATCTCATCATCATCATAAACACATTCACTGACGGCGTCCATCTGGCAGTCAGTGCTCAATACACAAGGGCACTGCTTTATAGAACGCTCCTCCATCATCTCATCATCATCATTAACACATTCACTGACGGTGTCCATCTCACCAGTCAGTGTTCAATACACAAAGGCACTGCTTTATAGAACACTCCTATACCTCTCATATCACATTCATATTCCATTCACGCGTGTCAATCACAAAGGCATGTTTATAAACACTCTATACCATCTCATATCACATTCATATTACCATTCACGTGTTCAATCCAAAGGCATGCTTTATAAACACTCTATACTCTCATCATCTACACATTCATAAACCTTCACGTGTTCAATCACAAAGGCATGCTTTATAAAAACTCCATCATCTCATCATCTCATAAACACATTACACTTCCACTAATCGTTTCTCACAAAGGGCATGCTTTATAAACCTCCTATACCATCATCATTTAAACACATTCATAAACCATTCCGCGGTCAATCAAAAGGCATGCTTTATAAAACCTATACTCTCATCATCTAAACACATTCATACCCCATTCACGCGTGTCAATCACAAAGGCATGTTTATAAACACTCTATACCTCTCATTATCACATTCATATTACCATTCCGCGGTCAATCCAAAGGCATGCTTTATAAACACTCTATATCCATCATCATCTAAACACATTAACCTCCACTGATGTTCAATCCAAAGGCATGCTTTATAAACACTCTATCATCTCATCATCTATAAACACATTACATTCCACTACGCGTTTCCATCCAAAGGCATGCTTTATAAACACTCTATCATCTCATCATCTATAAACACATTACAATTTCCACTCGGCATCAGGTCATCCAAACAGCTTTTAATAACACTCCCATCTCTCATCATCATAAAACACATACGGGTATCTCCGCAGTTTCAATCCAAACAGCTTTTAAAACCTCCCATCTCTCATCATATAAACACATTCACTGAGGTTCCATCTCCAGTCAGTGTTCAATACACAAAGGCACTGCTTTATAAACACTCTCCATCATTCATCATCATATAAACACATTCACTGAGGTTCCATCTCGGCAGTCAGTGTTCAATACACAAAGGCACTGCTTTATAAACACTACTCCATCATCTTCATCATTAAAAATTTGAGGTTCCATCTCGCAGTCAGTGTTCAATACACAAAGGCACTGCTTTATAAACCTACTCCATCATCTCATCATCATTATAAACACATTCACTGAGGTTCCATCTCGGCATCAGTGCTCATACACAAAGGCACTGCTTTATAAAACTACTCCATCATCTCATCATCATCATAAACACATTCACTGACGGCGTCCATCTCGGCATCAGTGTTCAATACACAAAGGCACTGCTTTATAAACACTCTCCATCATCTCATCATCATATAAACACATTCACTGAGGTTCCATCTCGCAGTCAGTGTTCAATACACCAAAAAAAACCTTACACCCTCATCATCAAAAACCATTTTTTCCCTTGGACATTCCAATTCCCCCAAAAATTTTACACCCATCATCAAAACACATTAATTTCCCCGGGGGGAAAAAAAACCAAAAAAACCCCCCCTCCCTTTATAAACAATTAAAACCGCTCGGAAAAAAAAAAATTTTTTCCCCCCTCCCTTTATAAACAATTAAAAACCGCTCGGCCCCAAAGGGGTTTTTTTTCCCTCATCATCCCAAAAAACATTACAAATTTCCCCCTTCAGGTTTCAAACCAAACAGGCCCCCCCCCCCTTTCATATAAACAACACTTTTCCTTCCCGGGGTTTAAAAAAACAGGGAAAAACCATTCCTTCATCATCATAAAAAACATTCACTGAGGTTCCATCTCGCAGTCAGTGTTCAATACACAAAGGCACTGCTTTATAAAACTACTCCATCACTCATCATCATAAAAACATTCACTGAGGGTCCATCTCGGCAGTCAGTGTTCAATACACAAAGGCACTGCTTTATAGAACACTCTCCATATCTCATCATCATCATAAACAATTCACTGAGGGTCCATCTCGGCAGTCAGTGTTCAATACACAAAGGACTGCTTTATAAACACTACTCCATCATCTCATCATCATCATAAACAATTTGGGGCCCCCCCTTTTTCATACACAAAGGCACTTTTATAAACCTCCTCCATCATCTCATCATCATAAAAAATTTAAACCCCACTCAGTCTTTCAAAAAAGGGCCTTTTAAAACCTTTCATCCCCAAAAAAAAATTTTTTCCCCCCACCCCTTTTCAAAAAAAGGCCTTTTAAAAACCCCCCCTTTCATCATACAAAACACCCGGGTTTCCCCCGGTTTAAAAACCAAAGGGTTTTTAAACCTTCCTTCATCCAAAAAAAAACAAAATTACCTCGGCCCAAAAAAAAAAAAACCCCCCCCCTCATATCTCATAAACAATTAAATTACCTCGGAAAAAACACCTTTTAAAAATTTTTCCCAATCCCCCCTTTTTAAACATTACAAACCCCGGGGGCCCCAAAAAACCAAAAATCTTTAAAACATCTCCTTTCTACAATTTAAAACCTTCCTTGGGCCACCCCAAGTCAAAAAAAAACCTTTTCCTTCCTTCTACAATTAAAACCTTCCTCCCCAACCCCACAAAAAAAAACCTTTTAAAATTTTTAAAAAAAAATTTTAAAAATTCAAGGGGTCCTTCAACAGGCAATCCAAAATTTTTAAAACTACTCCATCATCTCATCATCATCATAAACACATTCACTGACGGCGTCCATCTCACAGTCAGTGTCAATACACAAAGGCACTGCTTTATAAACACTACTCCATCATCTCATCATCATCATTAACACATTCACTGAGGTTCCATCTCAGCAGTCAGTGCTCAATACACAAGGCACTGCTTTATAAACACTACTCCATTCTCATCATCATCATAAACACATTCACTGAGGGTCCATCTCGGCAGTCAGTGCTCAATACACAAGGGCACTGCTTTATAGAACCTCCTCCATCATCTCTCATCATCATTAACACATTCACTGACGGGTCCATCTCCAGTCAGGTTCAATACACAAAGGCACTGCTTTATAGAACCTCCTCCATCATCTCATCATCATTATAAACACATTCACTGAGGTTCCATCTCACAGTCAGTGTCAATACACAAAGGCACTGCTTTATAGAACACTCCTCCATCATCTCATCATCATCATAAACACATTCACTGATGGTATCCATCTCGGCAGTCAGTGCTCAATACACAAAGGCACTGCTTTATAATACACTACTCCATCATCTCATCATCATCATTAACACATTCACTGATGGTATCCGTCTCAGCAGTCAGTGCTCAATACACAATGGCACTGCTTTATAGAACACTACTCCATCATCTCATCATCATCATAAACACATTCACTGACGGCGTCCATCTCGGCAGTCAGTGCTCAATACACAAGGGCACTGCTTTATAGAACGCTCCTCCATCATCTCATCATCATCATTAACACATTCACTGACGGTGTCCATCTCACCAGTCAGTGTTCAATACACAAAGGCACTGCTTTATAGAACACTCCTCCATCATCTCATCATCATCATAAACACATTCACTGACGGTGTCCATCTCAGCAGTCAGTGCTCAATACACAAAGGCACTGCTTTATAATACACTACTCCATCATCTCATCATCATTATAAACACATTCACTGATGGTATCCATCTCAGCAGTCAGTGCTCAATACACAAAGGCACTGCTTTATAGAACACTACTCCATCATCTCATCATCATCATAAACACATTCACTGACGGCGTCCATCTCAGCAGTCAGTGCTCAATACACAAAGGCACTGCTTTATAATACACTACTCCATCATCTCATCATCATCATTAACACATTCACTGACGGTGTCCATCTCACCAGTCAGTGTTCAATACACAAAGGCACTGCTTTATAGAACACTCCTCCATCATCTCATCATCATTATAAACACATTCACTGATGGTATCCATCTCAGCAGTCAGTGTTCAATACACAAAGGCACTGCTTTATAAAACACTACTCCATCATCTCATCATCATCATAAACACATTCACTGATGGTATCCATCTCAGCAGTCAGTGCTCAATACACAATGGCACTGCTTTATAGAACACTACTCCATCATCTCATCATCATCATAAACACATTCACTGACGCAGTCCATCTCGGCACTCAGTGCTCAATACACAAAGGCACTGCTTTATAAAACATCCATCATCTCATCATCACCATAAGGAGACGTTAAAATATCAAAATCCGTCAAAATCTCAACATGATATATTTTCATGATGTCGATATTTTGTTTTACTTACAGTTAAGTAAAAAGTGTGTGTCAATGATTCCGCAGGTGATGCCCGTATTTATTTCTACAATTTTTTTTAGTGATTAGTTTGGACCATTCGTCAATCTAACTAATCCTAAATAATTCCCTAGATTTTGTGCGTTCTCCACTCTTTCTTACAGTGGCGTTGAATATCACTGCTGTAGTCGCGAATTTATTTAATAAACAAGTAAAAGAACTCAAAATAGTTTGATCGCAAGGTTGACATAAAGCATAAGCACAAAAAAATAAACAGTTATATCCAGGTTTTACGTCAAGGTTCTTTATGTTTCGAGGTTTTTTTTCATCTTTCTAATAACAGCCGGATAGTTCTAAACTCTAAACCAAGAACTTGAGTTTGCTGAATTTAAATTCCTTCCTAATAACGTCACTTGAATTGAAACCAAAACGTGCCCAAAGACAAATTTTGTCGGCAGTTTGGGAAGGGTAACCTTATTCTGCATTGACTTTATTTCTCCCTTTCTCTGTTTCTCTCACTCTTTCTCTCTATGTCTGTTTCTATCAGTCCTTAAATTATTACGTTATGATAACAGCGCCTCTATGGCTTTCTACCCCAGAACTAATGGAAAAAGAAATGAACATCTTTTGGAATTTATTTTCGCTCAAGTTATATAGCAAATAGGCTTCCTTCAAGATAAAAAGTGTTTGATACTCGTTATCTTGCGCTATCGCAAATACCAATGATATCATTCAAATTCCTGTAACAACTCTATAAATAAAATGATTCCATAGTATAACTCCAACGAGGCAAAAAGATAATATTTAAAAGTGGACTCACTCTGGCGCCAAGGAAACGAGCCTCAAGAAGTTCTTGCTTGCGGGGGTCCAGGCCCGTCTGGAAGTGGTTGCTATCCATCTTCACTCCTACTCCTGAAACACAGTCAAACTCAGTCAGAGACATGGTGGTATACTCCTGAAACACAGTAAAACTCAGTCAAAGACATGTCGGTATACTCCTGAAACACAGTCAGAGACATGCCCGTATACTCCTGAAATACAGTCAAACTCCGTCAGAGACATGTCGGTATACTCCTGAAACACAGTCAAACTCAGTCAGAGACATGTCGGTATACTCCTGAAACACAGTCAGAGACATGCCGGTACATCAGTCAAACTAAACACCAAAGAGTGGGCACACTTCACGTTTCACACAAACACAAACATCACCTTTCTAATCTCAGTCAAAGATCCTACTTCTTTTAAAATAATGTTGATTCACGACAAATATTTATAATAATTAAAGAAATTATTTAGTTTTTGATCATACAAAGAACGTACAACTTCACATTAGTGCCAACGTTTCATCAAAATATTTGACATCATCAGAAATGCGTGATGAAATTTACATTTTAATTGATATTTTCCTTCTTTTTTTTTTATTACACATTCAACTCTTGATGTCAAATAAATCAAGGCACTAATGAAATTATATTTCTCATGTATAATGAAAAACCCTGTTGGCTAATGGTGTTTACTTTGAGTATTAACTTACTATACTGTAAAGATTCCATTGAGTAAAGATCCCTTCTATAACTAAACATAAAGGACTGCCGCTGTAGATACAATCCGGTTGTTTGGTATTAAGGGGCTGAAAAAAGGGGTCCACTTGAGGTCTATTCGCCTGCACATTGACCTCCCCACCATACTAATGCTACTAGCACGAGTCGTGACTGTGCTCCTACACTGTGGACCAAACACAACTGAACACCCCCTCTATGGGTCACTCATCACTCTAAACAAAAAAAACGCACCAGTCTTCCCTTTACGAATAAGAACAAGCCACGAGTTAAGTTTGCGAACGACAATTTTAAACCCTTTAACCAATAAAACCGTATCTTCAAAGGAAACTGGAAAGAAAGGATTACGTATATTTTTAATTGATTTGAAGGAATATCAAAGTATACACTCCAATTATTTTCATTCACGTATGTTTTTATACAGCTTCTTTCATTATGCAACATTAGTAACATACAACTAAGCAGTTATAATATAAAGTTTTCAAAACTAAACGAAAAAAATTAATTATATAAAATACGACCATAAAAATAAATTCACGTATTTATCCATACAGGAATTAGTTAATGGTTGACTTCAATAAATGATATTCTAAATAAATTGCATTAAAAAATGAGGACCTCCAAACGGAGCATATTATCTGAATGGAAGGAAAAACGATCATACTAGGCATTATTTTACGAAAAGAAAGTTCTTAATATGATACATATTAGTGAATGACTAGAAAGAGTGGAGAGAAAAAGAGAAAGAGAGACGAAGAAACAGGGATAATAGTAAAAATAGGGATGAAAGATAAGGAGAAAGAGAGATAGAAAAGAATAAAAACAAAAAAAATAAACAAAACAAACCCTTTCAAGGAGTATTATAAAGAAATGTATTTATTTACTCTTTTTATAAAGCGATTTGTCAAAAATCATTAAACATTTACGTTTCGAGTAATTTTCATTTAAATATAATCTCTGTTTTGAATATATTAACAAATAACTAAATATCTCTCTTAATAAGTTAGGAGTTTTTTTAAAAACTGAAATCTTCCTTTAAGAAAGTTCGAAGCGTGGGTTTTTTTAACTATGAAGCTATAATTCTAATTATATAAGTTTCCCTTAGAGTTGTTCTGTTCATTGAAGTGCATTCTATTTAATTGGCTGATTATAAGAAAAACTCTGTTTAATTTTTATATAATTTTTTAAAATGTTACACAAATCTACATTATAAAACACACATATGTTGCACGTTCATTAATCTGTCTGAACTATAATCCCTGTTTATATATCATCTCTGCAGATCACTGATAAGCTCCATCAGTGGTGAAATGTTTTTCCATTAAATTCTACTTTTCCTCATATAAGACAACTTGTTACTGTTTGTATTCTCAGAACTACAGTACTTTTACTGTATTTCTCTCTTAAAACACCGCTGCATCTGCTGGCTGATTGCCAAGCCACTGTGCTACACAGAGGCAGGTGTTTCGGGATCAGTGATATGGCTGAATAAGCTGGGAGCACTAAATAATAGCAAAACAGGTGTTTCGGGACACCCAACAAAACCATAGAAGATCTTTTACCATTGGACCCAGCAAAAGTGCTGAGCTTCTTGGAGGCGTTAAAGCTAACTGGGGTACTATAGTACAGAAAGGGGGGGGGGAGTACAATAGTTCTTAGGACGCAGTACTACAATCACCCTCAACAAATAAATAAATAAATAAAAATGTATTATTAGAACTACAGTACTTCTACTGCACTTCTCTCTTAAAACACCCAAGTTTAAGTGTTGTAGGTTTAAAAATAATTCAATATGCTAAAGGTTTTATGATGATTTAAGAAAATTACTGAACATTTAACATATCTATAGCTGGGGATATTCCTACTTACACTAAAAATGATGACCACATGACTCCAAAAGTATAAAGTACCTCAGAGAATGCAAAGCCTGAAGACCAAACGACCACGAAGACGACACATTCCTTTACTGACTGACTCCCCCATTCTTGACATTGTTTACTGACCCGACAAAAACAGCAGGATGAGAATCTAGCAGTAGTGGGCCTCTAGTCCGGAAATGCTATTTACAACATGCACTGTTGTGCATGGTAATATTCGTTGGTTGTTGGTCGTTGATGTCTATAGCGAAAAATACGCCAGAACCCCAGCCCTGCTTGTGACAGGATCAAAAAGGTGGATTTCCTGCAGGTCTCCTAAGAAGTTATCCAAGGAGGTTTTCATGTCAATCCACCCCGACTATTATGAATATCATAGTCATCAAAGAAGATAACCGGTCATCCCCTGTACCTCAGACAATACAGAGTAGGGTAGGAGGGACAAATAACATTCAGAATCTGGAGTACTCTACATTTAACTTTACTATAAATCTATTATCAAGCTCTACTATCGTCAATTAAACTGTTTCATTTATTTTAACACGACTCCCTATAAACTGGGGCAAAAGTATAGACATTTGACAATTCACATTCACCGCAATAACAATCAGGTGAATATCTTGATTTATTTTAATGTTATTTTTATTTAGACAATTGTAATATAAATGTATGTTTGTAATAGTAAATCTGACAAGTGGCTATCCGCAGAAATTAATATTCATACTTTTTAGAATCATATTTATTCTTAATATATTATAAACTAGAATACCCGTGACTCTTGTGTCACACAGATTATTATAACAATAGTTATTGAAAATAATTCACTAAAGATGATTGATAGGGATAATTTTAATTGTTGTTTCTTGTTATTATGGCAGGGCAACCGATTCTTATACGGCCTCAGCTTTTGATATAGTATTCTTATATGATTCAAGATAAATACACAGTAAGCATATTTTATAAAATAAAAAGCATTTAAAAGTAAAAAAACATTTATTTTATCACATAAATAAATAAAATATCAATTCAAGTTATATACACAATAAAATATATTTAAAACAAACAAAACTTGTAAATTGGAATATTCAATTTATTTACCTAACATAAAATAACATTAATGAAAGGAATGCGTCTTTATAATATTCCTCAGAACATTAGTATTTCATCTGACAGTTGTGTTCAAGATTGATTGTAAAATTACTCATTTTTAACCTCTCATGTAGTAGTTTATTACATATTTGTTACATTTATTTATAATACATTCGCTCTACTGTCATCAGAGAGAACTCAAGCGACTGGCTACCCTGTATCAATACCTTTACTTTATTACCATTGTTTATATTATTTAAATTATAAACTCAAAATTTTTTTTGTTACATTTAAGTATTTTAAATATATATATTTATATATAAATATATATATTTATTTATATATAAATATATATATTTATTTATATATAAATTTATATATTTATAAATATATATATTTATATATAAATATATATATATATATTTAAATATACTTATTTTTAATATATTTGTGTTAATGTCATCGGCGAGCACACAAGCCAGTGGGCTACTCTGGCTCCATGCCTTTAGTTTATTAATAGTGGTTATATATACTACGCAAATATTAAATAAAAACAAAGTTTTTTTTTTACATTTATATATAATACATTTTCACTACTGTCGTCGGCTAGCACGCAAGACACTTGCTACCCTGGCTCCAATTTTCGGAATATAGTGATAATTTTCTTTTACTTAGCATTATTCAGGTAATAAATAATATATATTTAATTTCAGGTCTCTATCTTCACGGAAAATGGAGAACAAACAAACTCATGAACTTTATTTATATAGAGATTAATGAATTTCTTTAGCATGCAATTTTCATATTACGACAGTAATAATTAAAATGAAAAGTAAATTACTATAATATAAAGTTGTCTAAAAATTAGAATCTGTTTTGATATTAAGTACAAAAAAATACTAATTCCTATACTTCAGTGTCATCCAAAAATCACAGGTTTATTCACCATAACAAGATCTCTTTTAAATGGCATCAAGGTTTGCTAGAACATGTAACTTTTAGTGTTTGGAATATTTTCGCTAAACACCCAGTCAGGCATCATCAAATCTGTTCTTATGTCAAGGTATGAACATATTTTGGTATGAACGCTATATTTAATAGCGACTAGCTAAAAAAAGAGAGCGCGTGTACGATAAAAAGCGAGAAATAATTTTTTTTTTTGAGAGGGCCGGGGGTTGGAGGACTCTCTAAGCTCTCCGATGCTGATTCCTCCAGGGAATATTCCATCTCCCATTGTTTTCAACTAATCCCAGTCAAGATGAATTCCGAATTTCTTAAGAAACTCGAGACAAACTCGACAAGTTCTTTGCGTATTTTGTCAATTTCAGGTCCTAATCCAAAACTTGAGATCCTGTTTTGAAGCCAAGGCTTCACAGTCAAATAACAAATGGTATGTTGTTTCCTCCATCATGTTGTCTTTTCTACACAGAGAAAATCTATGTAGATGTTTTTTTTTAAATAATGGTGTCCTGTTAGAAAACCTACTTTTACTTTGATTAGTCTTTTAATTAGCCTTAATAGGTCATTTATAGCAAATAATCATGCTTTTAATGTACTAGTTAAAAAAAAGATAATATAAACACAAATAGTATGCTATACTATAATAAAGAACAATGTAATGTCTTTGTTGAAAGACCAAAGGCTAAATTCACATACGTGTACATAATATTCGCTTTAACAGTCAAAAAAGTTAAACACTTAACATTTTTATTCCAAACCTCATGAATGAAAATAGATAAACCTTTCTAAAGTAGTGCAATCAGTTAATATATGGTATTTACTCATTGTAGGGTAAAAAGCTAATGAAATGGTCTCCACATATAAAAATTTAATGGTATAAACAACGCGTTTCGTTGTAACACAGACACTCACCCTTAGTTAATGTCTGAAGAAGAACACTATATGTTCGAAACGCGTTGTTTATACGATTAAATTTTTATATTTGGAGACCATTTCATTAGTTTTTACCCTACAATAAATAAACCTTTGCTATATATATATATATAAATATACCATGATAAACGAAAAACGGTACGGCAGGACAGATAACAATTAAAATAAACAGTGACACATAAACTGAAACACAACAAAGACTCACTTTTCAATATTTCGACCGTAATGGCGGTCGTCCTCAGGAGAAGAAGTGAATTGACGGAGGGACGACAGATTTTATATATACGTGTATATCAAATTAATTCACTGAAAGCAATTCACGACTTAGATTTTCGTAAATGTTAACAGATACCATTGGCAAGAGTATCCCAACCAGTTATGCGACAAAATGGATGCGAAAAAAAGTCAAGTAAATAATAGAAACTTATTATTATTATTCAGATATTCTCTATATTTTTGATATCTCCTGATGAAGATGTTAGAAAACATCTGACTTGTTTTCGTATTATGAGTATATTACTCATCTTGGGGCGCTATTATACTTCTTTTCATGCGAGCATATCGCTTATGGTTATATAGTTATCTCTCTGTTTAATTTTACAATCACATGTCTTCGGTTTATTATTTTCGGAAACATTTTAGACTTCATGGTTTGGTTAGTGATTCAGTTTTTGTTTATTTCATATTATCGACTGCCGCATCATTTTTTCTACAGCCTGTTTTAGTAGAGGCATTGTGATTCTACAATATAAGTAAAATTATTCCACGTTTTAGAAAACTTGTAGGCAATGTCTACAATATCTTTTTGTTTAATATCTAAGTAATTAGAGTTTTTTAAAGGCTTGTTTATCTAAATTCCAGAAAAGATTATTATTACCTTTTTAACCGTAAAGGATACCTTCTACGCCAATTGTAATCTATATATGTTAAATATGTAGATACCCCGAGAGAGACTAATTTGCCAAACCTATTTTACTGGACTTGGTAAAGGGGGAGGAGGGGGGGGGGACGTAAAACATGTATTTCAATTGTAAAATCGATTTCAAAATGTTATCTTCAATACTTTCATTACAACATATTTCATATAAACGTCAAATGAAAGTAAGCAATTATTTCTATATTTTTTTGTATTTAAATTTATTTAAACTTGTATCTTTTTATATATAAATATGTAACCATGTATTTGTGTTTATGAATAGGTACGAAACATTTCCGTAAGGGAATAAGAACGAAAAATAAAAAAAAATCTGAGAACTTAGGTCAAATAAAATTAAGTAGAGTCGAATAATGGTCTTAATATTTTATAAGGGATTAACAATATTTTTTTGGAGTGTTTAAAGAACGAATTGATAGTGTTGATGAGAAATAACATGATGAATGGTTTCAGAGTTTGTCTACGAGAGCTGGCATTCTTCATAGCCTTTGCCCTGCTTCCTTGATATTGACTCATTCTTGGGCTATATGTGTGCCGCCACTATGTGACAGTTGGACAGTGGTTTGAGATGTGTGTAAGAGGTAACAACGCCTGTAGCACCCCGCAGGTTAGGCTAGTGCTTTGACTCGCCTCTCAGGCCTCAGTCCGCAGCGATTGTTGTTTCTGCTGTCTTGACCCGATTAGCCTACTGACGGGGATTTCGAGAAGAGCTAGCCCCCAGGCGCCCAGCCACGACCGCGATAAATCAATAGGTTTTGTACAGGGCGCAAGACATGCGTGCTGTACAGCCAGGATAATCTTAGTTAGACTGGCTCCACCCCGACCGCGCAACATTTATTCTTATCCCTTCAGACCTCTAAACATTGCCCTAAACTTACCAATTCAAAATGGAGGCCTTCCCATCTACAATTCCCTCCCCCACTAACAACACATTTGTACCAAACTGCCAACTTGGTAATGAAACAACGATCAGATATCAAAATTAGTGAACAGAATTCCTGCTCCAGAGCCGGTCGGATACAGACTAGTCTACTGAACAATTCATCGTTAAGTGGACAGCCACTTAACTCCGAAACCCTATCCAAGGGTTTCCCTTACATAACCTTATATAACCCTATAAGACTAGAATAGTTCTCTGAAGTATATGACCTCATACTTGGTAGATACCTCTCTATGAACGATTCAGTTGCTCACTTGTGTGCTGTGTACGTCCACCACAGTAAAATGTTCAGCCCAGACTGACAATCAGTGGAAATTTTTGAAACGAAATGAACAAATTTAAAAAAAAAAGATTATTAAAAATAAAAATAAAATTCTAAAGATTTGAATCAGCATCTATAGAAAATGTTTTGTTCTGTTCAGTCTGTTTAGGTTATTTTATAGTTTTATAATGTAAGCCAGATTTCTTTAGCATTCTCAACTTTTAATTTATGTATTTGATTTAAAGACAAAAAACAGAAAAATACTCGTATAATTCAATAATATCAACCAGCATCGTGTTAAGGAAAAAAAATAACAGAAAAGGGAAAGACCAAACCAGTTCACTATTAAAATAATATTTCAAAAGAATTTTACAAGTAATTTTAAATATGAAATAAAATATTCAAACTTGGGGCAACTTTATTTAGGGGTCACATTAGAATCGTGGTGCCCACCTCCGCGAGGTCCATCTCGGACACCTCAAGTTTGGGTGGCTAAACTTGGAGGTGACAAAAAGGGCAACACGTTAAATCGTCGGCCTGATTTGATATTTAGGTGTTATGGCTGGAAGGCTAGGGAGCACAGCTTTCAAAACAGGTTTCCAGGTGTAACATAACAATAGCGTTTCGGTTCGCGATTGAACTACTGCCAGAAAGCTTTGTTGAGACACCAGAAAGATATCGTGCTTTCGCTCTTTTCCTGACTATGAACACCTGTTTGAAATATCCACTTTAAGCAGTAAACGATGAAGTCCCAGAAGATAATAACAGTAAGCAACTGATGTCTACTTAAAGGTAATCAAATTGACCTGATACCTAAATGAATAATCCATGATGAAATTTCGGACATGAATCGTAAGATAAGCAACTCATACTGCTGGACTCACTTTTGTCTGGTAATGTTCCATAAAGACAGAGGATAGGTGAGTAATGGAGTTCGTTAGTTAGTAAAAACAGACAATGGAAGTGAGTTGAGTTGCAAACAGTTTGGGGGGGGAGAAATAACGGAAATAAAACACGAGCAAAACAAGGTCTTTCATTGCTTTCACCTCGCAAGCAGTCGCACTGGAAACTACAGAAATACTACCGCACTATTCCACTCAGTGCAAAAGTCTGTTAATAAATCCATACCTAAGGTAAGTCTATGAGGCATTCGCTATGTTACACTCAGACGACACTCTGGCAAACCAACTTTTGAAGAAATTATATAACATATTTATCG
Source organism: Hermatobates lingyangjiaoensis (assembly GCA_026182355.1). Classification (NCBI taxonomy): domain Eukaryota; kingdom Metazoa; phylum Arthropoda; class Insecta; order Hemiptera; family Hermatobatidae; genus Hermatobates; species Hermatobates lingyangjiaoensis. Next base: position 121,131 of record JAPFBL010000075.1, on the reverse strand, counting down.
GCTAAACGTATTCTATTATTATAATAATAAATAATGTTATTATAGGATATGATTATATTATTATAAACAATGGTAATAAAGTAAAGGCATTGATCCAGGTAGTCAGTCGCTTCCGTGCTCACCGATAACAGTAGTGAAAACATATTAAATATAAATGTAACATTGTCCTTATGCTGCCCTGGGTTGCTATAAAAGTCGTTATTCGACCCTCGAGTTTGAAACCCCTCATCTAGTATCATATTTAATAACATTATACCAAACTAATATTGTTTAATCTATTTCGTTACGATAAAAAAAAAGAAGTATACCAGATATGAAATTTATACTAAGAAACTATAAGAAACGGTCCACAAGGACTATAAAACTTTAAATTACACAAAGCACGACACAGAAAAAAAGAACACTTACAGAATTCAATATTTCGAACTGTTTTTCGTCATCAGGAGTAGACTAGAAGAGAGGATGAAGTGAGAGAGATCTCCCCCACGTCGAAGAACGAAGCGCGAATCATTTATAATAACAATCAGAGGAGGTTACGGCATGCCAAAAGGGGAGACAATGCAATAAAAAAAAAAAAAAAAAAACTCAGATTGCTTCTGCATATAATAAGAAATAAACATCACAAAAGGAAATTCAAATCTGTTTTCATACTGAAGATTACAGATCAAGGCGAGATGCTTTTCTCAACAAGCGCTTCTTATTTCATTTCATTCTTATCAACAACTGGTAATGTTTCAGCTGAACTGCAGTTTCTTAATGCTACTTTCTTTTAATGGTAACGAATAATTTATTTTTTTATTAGGAGGAGAGCAGTAGTCTTCTATTATTGCACTATGATCCATTACAAATTAAAGTTGACCTTCTATCACATTAAAACTTGAGACTTATCTCAAGCACACTAGAAGAGAGAAATGTATTAGGGAATTTCAAAAATTACGTCTCCACACAAAAAAAAAGTAATATCAAAACTAACAACGCGTTTCTAACATTTGGTCTTTTTTTTTTTAAAATCATTAGTTGTGCAATCCGTAATTGTGTGGCATTTACTCATTCTGAGTTAAAATGAATAAACAAACAAAAGTCTCCACACAAATGAAGTTTTATTCAACAGCAACAACGAGTGTCGAACACTTTGTGTTCATCAGGAAAACACCAAGGATGTGGTGCTGAAGGGTTGATACACTGAAAACAAGTAGGAAATCTGAAACCTGAAGAGGTTTTTTTTTTACTTATTGTAATTTTTGAAATTCCCCAATATAAGTAAATAACATTCTATAAGAGATTGCACAAGTAATGAGAGAAATGTATTGCAAAAATTACCTGTCTAATAGATTTAAGATTAAAATAAAACTATTTAATTAAATGTGAAAGATATTACTTGTACCACAGTCTGCACTAGACTTATACATATACATTATATAAAATAATAAAGTAACATTAAGGAAATTGAATTAAGTACAAGCGCAACAACTGATAAAAACTCAGTTAAATATTTCGAAATGTTCCTCGTTGTCATAAAGAAGAACCATATCCATGGCTTGAGATGCAAAATCCTACTCTCAACCCTTCTTAATCCCACGATCATCAAAGTTTCCTACTTAAACTAAAAATGATGACCACATGACTCCAAAAGTATACAGTACCTCAGAGAATGCAAAGCCTGAAGACCAAACGACCACGAAGACGACATATTCCCTTACTGACTGACTCCCCCATTCATGACAATGTTTACTGACCCAACAAAAACAGCAGGATGAGAATCTAGCAGTATTGGGCCTCTGGTCCGGAACTGCTATTTACGACATGCACTGTTGTGCATGGTAATATTCGTTGGTCGTTGGACTGGGACTCTACAAACCTGTCTTTGTTAACATCTCAATCCAAGAGGATATCTTCTTGGTGATAACGGCTGTCGAAATGTTCAAATCAGCATTTGTCAGTGTTCTTCTATGTATTTTTCGTGTTTCGTGCTTAAGAATGCCACCATATTTCCCTCATATAAGTTTAATAAGTTTTTTTTAATTTTATACATAAAACTCTTGTATGTAAATACTATAATACAGAAATTTTTCTAAGGGTGGATTCGGTTTCTCTAATGTATGAAACGTAAAGATAATTTGAAATAAGGCAGTTCTAAGCAATGTACAGACAAAACCTTTCTTTTATTTATATAGATACCGAAGAAGTTTGGATATACTTCATCTAAATCTTTATATATAAAGTTCGTGAGTTTATTTGTTTGTTTGTTCACCCAATTCCCGTGGAGATAGTCCTGAAATTAAGTATATATTATTTATTACGTGAATAACGTTAAATAAAAAGAAAATCATCAGTATATTTCCAAAATTAGAGCCAGAGTAGTAAGTGACTTGCGTGCTCGCCGATGACAGTAGTGCAAATGTATTATATATAAATGTAATAAACAGTTTTTTTTTTAAATTAATATTTGCATAATATAAATACTGGTAATAAACTAAAGGCATGAAGCCAGGGTAAATTCATGAAGACCACACTGGCTTGTGTGCTCGCTGATGACAGTAGCACAAATATATTAAAAATAAATGTAACAAAAAAAATTTTTTGAATTTAAAATTTGAATAATATAAACAATGAAATAAAGTAAAGCTATGGATCCAGGGTAGCCAGTTGCTTGCGTGCTCGCCGATGACAGTAGTGACAATATATTATATATAAATGTAACAAATATATAATAAACTACCAAATTAGAGGTTAAAAATGAATATTTTTAGAAAAAACTTGAACACAACTGTTTAAGAACAGAATACGAATATTCTCAGGTAATATTTTATGTTAGGTAAATAAATTGAATATTTCAATTTACAAGTTTCGTTTGTTTTAAATATATTTCATTGTATAAAAACTTGAATTGATGTTTTATTTATTTATATGATAAAATATTTTTTTTTTTACTTTCAAATGATTTTTATTTTGCTAAGTATACTTACTGTGTATATTTCTTGAATCATGTTGAGAATACTATATCAAAAGCTTGGGCTAATATAAGAATCTGTTTCCGTGCCCTAATAACAAGAAAGAATTCAAATTTTCCCTGTCAATCATGTTCAGTGAATTTATTTCAGTAACTATTGCTATAATTTCTGAGTGACTCAAAGGGTCATGGGTAGTCTAGTAATATAATAAAATGCATATAGTCGACATGTTTCAAGCCCTCGGTAGTCATCATCAGGATGTGAATGATCCTTGTTTTTAGCTTTCTATCTAAGATTTTTCATCTAAGATCATTTTATTTCTTTTTTTTAATATTTTTTATCAACCGAAAGTTAATTTTAATGAAAACATACTTTTATAATATTCCAAATCCGACTACTCCGCAATTTATCGGAACTAAGTTTATAGAGCAGGTATTAAAGCCTGACTCTTCACTAGTAGAGATATTCCGGCTAAGCAAAACCACTACACCAGATTATATAATTTATGCTTTACTTATCTGTTATAATAAAGGAAACGCAACACAAGAACTGCAGAAAGTTTGTGTTTCCTGAATTCTTAACGCAAATACCCCATGGTACCGAATGTGCGCAGTTTAAATCTAGTAAACACAGGCGCAGAGATTTTCTGTCCACTATATCAAGGGTATTCAACCTTTTATACATCGCGACTCATTCGTGACGCCAACATTTTTTTCGCGACCCTTTAGTGAGAACAAAAACAAAATTAACAACAAAATAAAAAAAGGGAAAATTAAAATAAATTTGATCAATAGTAACTTTAATGAGATTGCTGTGCCGCATTAATCATAAATAAATTATTTATTTAATTTAGTCCTTTATTTTCTATTTAAAAATAAGTAATTTCAAACATTTGGCGACTCCCGTTTAACCGTTTCACGACCCTTAAGGGGGGTCGCGACCCACCGGTTGAAGACTCTTGCACTATATCATCCATTGAAGGGGATGGAATATTAAGTCATCTTTGACAATAGAAATTCCTAATAAACTTGCACACAGTTAAATTTCAGATTCACAGTGTTTGCCTACTTCCTAATATGACATAATTATACTCACCATGCATCATCATTGACATTTAGAATACTGTAAAGATGAAAAGCGTCTAAGTGTCTTGAAGATTCACACTATAATAAACATTATTTGTTCAAAAGCTGGCACATCATTCTATGGCATTTTTGGTATCGTTGGAACGAAACTGTTGAGTAGTCAATGACCTGCCAAGCTATTACTCCACCACTTCAACAAATCACAACACCTGTAATTCATTCCATTGGTTCGACAAAGTTTTGTTTCTCGTAGCTAACTCGAGTTGATAAAATATTCTATAATAAAAATTTAAATCAACGAAGTTGCTTTTTTTTAAAATCATCGAGATAAGTAACTCCGTCTGGACGACACCATGACTGAATACCCAGATTCTCGTATTCGGGCTTTTCCCAGGTTGCATGCCCACAGAAAAATTACTTTATTCGATAGAGTCTTGTTGAATGGTAGAATAGATTTCTTTTTATCATAAACCCCTTCAGCAATATGTATTCCAGTAAAATAAACGATTTAAAAAAAAAAAAGTTTGAAACGATTTCTGGATGAAAAATGAAAAAATCATAATTTAATCTTCGCTTTAGTGGTCATATTTAGTTTAATGATATAAACACATAATATAAGTGTTTATGAACAAGACTGGATTCCTCAAGAATCTTATAGATTCAGCAATATGTTACAGCCGTTCATTAGACCAACTTCAAACAATCCAAATAATTTCAGGCTTACCATTTATTATATAGATATCTCAGTAAAAATATTCTAGTAAATACATGCATATTATTATTATTATTACCGCTGAGGTTAGTTGTGATTAAAGATGGACAACGTCCGAAACTGCTCCAACGACTCCAACATCATCGTACGAGGTATGACGGTTTGCTATATTAATAATATAAATATTTTAGTAAACTACACTACTTACATACACTACTTAGTACGACTAAGTTAATGAATAGACGTAAATATATCTTTCACGTAAACTGTTTAAGCTTGTAGCCTGAGGTTGGCTAAAATGCATTAAGTTTTTTGAGGGACTATAGTCATTCTTCAGGGGTATGCAAAAAGAGTGAGTTTTACTCTACCATTTGTAATTGCAATCTAGACAAGGTTAGCTCTCGTTATACCAACATAGTACCAGTTAGGTTATAATAAAAAACATGCCTTAAGGAATATGGACCCCGGTGGTCACTCCCCTCCTCCCAATACGAAAGGCTTTTCTTATATCGTTATAAATCATTACCGCTCCATCACATTTAGTTTTTAAGTTGTTTATATTAAACTTGTAGAGATTAGCTGCATAGTAGAGCAGTATTGACCACTTATATATATATATTAAGTTCACAGAAGGTTTCTTGAGGATTTTTGTCATAAAAATTCAACGTTTCGCCAAAAGTTGTTTGGTATTCTCAAGGCTTGTTTTTGAGGAAACACTATTTAACCGTCCATCCTTCATTATGATTCATAACAGATTATGATCTGTCATGATGCTGATAAATGTACGGTTAAATAGTGTTTCCTCAAAAACAAGCCTTGAACGTTGACATATAATCAGGAGTTGAATTTTTATGACCAAAATCCTCAAACAACCCTTCTGTGAACTTGAAAAATCAGTGGTCGAGAAGCTATATCAATATATTTATATTATACGGTGTAATCTAAATAACTAAACATTTAGCTATAAATGTAAACTCATCACTTTGAGTCCTTTTCAAGAGGTAACGATTAAGATAGAGTAAGAATGTTTATGGTCCGTTTTCATTCTCTTTATAATGGATACGTTCCACAACCGATCGAATAAAGAAAATAAATCAAGAGGAATGACGAGTTTTTATTGCAATAATAAAGGAATGACCTCTAGGGTAGCAGTAAGTGCATAGTACGACTAATTTCTCAGCAAAGAAGCGAGAAAACCTATAAACTCTTTTAATCCTTTAACTTTTACGAATAAATAATATTTTATTATAAAAAAAGTAAAATGAAATTAACACTATTCAAGAACTACACCTTCAAGAAAATTGACTTCTATCAATGGTAAAAAAATAAAATGCACCTGTTTTGATTTATTCATGTTCTTGCTCCTCTCGGTCCTTATATGATAAAACAGAACAGGTTGATGTTTTTTTTTAAAATAAAATGGACCACTGTCAGACATGGTCTTCCACATAAATCAGTCTAATACAACGAGTTAGTAACGGCGCAGTAGTGAGAATAATCTTCTTGTGTCCTCCGTACAGAATACACCTTGCAGCTAAGATCTTGATAATATGATCAGAAATAAAGAAAAACTGCAGCTTTCAAACTGACGGTACCAGGACATTGACTTCAAAATACTAAAACGAGTGTAAATGGTTCTGATAATCAGGATCAAATGGTGATATGAGAATTAATTTAAAACATTTCGACCTTTTTTCTGCTTGAGGTGACACTGATAAGCGAGAGTATTTATATTAACAAGTACGCTGTGAACAGATTTACCTTTTTCTTCTTTTATAAATAAAAAGAATTCAACGCTTTAAATAAAAATGTTAATCTGGCAAACATATGGATGAAGAAGACTGAGGAGTTGTGTAAGGCATCTAAACGAGGTCCAGGCTAGAACACGACTGAGGAGAGTTGAGAAATACCTTTCTAATCGAGAAACACTTGCTACACCAGGTATCACTCTAGTCCTAACAAAACGAAGTGTCGTCTGCATTCATCACAAGTGATGCTCACTTCAGAAACACTCTGACAATCATTTCGGCACACCATGTGACAACGTGGCTGCTTGTAATCCTCAACTCCGCAAAATATATTCACATTCGCTTGTTTTATTCATCTATTTATTTAATCTTCCCTAACTTCATCAGATTTCACCCATTTACAATAAACACTGAACATAATGACCAGTTGTTTGCCAGGATCAACACCAACACCACAAACAAACAAGTTAGTTTCACACAACAACCTTGTAAGAACTCAAACATGCTAACATCAAACTACAGCTTACAAAGTCATTTAAATCGCAGTCAATTTACAGAAACGCTAAAATATAAACGAATTGGAAACCAAAATTACGAAGTTTTAAATCAGGGGTTCTTAACCTTCGAATCATTCCAGACCCCCCAATGGATTGTCCAGTATGGTACCATACCCCCTTCACTTGACTGTTGAAATAATTATTACCAATCCTATTATTTGCCCATATATCTTCCAAATATACCAGTATCTTGAATATCCTGGACTTTATATATGGATTGCGAGGAATAGAACATGAAAAAATCATAAGCATTGATCATTTTTTTTACATTTCTAGTGAAAACAAAATTAAAGCTACAGTCCATTTTTATTACACAAAAGAAGAAAGAGAACATAAATGTAATTTTTTTTTCCTAAATCGACAACATAAAACATACTTTTACTAGCCTAGTGAGATATTTGCTGTTGTTTTTCTGCAATCAAAACATCGAATCGTGGTACAGTTACAGTTAAAATTTAAACGAATCTATTATATAAATAGGTATAACAATATGTTTTTTTTTAACTCTCACTTTGTGTCATATAAAGCGTAATATTAAAATCTAAAGTGTGACTAAGATCATTCAACTAGTGAGATCCCTTACCGGTGTTAAACAGAACAAAACGTTTCCTCAGTCGGAAAATAATAGCTCCACCTTTGAATACCATGCGACTTGTGGTTCTCATTTCACGCACTGCATGCCACGGTATCTATGCAGTTCAATATGTAACACGAGTAGCCCAGCCCGCCTCCGCTTGGCACCAGTTAACAAAAATAATAATTAATTTTGACAGTTTATATTCTTTAAAAATCATGCTACAACGCTTTTGCAGTTCTGTATTATAGACCTTCACTAAATTTCAATTGCACAGGAATTCATCAGAAATAAACTATATCCAATAAAAACGAACGTAATACAAACTAATAACTAAAAGGTTATCAAATTCACATAAGGGGTTATTGAGGATTTTGGTCATAAAACATACAACTCCTGATGATCAGCCGACGTTTCGCCAAAAGTTGTTTGGCATTTTCAAGGCTAAAAAACAATTTATTAAACGACATAAGTAAAGCAAGATAAATACATCATCGAACACCATCCAACAGAAAACAAACGACACAAACAACAATGTCGTTTGTTTTCTGTTGGATGGTGTTCGATGATGTATTTATCTTGCTTTACTTATGTCGTTTAATAAATTGTTTTTTAGCCTTGAAAATGCCAAACAACTTTTGGCGAAACGTCGGCTGATCATCAGGAGTTGTATGTTTTATGACCAAAATCCTCAATAACCCCTTATGTGAATTTGAAATATCAGTGGTCGAGAAACTATATCAATAATAAAAGGTTATCTATCAATTTAATATTTGATAAATCTATGAACCGTCGAATAGAACATTATAATTTTTCTTATCAGGGGATCGGTCAATTTTCCAGGTTGAAATAACCTTAAACTTTCAAAGCTGATGTTTCGGTTTTATTTAAAACCCTTCCATAGACCTACAATACTAAATGAAATATAAGAAACCAAATAACAATCAACAATTATAAAGATGTCAAAAAAAAAGATACGTACAACATAGTTGTTTATTTTGAACTGATATATATATTAGAATGTTAACTGAACTGAACTGAAAAATGACAAGATCAACAGTACTTTTTTTAAAATTAAAAAAAAAAACAATGAACCATTACGAAAAAGGTTTAAAATGAATAAGTTTAGGAATGGAAACTTTAACTCAACTAAGAGTATAAGAAAGAACGAGTAAGTAGAACACAAAGTTGTTGTTCCTATTTACACTAATAGACTTACATTAGTAGATGCTTCCGTCATGCTTTGTATACTTGGTGTAGGCGTTGTTCGACCGGTTTTGGATGTTCCCGTCTTTAAGCAGAACTGATTAGTCATATATTATGGCATACTACGAATTTGTTGACTATCAATTCAATTGTGGTTTTATTTTAATATCCCTATCGAGTAGATATGTTATCAAACTTTATTGTAAAATTATTACCATAGTCATAGTAAAATATCTTTCAGAATGAATTAAAAGTCAAATTTTGTTTCAATTTATTACAAAAATAACCTTTCTAGAGTGAGATAAAAAAAAAATCAGGTAGGGTTGCTGGTGGTTTCACAATAATTTTCACGTCCTTGAGGTAGTAGCTAGTTTTAGGAGGAAAAAATGGTGTCTAAAATCACACTTGACCAAAGAAAGTGACTTTCCTCCAAAGAAAGTGCAATATATCCAGAAGAAATAAGACTCATCTATAGTAAAGGGCCCATGATTCATGTGTAAAATATGAACTTGACACATCAACGCCTGTAGCGTGGCCACAAACATTTGGATACATCAACCCCCACCCATACACATACACTTCACACATGCATACATACAAATCATAGAAAAAACGTCAAGAAAGGGCTTTTGGGACCTCAAAACATGTAGATCCATCAAAATTTCGTAAACAAATTTATTTTATAATCGTTGTACTTTACTTATAATGAAGTAAAAGTTCTTATTCTTTTTGTTGGCAACCAGACTAAATAGATATTGTGTTTATCTCAGAGATAACTAGAAGCTTAATATATCATCCTACATTGAACATTCAGTCTGGTGATTGACCAGTTTTGGTTTCTTTACATCTTCAAGAGTGACTAATTCCAGCTGGAAGAGTTGCTACTGTAGATGAATATCTTGCAAAACTAGTTGAGCAGGAGACTGAACTTTCGAGGTAAGACAATATTAAATTCTAAACTTGCAAAAAAAAACTCAACTAACAGAACGATTAAAACTGAATTTTACACCTGGCATAAAGGCCAGGTTAGCTCAGTGGTTAACGTACTCGCCTCTGAACTGATAGGACCGGGGTTCGATCCCCACCTGGCGCTCGATTTATTCACGCGGGAGGTGAATAAATCTGAGTACGTCGTCCTACGGAGAAGGACGTTAAAATATAAACGATGTCAGGTACTTGTTAAAGATCCCTACTCTAAATATACTTGAGTTAGGCAAAATTTATGACTACCACTGTAGAATCAATCTTCATTGTGTGGTATCACAAAGGACCAATGCTGTCCTACGTGTGTTCCCTTGTGGGACTACCACTGCAACCTAACACCTACACCTGGCATATTATTTCTGACTAAAATTAGCATTTCTTGTTATTTTAGTATTAGACTCTGCTACGAATAGAGGAGCACAATATCACCATCTAGCTGTAGATTTGGTTGCCATAGTGGGATTTGACTGTCGAGTCAGCAGCACCATGGTTAGTCGGACAGAGCCCCACCATTTATTACGACGTCCTCTCATTTGTGTTGGACGTTCAGTCACTGTAACACTGATGCAGCAACACTTGAATCATGAGTCACTGTATGAGATATATTTCATCTTCTCCGACTTTATCATAGAGCTAGCTTCAGACGTCGACTCATATCATTAGTAGAAATTCTGTACAGTTCTTCAAAACTCATTTGATATTAGATTAGTTTTGGGGAAAACACATAAAAGACGTTAAAATGCAAAAATTTCCGTGCACTGTAATATAAAGGAGTTACAGATTACTGTTGAATTACAAGTATTGAGTAAGTGAGAGTAGGAGTCCAATAATTTGTCAAATAGATTATTACAGTCCTGTCAAAGAGTTGTATGGATTATAGTTCCTAAATACTAGTTCTAGTCTAGGGACAGGACAGGGTCTTATGAAGCCTGGGGAAGGCTAATGCCCGGATTAAGGGTCTAGACAAGGAGATTTTGACGACGCACAGTTTTATTCCTAAAACTCAATGTTTTCTGACATCAAATCCCTTGCCATCTATATTCTGGAATATAACATTTCCCAAGCTATAAGACAGGTGCATTTCCTCTGGTTAATTCAGAAGCTTGCATTAAACGAGCTGAATCATTTTCAGGGCTTCACTCTAACCACAAATCTTCAACTTTTATTATCTCTTAGAGCCTTGACGCTAGTCCTAACACTTCTACTCTTACACAACGATCATGATAAACATCAAAAATGTGACTAAAAACATTCTAACAGTTCTTCACAGAAGTTGAAGTAAGATTTTGTGAAGACCAGTTCTTTCAGTTTAAATATCACAGACCCATTTCTGAATTTCTACTGTGGTTTAGACATTGATTTCGACTTAACATGTTTATAGTGAAAACAAACAAGATTTCCCAGTAAACACGTGAGTTAAAAAACAACATAAGAGATTTAGAAACGCAGCAAGTTCTTTCAACCAAACCAACTATTGGTTGTTATATAAAATCTGACTCTGGAGAAAGATTTTAACTTGAAATTAATTTTTATCTGTATATAAAGGAAAACTTCATATACTGGTAAGAACACTAAAATTAAACAAAAAACAGAACAAACAAGAACCGCCTTACAATGTAGTTTGTGGACATCCAAAGTGTGAATGTAATCTATTACAAATAATTAAATTGAAAAGGACACACAATAGTTAAATGAAGGGATGATAAAAAAAAAGGGAAAATATAAATTATATAACTAATACAGCCAATTCATTAAACAGTACTTGTTTTTGTAAAGTTGAATGCAGGAAGTGGAATAACTCCTATCTTCAGACAAATAAGATGAACCCAGATAGCCGATAACCCTCCCGGGTGGGGTCGGATATTAGCCACTACTGTGGACAGACATGAATGGTACAGATCCCCTTTCCCTGTTGATATGAATGATAAGAATGGTAAACTTGATGTTTGATCGTACTTTAGAACTAACGAACAAAAACAAAATTGATGATATAAGTACTAAAAAAATAAGAAAGGCGATTTTTAGTTTTAAACACATAACTAACAATGTAATGCAATGCAAACAACTAGATAACATAAATATTATAAAAAAGAAATGAAATAAGTGACAAGGGTTGGTTGTCTGGGACATGGTGTCCTATGAACGATGATGCGACCCCAAGGGACGATAGTCACATCAGATGAGCACGCTATACGATGATTAAGTCAGCAGTGTATTCAGGTATTATTTTTATTTGGAGTAGGCATAATAATCATGAATAAAACGTTGCAATAGTTTTTGTGCAGATGTTTATCAATTTATGATGGTGATTTCCCTCACGATTGAATTAATTATTATGAAATGAAGAAATGAAATGAAGAGATTATGTGTGAAAGGTGTGAGATAAAGAGACGAAGTAGAGGCCAGTGAAAAGAGGATTAGGAGAAAGAAAGGGTTAGGAGAGGGAGAGAAGGAAGTGGTAAGTAGGTTGGGATCGATGAGAAGACTCACCTGGGATTCTGTGGCGCACGACCATGGTGATGGTTGAGAGGAAAGCAGGCTGGCACAGCAACCTCCCCTCAGCACAAAGTGCATCCGGACTGAGCTCCCACCCCCGGCCGCCAAAAACTACCCTGCCCCCACCACTCTAATTAGCCATATCACTCGGGCTCCGTCAGCCAGGTACAGGGTGAGCAAGGCACGGTGCTTGGCCGGACTCCGCCGCCGAGGCACAGGCTACCCCACTCTGTCAATCGAAAAGGCTATACACCCAGTCACGCTTCGTATCAATAATGCACTTGAGCTCCTTAAATATAATCAAAATATAGCATATCATCAAACATACCAAGTCAATTATATTTGATGCACAAAACCCAAGCAGTCCACTTGTTAAAAACGCAGTAACCTGTTAAGTCTATTTAATGCTAACCTATTTTTTAGTAAAAGGAAATTCAAATGTCCAAACGACAAAAATATTGTTATTTAACGCATTTATATCTATATACATAATATATATATATATATATATTGTAAACAGAAAAATGATCCAAAACGACAACAAACGGTTCACAGTAAATCACAGACATCACATCACAGTCAGTAAATTGGGAAACGTGAAACATATATATATATATATATATATATATATAAAAAGATTACACATAAGCACGTGAAATAACAATCAATGATTAAACCACAATATGAAATGGGGAAAAAAGACTAAGATCTTTCAACCGTAACAAGCGGTCTTCGTCAGAGTCAAAAACCCAACTCCCATTTCTTATTGTGGTTTGATCATTGATTGTTGTTTCACGTGTTTATGTGAAATCTTTATATATATATATATACACTTTAACACATAGAAAAGAACACAGAAAGACACTACAGAACTCACTTCGATATTTCGACATCCGTCGTCATCGGGAAGAAGTGCGAAGTACTCGCGTTGAGAAGCAAACTACTACCCAGTATATATCATATATATATATATATATATATATATACCGATCTAAAGTTGTGAAAACGATCCGGAACTCATATATATATATTGTATATATATATATATATAATATATATATATTGTAATGTTATCTTATTAGTCTAGTCTAAGGTTTTGTCCGGTTAACATTGTTGTTCCTTTAAATAATGTAAATTTCATTTTCTTAGTTAAAAAATTCTTACTTCTGCCTATGAAAAAGGTTTTAAATAAAACCGAAACGTTGGCAAAGAGAGTTTGATTTTTTATCCTGGAAAATTGACCGAACCCCGATTAGAGAACACACCTATTCTATCAAAAACGGTCGATATATTATTGAATCTGTTATATATATATGAAATCAAGAGGGGGGGGGGGGTGTAATTGTATCTGGTTAGCTCATAGAGTTGAATCAGAAAGTCTTAATTTGTGTACTGTTGGACTGAAACATCAGGTTGGGCATTTTTAAATAGAGAAAATATAGAAAACTATTTAACCAAAAACCTAACTACCATAATATACAGTAAGGTAGAGGAGTAGAGCAGTGTAGAACACCTCACCCTGATGGCAAAACTCACCCCGCCTAGTCTCTGCCTTTGTTTTGAATCTAACTCACATATAGGAAGGAGAAAAAAAATTAAATATCCATTCTAATTCGATACTTATAAAGATGTAAATTACTTTTCAATTCAAATTTACAGTTTTTTTTTTATTGTATTGCAGAATTCCATTCGATTCAAAACTTCGACACCAAGTTTTCTACGAAAATAGTAGTTTTGACGACCCCTAAGTTTTATAAAGTAGGTTTTGTAAACTGGTGGGTGGGTAGTATGTGTGTGAGCTTTTATTAACCCCCACAATAATATTACATGCCTTTTCTTTTACGATATAGCACTTGTAACAACAGTTGTTTTTATAAAGTCACACATAAATTTCAACCAAACCAATTATTTATACTCAATAAGTCAAGTAAATTCATCTAATTACTAATTAATTTAAGTAAATTACTCAATATATTTATTTACTTAATTTTAAATTGATTATTTTTTGGGTTTGTTTGGTTAAAATTTATGTGTGACTTGATAAAAACAATTGTTGTTAAAAATGCTGTATCCTAAAAGAAAAGACATGTAATATTATTGTAGAGCATGCTAAAATAAAGATTTATTTGTGTACGAGTGTGTGTGTGTGATTGTATGCTTATGTTTTCCGTGTGTCATCACATCATCTTAAAAACCAAATCAGTTATACATAATCACTGAATTTCATATTTAAGCTACTGTTAGTCCTGAGTCCAATACAATGGTAGTAGACATCACTATTACAGTTTTCTAGGATTTTTATCTAAATATAAGATAAAATATCTAAAATTAAAATGTTATCTAAAAGTAAGAAATTGATTTTTCTACTTGATATGAATATTTTCTTTAAAATCACTAAGATTATAGTTTATTAGTTGTTATTTAACATATACAGGGTGATATTCGCGTTGAAATTGACCTTTAGATTAAAAGACCTTATCAACACTTTTAAAATAGAGATAAATAAACTTTTAATGAACTCTGATTACATTGATAGGGATAGTAAACAAAAGGCAGTAAAAACAGATAATAAATAGTAAATTATAGCAAAAAACGGTTAAACTTAGGAAAACAAGCTAGAGAAATAGCATTTGTTAGGTAAATAATGAACCAGGAACTTAACGTTCATCTGTCAACAGGCTTTGGTGAGGAATTAGCAAAAACTTACATGTTTTAAATAACCATTTCAGTGAAACTTATAATTTCTTAAGTTATAATATTAGTATTGATAGCTGTTATACGAATTTATAAGATCTCTTCAAGATTTTAAGAATTTATTCAGTTTTTTTTAAGGAATTTATTTTAAGATAGAAAAACTGAATACTGAACGTCTTCAGCTGCAGAGCCTGCTTATCACTCTCATCATCATGTTGTAGATATAGACCCCATAACCATGTATATTTTCAAACTATATCAACATGGCAACATGGCAATGCATGTTTATTTTTAGACTAAAGGTGTGCTTTGCGTAATGACATCAGAACGATGTTTATAATAATTCGAATTTTTTGGCACCTCTTCCGATCACTTTAAATTTAATTTAATTTTGTTTTGAGTTACTAATTAAAGAAATGATTCCCTTTATTACAAATAAATTTAACTTTAAATAAATTTCAAGCATGTCTTTTCAAATACTGTCTACTTACTTCTCAATCTGTAAAGGACATAAGGAACAAAAATACAAACTATAATATAATATATAGTATACTATACTCGTATATATCTCTACTTATATATAATAAGCCGTATATAATATACAGGCCAGCAGAGATCTAGAATATGTGAAACAAGGCGATTCAAAACACGCTTTAATTATTTATTTATTTATTAAAATATCGCATCTTATTCTTTTCCTAGTTTTTAATGGTACTCTCATGAATACTTTAAAATCAAAAATCAAGTACAGTTGTGAAAATCTGATTAAATCAGAAAAAGTGAATTATTCCATGCTATTTTCTGTCATATTATAAGAATAATGGATAAAACATATGCTTTCTTGTAAATAAATACTGATGGAATACATTAAATGACAAAATGTTTCACATCAATATTTAAGCATTTACTGTAACTTGAACTAGAAACGCTTTAAGGATTATATAACAGAAAAATATTTTGTATGTCAAACAAAACCAAGGTTATACAAACAAAAAAGAATGAATGGAGTCGAACAGACCTATTTGTATCGAGAGAATGCCAGCTTACCGTCTTAGTCACATTACGAAGGAGAAGAAAAATGTATAGAGAGAGAGAAGGGAGTGTGGCTGTAGGTGTGAAATTGATTATCAGAGATGTCGAGAGGGTAGGAAGGAAGGATGGGAGGAGATAAAATAAGGAAGAAGATAAATCTGAAGAAGGGGGGGGGAGAGAGAGAGAGACAGAGAGAGAGGGAGGTGTAAGGAAATAAGGGCAAGAGATGGAAGAGAATGAGAGAAGAGATAAAGGGAAAACAATTAGTAAGGAAGAAGGGAGTGATTGAGTAGAATTCAGTGAGACTACAGAAGGGGAGTGGAACTGGAATGATTTAGAAAGAATTAAAAAGAAGAAAAATTAAAGCAAAGGAAGAAAGATACAGCGAAGAATGAAGGCAAACATAAACAAGAATGAGAGAACATAATGCAGTCATACTGGAAATGGTGGAATGCTTGGAAAGAAGTGAAGGTTAGGTTAGGTTAGGTTGCAGTAGCAGTCCCACAAGGGAACACATATAGACCTAACATTGGGCCCTTTGTGATACCACACAATGGAGATTCATTCTACAGAGGGGGTCCTAAATTTTGCCTAACTCAAGTGTATTTAGAGTAGGGATCTTTAATAAGTACTTGACTTCGTACAGGCTCGAGACCGACGGTTTAACGTCCTTCTCCGAGGGACGACGTATTCAGATTTATTCACCTCCCGAATGAATAAATCGAGGGCCTGGTGGGGATGGAACCCTGGACCTATCAGTTCTGAGGCGAGTACATTAACCACTGAGCTAACCTGGGTCCCCCTAGAAGTGAAGAAAGAAATGGAGAAGTACAAAAGAGAAGGAAAGGAAAACATAGAGAAATGGAGGGGTGAAGAACTGTGGAGAAGATTTTTGTGAAAAAGACAGCTTTGAAGAATGAAAAAGTGAACATTTGATAGTAACCAAATAACAATAAGGAGTTATTTGAAACATTTTTATCGGTAAATAGTTGAGAATGGAAAGCCAGGCAAAAGAGGATATTTTAGTTTGAGAGGAATATGTAGTCTCTACTGGTGGAAGAGGTGATAATGGAAGTGGGCAGACAACATGGCCGGTGGGACAGTAGCCAAGGACAAGCCAGTCACTCTGTCGGTGGAATTAGGAAGTTGGGGGGTGAGCGATGGGGCTGGTGAGCTTAATAAGGGAGGAAAGGCTAATGGCAAATCGATAGGGAGGGTGAAGTGCACGCCCAACTTGCAATAACAGATCACCAAGGCTGCTTTGATATAGCGCTCGCTACACGAGGCCATCTTACATTCAGTTCAACTGAATCCAACGCAGTCTCATGTCCAACAGTAAACCAGCACCCACTCCTGTATAGGCCTCTGACAAATGTTTTATGGCCACAATAAAAAAGAACCACTCTATTGAAACAATAATACAACAGCCGCAACACCACAACTACAAAAAAAAGTATTACACATTAAAAACATTGTCAATGGTTTATCCCACCGACATTAACTAGCATCACAGACCTGCTCTCTCAAAGCACATATTAAAAACACTCTGAAGATTCACTTTGGATTTTAAAACATTATTTGACATAAAAAACATTAATTACAATATATTAAAAAAATTAAAAGAAAAATCCGACCAAGAATTCAAATTACCGAAAAAAAACTTTTATTTCACGCCTAGTATTTTATAAACATGATCACAATAAAATAATTCCAAATAAATATATCACCTATACAAATGCTGTTCGTTAACCAACTGTGGTCAGGATATTATATAAATATATATAAATGTTCAAACGACAATAAGAAATAAGAAAGTAGACCAAGATCTTTCAATTGTAACAAACGGTCTTCGTCATAGTCAAATCCGAACTGACTCTGAAGATTCAGTTGGATCTTATTACATATATATATATATATATATATATATATATATATAATATATATATATGATGAAACCACAAAATGAAATGAGAAAACAAGACTAAGACCTTTCAACAGTAACAAGCGACTCTACGGTTTCTTTCAAACCCAACTGACTCTAGTAAGTTTCTTAGTCTTGTTTTCCCATTTCATTTTGTGGTTTGATCATTGATTGTTATTTCACATGTTTATGTGAAATCCTTATATATATATATATATATATATATAAAGTAATGATACAAAATATATAAATAAAAAAAAGTAAATAATCACTCATTACTCTATAATTAAACACCCTATTGAAAAAGTTTTCAGGAGATCACTAATCAAATATATATATATATATATATTACCCGTTACGTCTACAACGTGCTTGGTATCCCTTTCTCTTTTCTCCTGAAGACGGATTGCCCGAAAATTTGAGTTTGTAAGTGTGTTTCTTTACTTTGTGTGCTACCTATCTTTAATTTTGAACTGTTATATATATACCATGAGTCGTTGTCTGCCTGCGGAGCGACTCGTTTCTATCTTCCTGATGACGAGGACATCGAAATATAGTAGTGAGTTTCTGTTTCATTTCTGAGTGTTCTTTGTGTCAATATAGTTTATATATATATATATATATATAACACTATGGAACAGGACGCAAGATAATAAAAAGAACAATACACACGACAAAGCAAGCTATGTTTTAAAACAAGTTTTTTGTTAGACGGAGAAGGGACGGTAGAACGTAGATGAAATCAATAACCAACTATACCTCAATGTAATTAATGATTAGTTCAGCATAAGTTTTTTTAAAAATTTTGTATAAATGAAAAAAAAATGGAGCATTGTATTTGGGAAACTATATAAAAATGGATATCAGAAAAGTAATCAAAAATCAATTTGATGTGTTGTGGTGAAATTGAAGCTATTTATGGAATCATGTCGAGAAGCCCTGGATCTGACTTGATCGTGACCACTTGGGCCTGACCCCAAGTAAACACCACCGGAGAGTCCAATATCCAAGGTCCTCCGGGGACACCTTTCCGGGGACATCGCAAGGCAGATGCGACGGCCAGTTCTAATTGCTGCCTACTCTTCAGAGGAACAGGAGAGAGAGAGGTCAATGCCCACGGTTTGTATTGAACGAATTCAATTCGTTATACAGCGACCTACTTTATTTTAAAACTGTTAACAGTATCGTTATTTTTTTTTTATCGCTGATATAATAACTTGTTAAGACTAAGCTTTATCAGCTGATAAATAAAAACTAACTGTTATTATGTCGAATGAAGGTAATAGAAAATGTTCATTCTTAAAGTTTTGAGATAATTTTTACAGGTTTCAAAACGACACACACTATCCATTTACTGAAATCTAAAGCCATTGTCGCCCATCATAGAGTTTACTCCAGCCTCAACAGTTCTTCCAACATAAAATGAAGTATCACTCCAACCGTATTCTTTACAGAAATTTGTGTTTAATGCGACCATTCGTTTCTGTTTTCTAGTTTCATTCCTTGTTCATGTCTTTTTTATTTTCTTGGTTCCAAGTCTGCATCTCTTTCCTCTTCTCTCTCAATAAGCTCCTCTTTTCTTTCTCTATTAAAACCCTTAGTTCACTATAACTTCCCATTCCTCTAAAGTCCCATTCATTTTTACCATCTATTCATTATTTACTTCACTTTTTCTTCTTTTAGATATTACTATTACCTCGTCTATCGCTGCTGAAGTCGCCCGACCGGTTTCGCAATGGCTACATCATCAATGGGACTAACATAACCTTCCGAAATCTTGGATATAAATACTTATTTTAACTCAATGGTGCCAATATATGCCTAAATTTCCTACGTAATAGTTTTATTCTATTTTATTTTCTTTTTTCATTAAGTCCTTAAATTCAGTTTCCTCTGGTTCTCAAGTTACAAACTACAAACTGTGTCTTTTTCCAGTAACCAACTCTTGCACTTCCCTGGCATTCTCACAACAAACAAACAGTAGCTGTATTGTTTTTTTACACCACAATGTTAAATGATTATGCATGCCGTATCAAAAACAGAGTATACAAAATAACACGGAATGTTAACTGTACTTACTAAATATATTAAACAGTAATTTATTTTCATTAGACCCATTGTAATTAAAACTGTTTCCTTACTAATTGGTTTGTTTATGTGATGGATGATATTGCGATCTTGATGGCATGTATAAAGGACATATTTATGGCTGGAACAGTATTTTATTAGGTTACAATTTAGGTTGTTTGAAGAAGGAAATAATCGTATCCTGCTAATAAAAGAAATGTGCAAATGAATTAGGAGAATACAATTTATCAGACGGTATCACTTCTAGGAGATTCTATTGAAGAAATATTTTTTTATAAAACTAAACAATATTCTGTCTAATCTAGAGAAGAATAAAATAAAAAAAATTATGGAAACACAAATAACGTAACAAAAACCAGACGCACACTATTATTTCAGGCCTGAAGTTCTCTTGTCTGTGTGTCTCTCACACGAACCAGATAACAAACCATCTAGGCCAGGGATGGCGAACCATATACCCACGGGTCACCAACTGACCCACCACTCATATTTTAGTGACCCACGTCGTTCTATGTCGATGTTTGTGCAAAACTAAACAAATATTTTTTTTTGCTATGGCAAGTGCTTTTCGTTTACCTATTAACGAGCAGAGGCAACTAATGCGTAGAGTTGCCAATTTAGCATTTACTATGGTCGATTTAGCACATTACAATGAAATGTAATTTTTCTATTTAAAGTATATGTACTAGTGTTTTTTGTTTTAGTTCTGCATCATAAAATTGTTTTTCTTATCTATAATAGATAGGTTAGGGGCCGTCTCAACTGGAGCCTTGCTTGCGGCCTGCAACCTGCCCTCTGCCGACCTTGCAAAGTTCTCCACCTGAGTGGACACTTGCTCTTTTACAGCCACCAGAATTTCGTTTTTCAACTCAAAGAGTGTAGTGGCTACTTCTTCTCTCACTTTTCTAGTGATCCTCATTTAATAATCTATAGGAGTGCCACCGCCCCTATAGTTATCAAAATTTGCCTTCACTGTTCCGGCGAGAGGCTCCATATGGCCTGGGTTTTCCTCCTCGATTTTCTGAATACTTTTATTAAGCAGACAGATCGTGGCGATGGCTTGGTCTAACTTAACATAAATTCGGCCCACATTCATGTCGAAGTCCACTACATGCGACAGTGGGTCCCTATCGCATGGGACTTTTACACTACACACGTTTCCTTGCGCCCTTGGTTCTTCCATTGACCTCTCTGAGTCAGGGGATGCCATTCTTCCTCTTTTGGTCTCCGTCAGGGACATGCTCTCGCGGCCCCTTTCCTTAGACTCCGGAGTCGCCATGAGGTCATCTAGGAACTTGAGATTATCCGAAGATAAACCTTCCTTTCCGGGGGAGATGAACGCTTCCAGGTTTTTCTGCTGGCCACTCATAGCGACCTCGCTATTCCTTCTTGGCGCTACACATAGCTTCCCTAACTCACTTGCTACCTTCTTGTCGGCGGATTGTCTCCTCAACACATCCGTGGGAGCGGACGAGGGCTTGCCCATTGACGTCCTCACATACTTCCCATCTGCACCCCTCGGCCGGGGGTTGGCAACCTTAGTAGGGCTTCGCATCTTATCCTCCGCTGAACTTGCCCTAGGAGATTTTCTCATCTGGTCCTCGCTCCTGGAGGAGGTCAATTTCTGTTCGGCTTTTTGTGACTTCCCACTCATGCCGTCGAATACTCCTTACACTCCTGATTAAAATGGCGTTTTCCCCGTGCCTGTAGCTACACCTGGAGCCGAGATAAACGCGTTCAAAGGTAGGGTCAAAGTTCAATCCAGAAATTTTCAGGGTTAGGGGATTGGCCCAGAGGGCTGGAGATGATGGGAAACTATCAGGGGGAGTAATAAAATAAAATTGGATATAGGCCAGATATGAAAAAATAAGGGGGGGGGGGAGAAAATTGGAAAAAACCGCTGAAGACCCAGAGTGAGGGTTAATAACTTCACCCTCACAAAGTGAGAGATGGCGTTAGAATCCCCGTGTAGTTTCATGGAAAGACCAAGAGATGGCGTTACAATCGCCGTGTAGTTTCATGAAAACACCAACAGATGGCGTTAGAATCGCCGTGTAGTTTCATGAAAAGACCAAGAGATGGCGTTAGAATCGCCATGTAGTTTCATGGAAAGCACAAGAGATGGCGTTAGAATCGCCGTGTAGTTTCATGGAAACACCAAGAGATGGCGTTGGAATCGCCGTGTAGTTTCTTGAAAAGACCAAGAGATGGCGTTAGAATCGCCGTGTAGTTTCATGGAAAGACCAAGAGATGGCGTTACAATCGCCGTGTAGTTTCATAAAAGCACCAACAGATGGCGTTAGAATCGCCGTGTAGTTTCATGAAAAGACCAAGAGATGGCGTTAGAATCGCCGTGTAATTTCATGAAAATACACGGTTATAACAAGATAGTCCACTGCTATCCTGATATTATTACTTTGATTTTATTTAGTTATTTTTGATTTTTAGTTTTTAACTATAGACAGGTTAGAAAACATAATAAACACAAACTAAACTAAACTTTTTCGAACATTCCGCTCGTCACTGCGGTAACATCGATCCAAGAGCTACCGTTAGGGCCCTCGAATGTGGGACTGGACCCTGGGTCGTTGACGACAGCAGACCTATATCTCCGGAAGAGGTCGAGGACTTCATTTCCGTCATTAGTAGCTCTGTCGGGGCCCCAAGCCATGTGCCGAACATTCAAATCTCCCATAAGCATTATCTCTTTGTCCCTAAAATGGGTCAGGGCATGTTCCAATATAGGCAGGGTGATGCTTATCGACTCTCCGTACTGTCTGTAATACGACATCAATGCGAAGTGTTTGACTACGCATGATGTTACGTATTTACCGGAGGCGCGGACAACCCCACAGACATCAATACCCTCACACATAAGCTTGATGGCCGTTAACGGTCTATCATTTGTTCCGCAGATCAGCTTGCCTCGCAGCCCTGTCCCCTTGGCGCTACCATAGTTCCAAGGCTCCTGTAGAACTATGGCGGAGGAGTTAGTACTGATTCCAAAGGCCGTGATTTGTTCAGTCAGGGACCGCGACTTGCAAACATTCTGCTGTATGATGGTAAACTTATCCATGCAGTTTCATTTTCATAGTCCGCACTTCACGTTTTTTCACTTCACGGGGCAAGGACTTGGCATATGCCCCGTGGTCCACACAAGGCAAGCGCAGCTTCTTGCAGTTTGCGCAAGCTATCTTCGTCTTGTCCGGGCAGTCTCTGGACTCATGCTCTCCTGTGCAATGGCCGCAAATGGGGGTACTGCTGGTACACCTCGTCGCCATGTGTCCAAAGTCCAAACACCTGAAACATTGACTGACTTCGTTATACTTACTAATAGGGCAAACTTGCCAGTCAATTCGTAGGCTCTCTTTACTTAATATATTTTCAGCCTTTGCCCTATTTAGGGCGCATATGACTGTTACCTTCTCGTGTACATTCTTGCCCACTCTAAAAAGCGGTTTAATATCTCCTTCCTCAATCCCCTCGTTGTTGGCGACCAATTGGGCCGCAAGCTCCTCAAAAGTTGCCTCAGTGGGCACGGCTCTGAGCTGGATCCTCGGGGCTAGAGGTCTTATACCTCTAACTTCCACTCCGCAGTCTGTGCTTCTAATTCCCTCGTTGAGCTTCACGGCTTCCTCAGGGGAGTCGGTAACAATCATGATGCCACCCTTGCTTAGATTTCTTACAGTGTTGACCTTTACCCCTAGAAAGGTTCGCCATCCCTGATCTAGGCAATATGATGCAAGGAGGTCTAAGGTTAGCTGTCTCATCCGTAGCTCGTAGCTGGCTTATTGACGGGAGGTCAAACCTTCCCTGGAAGAGGAGTGTCCCCTTCAAACTCCATGCAATTTTAGGAATTCAAACATACTCGATAATTTTTGTAGATGATATACTTTGGGAAAAAAATAATAATAAAAATAGAAAATTTGGAGAGGTGTCCACTTATATATGATCCATCGTTAGGAATAAATAATAATCAATGTCAGCAATTGTTTAAAGAGGCTACTAAATTTTAGCAATCGGATGATGGTTTAGAATAATCATCTCATTGGTAAACGCTTGAAGGTTAAAGCACATGAATGAACATTATTCAGTGTAAGTAACGTTAGCATTTCTTTAAATATACTGATTTAGCAAATGAAATTACCAAACATAAAATCAAACAACAAACAAAAATCATTAAGTTCAATTTATAACGGACTTCAATGTTGTTAATGAAATAGCTAAATATAATGTAAGAAATTAAGGGCATCTGATAGATTATTAATGAAGAATTTATAGTTTGGTACCTTATTACATTGTTAATTTATTTCGCCATCTAAGAAGATTTAAACCATAGTAAATATAGTACAAGAGGGTCAGGTTAGCTCAATAGTTAACGTACTCGCCTCTGGGGCTGGTAGGTCGTGCGTTCGATACCCACATAGCTATTGATTTATTCAAACGAGAGGTGAATAAATCTGAGTACATCGTCTCTTGGTGAGAGGACGTTAATCCATCGGTCCCGAGCCTGTACGATGTCAGGTACTCATTAAAGATCCCTACTCTAAATATACTCCCAGTATAGGATCACCGATCAAACAAAAAGACCGTAAAGGGTTGACGCTTTTAACCTGCTAGGGGATCGGTTGACACAATAAAACAAAATATATTACAAATATAATACATAATTATTGTATTTTAAATTGTTTATAATTTATTTGATATGAAATTATGTTACTGTTTGTCTGATTCCTTATACACCACACCCTAAAACTTTAATTGTTTCAAGTTACAATTGGTCAATGATGATCTTAACAAGAGACTTCTCATAAATTAATTATTCTGAAGTGTGAAATGATGATAAGATTAAGGTAAAAAAAATCAATAATCATTGTTATTTTTGGTGATATATTCACTCCTCCTTAGAATAATCCAAATATTATGATACTGTAAGCAGGTTGTATAATAAATATTGAGTTTTATTTTGTTTTTTGTATAGGTTTTATTATGAAAAGTAGTTTAGCGCTAGAATCTTAGCACAGGCCTCTGTCCGCCACTGGTGGAAACACAATACAAGTAAGTTGGAGTGAAGTGGAAATGTAAATAGGGAGAAGGGCGAAGCGAAGGGTTTGATCGATCCCAGCCTGTTCTGGCTGCTTTTCAAATCAAACCTGATGGTGGAACCAACCAGCCACTTGAACGAAAAGAAAACCCTACCAACTGATTAATGCAAAAGTCATCTGGGTGCTTTGAGAATCTGGCACACACAGTTTTGTAGATGACGTAGCCACTTACTGTCGTGAAATCATTTAACCTTTGTCGATGGTGACCTTTTAACACTGCGACTATTCTATGCAATAATCATATAATCATTATTTATAAACATGTGACCTTTAAGAATAGGGTATAATTGCCAAGTATGATGCCTTGATTACAAAGCAAGTTTTAATAATATCTGAAATCCTAATTCGTGCTACCTGAACAAAGCCAGAGACAGGTTTGTTTAAAGGCCGCCAGAAAGGGCCAGCCCTACTGCGTCTATTTGTGGACGACAGTGAAACCTGGCAATGCCTGCTATCGATTCAGCCCCTCTCTCCGCAGATTGTGAACTCCAACAAGTTTTGTAATAGCTTCAGCTCTCTCGCAAGCCACTCATTCCCCATCGCACTTACTCTTATTAAAACAAAAACCTAGTCTTTTTTTCTCACTCATTTCATTTCACTAACACTCAGCAAACGCTATCTCTTTCACACTAATGCCCTCCCACCAAATCTAGCACACAAACTCCGTCTCTTTCTAGCCTATACAGAATTTAAAGCATTTATTTTTAAAGAAAATTTTCTCCTGGCTCAATGTTTAAGAAATAACATATAAAACCTTATAATTGCCAATAAACAAACTATTACATAAAACATTAAAAGAATTTATCCCTTTAAAGAATAATCAGAGAACGTAACTGCGCAATCTCAGAGTTATAATGATATTTCATAGAAAGCAAATATATTTATACCTACCGAGTTAAAAGTCAATACAACCGACTTATTAAAAATTTTTTTAAGAAAACAAAATGTTTACGTGATTCAATACTTCATTCGGTTGTTTTCTATGTTGAGAAAAAAGTTCACTATCCCAAATATTTAATCAAAATTTTTTTGACCTCTGTTACGACAATTTATAGATATTTATGCATTCATATCTCTATATATAAAGTTCGTGAGTTTGTTTGTTTGTTCACCCGTTTTCCGTGGAGATAGAGACCTGAAATTAAATATATTTAATTTATTACCTGAATAATGTTAAACAAAAGAAAATTATCACTATATTCCCAAAATTGGAGCCAGAGTAGCAAGTGACTTGCGTGCTCGCCTATGACAATAGTGCAAATGTATTATATATAAATGTAACAAACAATTTTTTTTTTTAATTTAATATTTGTGTAATATAAACACTGGGAATAAACTAAAGGCATGGAGCCAGGGTAGCCCACTGGCTTGTGTGGCCGTCGATGACAGTAGCACAAATATATTTAAAATAAATGTAACAAAAAAATTTTTGAATTTAAAATTTGAATAATACAATGGTAATAAAGTAAAGGCATGGATCCAGGGTAGCCAGTCGCTTGCGTGCTCGCCGATGACAGTAGTGAAAATGTATTATATATAAATGTAACCAAAAAAAAACAAAAATAAAATTTGCGAATTATAAACACAGGTAACAAAAATAAAGGTATGGAGCCAGAGTAGCCCAGAGGCTTGAGTGCTCGCTGATGATAGTAGTGCAAATGTATTGAATTTATGTTTTATTTATTTATATGATAAAATAAATTACTTTTATTTTAATTTTAAATGATATTTATTTTGCTAAATATACTATCTGTGTATATATCTTGAATCATATTAAGAATACTATATCAAAAGCTTGGGTGATATAAGAATCTGTTTGCGTGCCTTAATAACAAGAATCAACAATTAAAATTACATCTGTCAATCATATTCAGTGAATTAATTTCAATATCTATTGTTATAATCTCTGAGTGACACAAAGGGTCGCGGGTAGTCTAGTCTAGTATATGTATATAGTTCATAATAGGAAAAATACACAAATAAAAAACATAACACTTAAAAAAGAGTGAAATTATAATGAAGAACAGTTGTTTTCATTGAAAGATTTTGGTCAATTTTCTGGATTTATGACTGTTTTTAACACTGATTTTCTTTCACGTTTTTCATACAAAATCTTGTTTTATATACGTAACTAAAGTATAAAGAACAAAGAACAGAATAAATGCTGTGAGGAAGCATTTACTGGTCATTCTGAGTTTTTTTCATTTCACAGTTTTCTTTGTATATATCGAAAGAAAAACTTTTCATTTCTTGCTGTATAGTATAGTATGTATGTATAGTATTCGGGTAGTCAGGTCTCCGTATAAATACTAAGTCATAATTACTCTCATTATAGTACTCGACAAGATTCGGTGTTTCGGCTCCGGAGGGTTGTAGTTTTCTTTGTATATATCGAAAGGAAACCTTTTCATTTCTTGCTGTATAGTTATTCAGGTAGTCAGGTCTCCGTATAAATACTAAGTCATAATTACTCTCATTATAGTACTCGACAAGATTCGGTGTTTCGGCTCTGGAGGGTTGTAGTTTTCTTTGTATATATCGAAAGGAAACCTTTTCATTTGTTTTGCTGTATAGTTATTCAGGTAGTCAGGTCTCCGTATAAATACTAAGTCACAATTACTCTCATTATAGTACTCGACAAGATTCGGTGTTTCGGCTCTGGAGGGTTGTAGTTTTCTTTGTATATATCGAAAGGAAACCTTTTCATTTGTTTTGCTATATAGTTATTCAGGTAGTCAGGTGTCCGTATAAATACTAAGTCATAATTACTCTCATTATAGTACTCGACAAGATTCGGTGTTTCGGCTCCGGAGGGTTGTAGTTTTCTTTGTATATATCGAAAGGAAAACTTTTCATTTCTTGCTGTATTGAAGACACTACATTTTTTGTCAAGGATGAATAAGTTTCTCGTGACGACTTTCACATTTATGATTATCGATGTCTTGGGAGAGTTTACAAGTTTCAGTTTTGTGATTTTCAGAACAATATACGCATACTGATTCACTTGTCCACACAGTTGACGTGCAATTTAACTTATCCCATTAAAAACGCCCTGTTATTTTCCAAATACTTTTTCGCATTACACAAAATTTTACATCAGTTTTTACCAACACTCCTTAACCATCTGTCGCAAAGAAGGTGTAACGTCTATAATAAGTTTAAGGACTTACACTTTTGATTTTGATTTATATACTTCGCGGCTTTGAACTCTCCTTTGAGTTAGTTCTTAGTTTTGTTCTTTTAATACATCGATAAGATTGTTGTGAGTAATTTCAGATGAGGTTTTATATAATATAAATCTCAGATTACAATTACATACTAAATCTTTTAATTATCCTTCAATTTGTGTCGTATCTCATAACATAACTTGGTAATGTAATCTTTTTTACTAGATTCAATTAAGAAGTCCTCATTGAAATTCCTCTAAACTTAAAAACTGCTATTTTTAATTTTTTTGGGATTGATGTTCGATTTTATTATTTTTTTGGCTTCTTCATTGGGCAAATCAGTGATTGATGAGACTGTTCTTTGAAAAGAGGGAACCTTAAAATCAGAATTTTTATTCAATGTTCTGGCAGCCCAATCATATGTACGAACAACCGTAGGGGTTTGGTTAACTGCTCCATTTTAAACTAGTTTTCACTTACACACATAAGTCAAAACATTTACTTCGATATCCAGTTTAATTTGATTGAAGAGTTGTGTTATGTCTCTGACTACCGAAAGAATAACTTTTTTTTTTTTCAAATTAGTTCTTAAATATTCGCTTGCCAAAGTAACAGTTTGAAGTTTTTGATGATGGGGAAC
The DNA here is from genome assembly GCA_026182355.1 of Hermatobates lingyangjiaoensis. Classification (NCBI taxonomy): domain Eukaryota; kingdom Metazoa; phylum Arthropoda; class Insecta; order Hemiptera; family Hermatobatidae; genus Hermatobates; species Hermatobates lingyangjiaoensis. The sequence goes on along the minus strand of JAPFBL010000075.1, from coordinate 92,171 downwards.
AAACTTTCACTATTTGTGTGCTGTCATATTCCAAAGGTAAATAATAAAAGAACTTAGAAAATAGGTCAGCCAACAGCACATTAGGTACAGAGGTCTTGACCCTCATGGGTGAGTTGCAGCCCAGCTCTACAATCCACTCACCATAAACCGTTTCAACTCATCTATTTAGGGTCCAATATGCTTCTCAACCTATATAGGCACTATAGCAATATTTACAGCGACCCAGAAGAAACCAACAACAAGAGAGTCCATGTTAGCACAGTGGTGAACGAACTTGCCTCTGGGCTGGTAGTCCGGGGTCGATCCCCACCTGGCCCGCGATTTATTCATGCGGGAGGTGAATAAATCTGAGTACGTTATCCCTTAGGGAGGACGTAAAGCTATCGGTCCCGAGCCTGTACGATATCTGGTGCTTGTTCAAGATCCTTACTCGAAATCCACTTGAGTTAAGCAAAATTTAGGGCTCCCAATCTAGAATCTGTAGAATCACCGATCAAACAAAAAGCCGGCAAACGGCTGACGTTATAACCCGGCAGGGGATCAGTTTAAACAAACAACAAACAACGAACAACAAAGGGCTGACATATACGAAGAGCAGCAACCAGAAATATTTACATCATGAACCGCTGATGATTGATGTTTTTCGCTTGAGAATGAACCACGAAAATTGTGGTTAACCTGTTATGTCAGTTGTCATTGCGATTTAAAACTTTGTTGATAAAACTCTGAGGAACTAAATAGTAAACTATAACAAGGATATCGTGAAAAGTTTGCCCTTAAATTTTGGGAAATACAAAAGAGTGTGTATTTAAAAAGCAATGAGATTCATATAATCTAAAACTAAAATAACACCAATAGATAAGTACAAAGAGCTGCATGACAAATACAAGATCACATCAGCAAAACTAGTTCCACTGGATCCTGTAAAATGGGACCTACCTACCCCTTTGTGATGGACAGCTAGATGTAGAAGCTACAGTCAGCTACTAGGACGGAGAAATTGCTACCATCCACAATCTGCCGTGAAACAATGATACTGACTGGCAAAGAACGATAGAACACAGAAAACTGCTGGGCAACCTAGCACCAAACGGTTAAACCCTAAGGACACATTAGATTACAATACACGTCGTTATAGTCAGACGGCTACGAAGTAGTGGACAATCTGGCTAATCAAGATACTCACACGCAGCAACCAAACTGACCTGCTCTTCAAGCCACAACAGCCAGCTAGGCATTTTACAGTACCTTCTGTACCAGAAATCCCCTTAGTCTGGAAGGCTATCACTCTGTAAGCCTCCAAGGGTTCCATACATTTGGAATATATAGGGAATACGCTCAGTGCAGCAGGTCTAGATTTGAGAAGATATATAATATATATATATATATATATTGGTGTATGAAGGCAGCAGGTCTTCTCTTAAACAGGTATAATTAAAGTTGGCAGCAGCTTCTGCATTGACCAATTTCTTACTGATATTCTCTAGTTTCCTAACTAGTTTTTGGTAACTTTCGGGTATTTTCCAAAGGAGTTCTGCTAACGATATGAAAGGAAAGAAGTTGAACACTAAACACTATAAACTATTATAGTTTTAGTTCAAAGTGTTAAAGTGTTTAGTGCTCAACTTCATTCCTTTCATGTCGTTAGCAGAACTCCTTTGGAAAATACCCGAAAGTTACCGAAAACTAGTTAGGAAACTAGAGAATATCAGTAACAAATTGGTCAACGCAGAAGCTGCTACCAACTTTAATTATATATATATATATATATATATATATATATATTGTAAACAGGAAAATGATCCAAAAGGACAACAAACGTTTCAAGGTAAATCACAAACACAGAACAAGGAACAAACACCAAAAAAGGAAGAGACAGTAAGTGTGTTTGTGCCTTTGTTTTGTGTTTGTGTCTACCGTGAAACGTATATATATTTATTTTGGTATATAATATAATTATTATATTATAACTATAATATAATTTTTCAGTTTTATATATATATATATATATATATATATAACGGGACTGACCGAGTCCTGATAAACTTTAGTTTTGTTTCTATTCCACAGTCGATACTTTTATCAATATATATATATATATATATATATATATATATTGCCTTAGGCAACGAGAGTTTGATTTTTTATCCTGGAAAATTGACCGAACCCCGATTAGAGAACACACCTATTCTATCAAACGGTCGATATATTATTGAATCTGTTATATATATATATATATATATATATATATATATATATATATATATATATATATATATATTGGCAGCAGATCTTCTCTCAAGGGTATTTTATTGAAAATGATCCCAGTTTCTGCATTCACGATCTAAATTTAGACCATGAAATTAAATTTCTTTCGTTCACTTGACCTATCTACTTGGAAATGTCATTGGAGTAACCTGATTTATAGTTTACCAACTACGATAAGGAAAATAGCCAGGAGGCTAGAATCTGAGAATAAAAAGGTCGTGAATGCAGAAACTGCAATCATTTTCAATAATAGATATATATAATCAACAATATATAATGTTTGGTCAATATCCATATATGTGGTTTATATTTGTGAACACCATATAACTCTGTTTTTTATTATTTTATTCTTAATTTATTTGTTTTATTATATTATTTATGCTAAGATAAATGATAATTTATTTCTTTCCTCACACCTTATTTTATATTTTATTCTTTTCCCTTCCTCCACTCAAAATTAATTATTACTTCTAAATGTTATTCACTGTCTTTCCTATCATATAGCTTATTCTTTTAACTAGGAATATAGTCGGTAATTGCTGAACTTAATTTGGCCACAAGGGATTAATAAAGGAGTAAAAAAATAAAAATGGTTGTATTATAAAGGGAGGAGGAATCGGTTAGTAGATGGAAGGGTGGTCTCGGTGCTACTGTGTCAGTGTGCAAACCAATCGATAACCCCATTCAAGAGGCTGCCTACGCACTGCACTTGTCTGCACTGGGTCCTCATCTTCTGCAAAAACCCCCAACACAAACGGAAAACAAACCACTATATACACAACCACATTACCCATCAGTTACTCAATAAACATCGTTATCATTCTCTTAAATAGAGAATAAAAAAAAAAAAATTTCATATATGTAAGACACAGCGTAGAAAATTGACAAAATAATAGCAAAAAAAAAAAATCACTTTTACATTTATTAAATATTCTTTACATCAAATTTACTGTCTGCTACTGATGACGAAAGTTGTTCAAACTTTTGATATTGTGTGATCTATTTTTCAATTTCTATATTTGTATAACAAGATTTCACATAAAAACGATAAATAACAATCAATGATCAAACCACAAATTAAATGAAAAAAAAAAGACTAAGATCTTTCAACCGTAACAAAAGGTCTTCGTCAGAATCAAACAAACCCAACTGAGTTGATATATAGAATCATATTATATATATAATTCTATAAAAGTATACTGTAGTCCTGTGTTTCCCCAAACATCCCTTTTTGGACATTAGTCCTTTCCTGCGCTTTCACCCTTTTAAAATACTACTCTTCCCTCCTACTCTTCTCAACCCCTCAACAAATGTTTTCTGCATCTAGCGTTTCAGTTGGGTTTTTGAACGAAGACGAAGACTGCTTGTTACGGCTGAAAGATCTTAGTCTTGTTTTCCCATTTCTTATTGTGGTTTGATCATTGATAATTCTATATATGTACGAGTATGTATATATTTTACCAAGGAATTCATCTTTCCTAGAATACATATAACAAGGTAGTTAGTTCATAATATCGAATCTCTCAGTCTGAAATTCATGAATGACGAAACTGCAGTTCACTTTAATTATAAATGTTTTAAGTATTTCTGATATATATTTGTAGCAATATATCATTCTGTGTGCAAATTCTTAAACAGATCTCCGAATCACCTGCAGTTTTCTTGGTGATAAATCTCAAACTCCGGGACTAATCTCAAACGTTCCTTCATTTTATTACTTTTTAATTCTGCTTAAAATTATTAATTAAATTTTAAAATTCAGTATCTGCTTTTTATTTATTATTTCCAGACTTTTTTTTACTGTTTTTCCTTGTTTTTTCATGTATACTTTTACTTCATATATTCTTTAAATTTAATATTAGGTACTAGCCAGGGTAGCCCAGTGGCTTGGGTGCTCACCACTGGACCGGTGGATCCCGGTTTCGACACACACTTGCCCTCGATAAATTCATGCGGAAAGTGAAAATATCTGAAAATAAATACTCTGAGTAAGGTAAAGAATACCACTTTACTTTGAAATTTCCCTAAAATCTTATAGCAGGAAATAACATTTTGGCATCTAAAATACGTTACCTGATTCATGATTAATCGCTTAATCTGGTAACACGGTCTAGGATTTACTTTAGTACTGCAGCAATGTGCTTAGGAGATCGAAAAAAACTTTATGCGCAGTTTCTTCAATAAGGTAGTCTAATAACCCAGTCAGCGCATATCAGAACACAGTGTCTAATATGTTTCGAGACATTGTGACTGATGTACTGTTCTCTTCTACCCCAATGTGAGTTTCACAGTCTGTCTGAACGATTATCATCTAATCAGTTTCGATTTTACTTTAGAAAGACATAGCATATAAAATAATACTCTCGTGGTAGTATCACCACGTATCACCAGTATCGGGGTATTGCGAATGTACTAGACAAGAAAATTTATAATTAAGGTCAAAGTTCGTAAGAAAGTAATAACTGCTGAGGCAACACCGGAGGCAGATAGTTTTTACAAAACTGATGACCACGATTGCACCCAAATCAATATTTTTACCGATTGAAGCAAAGAACTTGCACGATAGCACAGCTCATCTTAAATCACGGGAAGAGTGGATTACTCCACTAAACAGAAGAAGAGCTCATGCTTTAGATTACTCCGAGTAACTTAAGAGGAAACAAGAAAATAAAACAGTTCACCGTTTTGACGAATTTCACATTTTGAGATCTCCAAAAACCATAGCCATGATGATATATCATATATATCAATGAATGACTTATATAGTAATGTGTATTCGTTTGTGTGATTACACAACCAAGCAGGCGCATGTGTGCGTGAGAGACTGTGCGTTAGAATGTGTGTGTACTTTAGAAAAACAGAAGATTGCCTATGAGAGAAGAAAAAGAGAAGTAACGAGCACAAGTGAGTGAATGAGTGTGTGTGAGATATTGTTTCTATTTATGTTAGACAAAAAAAAAGTGGAATGCACCTCTGAGTGTGTGTTAGAGAGAGAAAGAGAGAGAGAGAGAGAGAGAGAGAGAGAGAGAGAGAGAGAGAACAGAAGAATTGTGTGTAAATGTGTTAAGAGCGAAGAAAGAGAAAAATAATATGTCCCAGGGAACGTGTGAGTGTATGTGTAAGCGAGAGAGACAGAGAAGAGAAAGAGTGAGAGAGAGAGTTTCTTAAATGCTACCGGATGCATCGTTTGACAGACCATAAAGGTAATCCAAATATAGTTATTATTTGGTAAATAAAAAAGTGGAGTTAGTTTTTAAGCCAAATCGGAGTATGATAAAATTCCTTCATTTATATATACCTTAATATGTTTCTAATTTTTCTTGTTGCTTTTACTTTCATAATTTCCATCACGTCTTTATTGTGACTATTTAGAGCATATATATGTATATACATACTATAATAATATATGTATATTATATATATACACTAACACATAGGAAAGAACAGAGAAAGTCACTACAGAACTCACTTCGATATTTCGACATCCGTCGTTGTCAGGAATAAGTACGAAGTACTGGCGTTGAGAAGCACACCGTACTTCGTACTTCTTCCTGATGACGACAGATGTAGAAATATCGAAGTGAGTTCTGTAGTGACTTTCTCTGTTCTTTCATATGTGTTAATTTGGTTATATATATATAAAGATTTCATATAAACAAGTTAAATAACAATCAATGATCAAACCACAATATAAAATGGGAAAACAAGACTAAGATCTTTCAACCGTAACAAGCGGTCTTCGTCAGAGTCTTATATATCTTAGTCTTGTTTTCCCAATCATATTGTGGTGTACAGTGGTTTGTGTATTGTATTGTGGTTTGCGTATTATTGTTTACATATCACACACTTACAGTCTCTAATTTTCGGTTCAAACGTCTTCAGGAGAGATGAGAGAGGGAAACCAAGTGCACTGGTTCAGAGACGGTTGGAGACCAACAATATTGTTGGTGGTTACATTGTTGGTCTCGAAACATCTCTGTACAAGTGCGCTTCGTTTCCCTCTCTTATCTCTCCTGAAGACGGTTCAACCGAAAATTATAGACTGTAAGTGTGTGCTTTTAATTTTTCTATGTTTCTTTATGCACATTGAACTGTATTTGTCTATTTCGGATCGTATTTTCATCAAAAAAGTGTATATATATATATATATATATATATATATATATATATATATATAGTTCAATATATAGTAGAAAAAGAAACATAGAGAAATCAAAAGAACACACTTACAGTCCCTAATTTTCGGTTCGAACCGTCTTCAGGAGAGATAAGAGAGGGAAACCAAGCGCACTGGTTCAGAGACGGTTGGAGACCCTGTTCTTATCTCTCCTGAAGACGGTTCAAACCGAAAATTAGAGACTGTAAGTGTGTTCTTTTGATTTCTCTATATTTCTTTTTCTATATTGAACTATATTTGTCCGTTTTGGATCGTATTTACAACGAAAAAGTATATATATATATATGTATATATATATATGAAATTATAAGCCACATATAATTTGTGGCTTACACTTTTATTTATTTCCAGCAGTCCTAAGCTGTAGCCTAAGTACCCTTTACATGCTAAAGCTTCTTATATCGAATGTGATTTTTCACTGTTGATAAGCGACTCTTGAGTACTAACGAAGTGAACACGAAGTATTTTTTGTGCTTATGTTACTTAACGCACAACTCTTCAGTTCTAAAAGGAGTTGTACAGTCGTTCATTTTTTGTTTAAGTTTGTTAATAAACAACTATTGAGTTCTAGAGGAATGAAACTCATTTATTTCTTGCCTAATTTGTTTTTGCACGACTCACACATGAGGAGTGAGTGGACGTTTTGCTGAGTTTGGTGATCCTTGAGTTAGTACCTTCACTGGAGGCCCCGCTTAGACAGTGCTAGCTGGCCGCTACACCCTGCCAGTCAGGCCTCCACACGCCACACTAGGCCACGCACTGCAGGCCTTGGAGTGGGTTGTGTTTGAAGCCAAGTGGACAGGAGGTGGAGGCCGATCCCATTCCCCTATTGATTTCTGTTTGCGGTGGAAGGGGGGGGGGGGGGCAGGTTGGCAGGACTGTGGATGTGTCGGAGGCGGGAGGTGGGGCGTGAATTGGTAAGCAGAGCGGACTAGTGTAAAGAGGCGGGTCTAGTTGGCAGCAGTGTGTTGTTATGGCGACCGCAGACTCCTCGGCCGCCGCCATCTATTTCCGGTGTACTCGGCCAAGTGGCACGTGCCACTGCCACGGCGTCTCTGCCTGTAAGAAGCAGCTCGTTCAATTATATGGTTGGGCTAATTGTGCTCTCGCGCATGCCCACAACCCCGCTAATCCCTCAATGCAGTCTCTCCCACAGGGTCCTCCGTCACTCTTCAGCTCAGATTAAAGCATATAAGAGCCTATTGAGCTGCACAACACCTCAAGGGCTGTACAGAGGCTGGCTCAACAAGTGTCCGCCATTATATACCCAGACTTACAAATCATAAACCACTCCTGTAAGAAAATAATCTACAAGCAGACGGCTTACTTTGAAATTATATCTCTCCACCTAAAATTCCTGACTGTAGTCAAAACAGAGCTTTCATTTCCAAATCAAGTTGTCTAATGAGTCAGTCAACCAAAGCATTTTGAATAAATGATCTAACGAGCGACAAACTTTTTAGATCGATGGCACATCTACGGACCATGAAGGTCGAACGATGCACTCGGCACCATCCAGGAAATCCATGAAACACACAACTGAACGCTATTATGACTGGGTGACTAAATTCAAGGATACACATCAGGAAATGAAACAATTATTAACATTATATTCGAACAGCGCTGTATTAATATCATTAGATTCCAGCTAATTCTAATTAAAAGAAAAGATGTTTTAGTAAGGAATAAGACCCTGCAGTGACCTTCGTACGCATTATCTGTTTCCGCTGGCTTCCATATTGTTTAACTGATTTCTTCAAAGACTGTTTCATATCACTGAAAAAGTAGTTCTTTAGGAGGGGAAAAAAATCGCCCAATTTGTCACAACAGTCTACAAAAAACAAACAATAATAAGAAAAAACCAACTATCAAACACCTTGATTTCTGGGAGGCAGACCCCGTCAATAAAATGATGTCGTCCAAGGTTCAGGGTAACTATACATTGTAAAGATCATTCAAGTGCAAGTTACTTTACTAAAAGTAAAAGAAAGATTTTTTTTTTTCAAATTCGTCGATAAGATAAAAACCTTTTAACCGATTCTTATTCTGACACTTATTATTAATAAATATAACAACATTTCACAATAAACACGTGAAATAACAATCAACGTCCAAACCACAATAAGAAATGAAAAAAAGACTATAATCTTTCTACCGTAAAATCTCATTTCTCAGTTGGGATTTGACTCAGACTGATTGTTGCGGTTGAAAGATTTTAGTATTTTTTCTCATTTGTTGTTGTGGTTTGGACGTTGATTATCAAATATATATACATTTCAATTATATATATATATATAAACTTTAACACATAGGAAAGAACTTAGAAAGACACTACAGAACTCACTTCGATATTTCGACATTCGTCGTCATCGGGAAGAACAGCGAAGTACTCCCGTTGAGAAGCAAACTGCTACTCATATATACTTTTTCGTTGGAAAGACGATAGAAACGGATGTACAGAAAGAAACATAAAGAAATTAAAAGCACACACTTACAGTCTCTAATTGTCGGTTTGAACCATCTTCGAGAAAGAAGAGAGGGAAACCAAGCGCACTGGTTCAGAGGCGGTTAGAGACCAACAATGTTGCCGCATGCACAACCGGTCACAGAGAATAAGGTAGTCAGGAATCAATTTATAATTAAATTAAATTGGTAAAATATGAAAAAATAATAAATAAACAAAAGAAAAAATTGAGGGATGAACAGAGAAATTGATACATAAATAAAAGTACGGACTAAGTTATGATAAAATAAAACTGAGAATACAAAAAATAATATTAGACATATATAGAAATTAAATAATAAAAAAGAAGAAATAATTAAATAATAAAAAATGAAGTAATTAAATAATAAAGGGTACCAAAGGGTATTTGATAATAAAAAATGAAATGCAAAGGCAAGGGATTATTAAACATTATCTGCTCTGATTGAGGCCAACCAGGTGCACTGCGCGCACTTAATAACCAAATATGGGCTTCTTTGAAGGCTTGTAGAGTGAGATCATAGATAAGGGGGAACTTGTCGCAGTATCTGTAACCTGTAGCACTCATTAAAGGGGAGACCACGGCTATTGGCATGTATGGCGATGGGAAGATGGGAGTAGTTATTGACTGAAATATTATGATGTTCATACGTATACTAAGCTTGGTGGATGCTTGGGCTACGTAGAACGAATCACACTTGGTACACCTCAAACGGTACACACAGTTTTTGGAGGTACGGGAGCAGTCAATTGGAACAGGTTCCTGTAATATATTTATTGAGAAAAAAAATATATCAAATATAAATTAATAACCAATCAAAAATATTTAATTTTGAAGAGGAAACTGTAGATTAAATTTAGGAGAACTTAATTAATAATGTTATGGTTTTAATTTAATTTTGAAAGATTTGAATAATGCATAAAGAAATTAAAGAGCAAACCATTAAAGTTGACCTAAGAATTAAATCAGATAGGTAAGCAATGTAGGGGGAGCTATTAAAACTAAACGTCTTGAACTTATATTAAATTAATTAAACTTTCTGAAGAGTCAAAACGAAACCACTAGAAGACTAAACGCATTTAGAAGAATTGTGAGACAAACAAGTTTGAAACTCATCCGTAATCATTAACTCAACTTAAGAGACAGGTTTCTGGTTTCAACCACAAGAGTAATTAGAACTGTTATGAAATTGACACAAATGATAGAGAGGATAAATTAAGAGGATTGGATGAGGACTCTGTAAAATGGTATTCCGTAACATGAACCTTCTTCATTTATTATGTGATAAGAACCCGACGCCATTCTTTTTTAAAACATTTTTTTAGATATTGCGATCTGGAAGATTGATAAGCAAGTCTATTTCATGCAGCCAGAGTCTGCAAGCAATGGTCGTCTGTACTGTACTACTGCAAAGTTACAAACCAACAAAGGCAACCATCACATCTTGTTGTATCATTACTATGGAAACATATAACAGTGGATTCATGCATTTTGTTGTTACCACTGAGGTTAGTATTATTAATATTAAACATATAATACACCATCTTACCTCGTATACTGCTGCTGTAGCTCCCTGACCGGTTTCGGGTGTTACCCATCTTCAAAAAGAAGTGATCTGTAAAAAGAAAGAGATCAGTTCTTTTTGAAGAAGGGTGACACATGAAACCAGTCAAAGAACTACAGCAGCAGTATACGAGGTAAGACGGTGTGTTATAGTTATAATATTAATGGAACAGTAGGTTGTGGAGTTTTCTAAAGATCAGGAATTGGAATGAATATAACATTGACTGGAAGGTGCAAGTGCAAGTGTTGTCAACAATGACAACACATACACAAACATTTAGAAACATTTATAGCAGATCTAAATCCACGAATTAAGTTCTTCAGTTCTACGAGGGGAGAAAGAAAACTTGTATAGGACTCTCTGTAACTAGTACCTGCATCGAATAGGCTCCGGAGTAACAGGAGCCTGTTTCATCTGCTCCAAGCGACGACACGCACGTTTGTTTATATCAGTGTTTCCCAAAGTGGGCGGTGCTTTGATATCGGGGGGCGCTAATTCAAAAAAGGAGTTGGGGATTCTATTTCCATAAATTGAAAATCTTCATGCAATATAATTTCTAAATTTATGTGAAAACACCACATATAAACTTCTAGGAAAAGGTTTCTTAAAATTATTTGTTTTGATAATTCATTTTTATGTTAAAAGTATATTTCATCCAAGTTTCTTTTATTGTGTATTAATTCTTTTGCATAAATAAGCTATGAAACAATACATATATTGGATTATAAATAAATATTCGATTAGTCATTATATTAATTTAATGTTATTATTATTAAAATGTTACTGATTTCGTTATTTAGTCTAGGATTGTGATTATTGAGGAGTGTTGAGTATAGGTTTACGGACCCAAGGGGGCGATCGCTCGAAAAAGTTTGGGAAACACTGGTTTATATGAAAAGCTTAGGATCATGGTGAAACTTAGAGCATGGAATCCTCAGTACTAGAGAGTCTCTAGTACTAGTACTAGTCTCTAGTGAAGTGAACACGCGTCAATCTAATTGCAGTGATTATCTGCTTTTTGTTACCCTTATTTGACAATGAGTTCTTCTAAAAATTTATCCAACGATGAGAGTAAGAAAGAAAGTACACCAGTAAAGAAAAAAGTTAAGTATAACAAAAGTTACAATCGAAAAGTAAGGAAAGATTGGCTGGAAGATGAACGATTTGCAGCTTAGAAAATTTATATACTAAGAATACAGAGGCTGCTGGTGATGATACTACTTTCTAGACTGTAAAAGTTAAGAAACGCACGTTTTATCGGATACTTTAAACAGTAAGTAAATAAATATAAGTTCAAATTAGTTAGAATGAACTTTATTTCATATTCATACGTCATTTTGTGAATTTGTTACTTTTTCAAGTGATTTGTTACCTTTTGAAATTGGAATTGTTACTATTGGCAAAATCCTTCTGGCAGCCCTGCTAGAGACAGGCACACTGCCTGCATGACCACACTTATCATAAGGAATGAACCATAACCTGACAGCGAGTCCCTAGGAAATTTCATAACAACATCGAATTGAAATCATGGTTTTCTTTGTCAATATATAAATATATTTTCAGTATAGCTAAAATCCTCCCGAAGGCTTTTCTTATTTACTCCAACAGATCTATAACCGAACCCACAACGCCAGTTATTTTTTCCTTCCAGCACTAAGTAACTCAAAGAATTCCTCATAAACTTAAAGAACCTTAATAAAACTAATAAACCGGTTATTTGGTATACTGTATATACCTTTTAATTTAATCTAATAAAAAATATTTTAAATGAATAGATCTTTTAAATTATTATTTAACTAGACTACCCGTGACCCATTGTGTCACTCAGAAATTACAGCAATAGTTACTGAAATAAATTCACTAAACATTATTGACAGTGATAATTTAATTGTTGTTTCTTGTTATTAAGGCACAGAAACAAATTCTTATATGGCCCAAGCTTTTGATATAGTATTCTTAACATGATTTAAGATATATACCCAGTAGGTATATTTAGCAAAATAAAAATCATTTATTTTATGACATAAATAAATAAAATATGAATTCAAGTTACATAACTCAAAATAAAATATATTTGAAACAAACAAAACTTGTAAATTGAAATATTCAATTTATTTATCCAGCATAAAATATCATTAATGAAAGGAATGTGTCTTTATAATATTACTTTGCAACATTCGTATTTTATCTGACAGTTGTGTAAGGTTGTTTATAAAATTATTCACTTTTAACCCCTAATTAAATAGTTTATTATATATTATAGGCTACCCTGACCCCCTAATGAGAAATATTATTAAATAATATCGTAGAAAGTCGAGGTGAGGACGCAAGCTATTGGACTACCCTGGCCCCATAATACGATTTGTTATTATGTAGGACAACTACAAGGAAGCCAAACGCAACAAAAGTAAAGGTTATAAAATTTTCAGGTCTCTATCTCCACGGAAAATGGGTCAACAAACAAACAAACTCACGAACTTTATATATATATATATATTATATGTGTGTGTGTGTGTGTAACATGAGTTAATTGAAAAAACTTTCATATATATGTGTGTATTCAGGTAACTCACCATAAATGATTGAAGATAATCACTGCGAGGCCTTTCGTTTTCACGTCGTCAGAGAGCAAGTGAATACAAGTTGTGAGCGGGTTATGGATTTTGATTTAAAGTTGGATGAAGATTGGCATCATTGACAGTATTTTTCCCTATTATATTAGAAGTAGTCTTAATTCGTTGAACGATTCCTTCAATTAGAAATTCATCCAATTTAAATGAAAATCCATAACCTACCCACAACTTGTATTCACTTGCTCTTTGACGACTTGAAAACGAAAGGCTTCAGAGCGATTATCTTCAATCATTTGTGGTGAGTTACCTGAATATTTATATCACGTGTTATTGTGACAATTTTGTATATATATATATATATATATATATATATATATAATATATATATTTGTAAATTTGGGGAGCAATCCTTCTTTTATACAGGTTTTGTTGAACGACCTTTGTACTGTGGCATGAATAAATTTCATTGTCCATCTTTCAAGTTTTCTTACCTTTGTTTTAAATCTTTTTGGTACTAAATACACTAGTTCTCTGTAAAATGCTTTATTATATATAACATGTTTCGGTCTCCTTGACTATCTTCAGAGTTAATCATACTTATAAAAAAAAAATTATTCATGCCACTGTACAAAGGTCGTTCAACAAAACATATATATATATATATATATATATATATATATATATAAAAAGATTTCACATAAACACGTGAAACAACAATCAATGATCAAACCACAATAAGAAATGGGAAAACAGTTGGGTTTTTGACTCTGACGAAGACCGCTTGTTACGGTTGAAAGATCTTAGTCTTGTTTTCCCATTTCTTATTGTGGTTTGATCATATATATACATATATATAGTTCAATGTACATAAAGAAACGTAGAGAAATTTACATAAAGAAATTTATTATAAAGAAACACACACTTACAGTCTCTAATTTTCGGTTGAACCGTCTTCAGGAGATATAAGAAAGAGAAACCAAGCGCACTGGTACAGAGACGGTTGGAGACCTCTGTACGAGTGCGCTTGGTTTCCCTTTCTTAACTCTCCTGAAGACGGTTCAACCGAAAATTGAAGACTGTAAGTGTGTGTTTTTAATTTCTCTACGTTTCTTTATGTGCATTGAACTGTATTTGTCCGTTTCGGATCGTATATTCATCAAAAAAGTGTATATATACATATATATAAAATTATTTTTTACTTTATTAATTTAAAGTTTATAAGGAAAAATAAAGTTTAACTATGTAAGGTACACACGAAAGTCATGACAAATATAAACAAGAGGAATAGATGAACAGGAGGCTTTCATAAAACTTACGGAGTTTTGTGTAAATCTGTTAAAATAAAAGCCAAGAGGTAGAAGGCTAAAGTAGGCTCGAAATATTAAAGCCTTCTGCGGCTGTGCTGTTTTTGCTTTATATGTTTAATGGAGTGTTTACTGAATTTAGCAAAAGGGAATGGTTTTTTTCTTTCGCTTTTTATGGCCGTTAAGAGGAACCAGTTTAAAGTTAGGGCTCACTTTATTAATGCCCTGCTACTTACCATATAGAAGTGACCCTTTATCGTAAGGGCTCTTCATTTTCTACAATCGCATAAACCTCACCTCATCGTAGAATACGTGGGTATAAGCAATGACAGACTACAGATAACTCTCGTAAGTGGCCACTTTCTATTAATTCTCGTGAAAATCGAAAACAAGGAGCAAGAAGCTCCTCAGGGTTAGTGAAAACAAGAAACAGTTATAAGCTTAATGTACACTCCAGAAAAAAATTTCATATTTCTAGAAGTTTCTTCTGGATTTCAAGGATAAACCCTCCCTTTCAAGATTAATTCTATAGTATATATATTTTTACGCGAGTTCTAGATCACGTTTGAATTTTATTAAACATTATTATCACTCTAAATATGAGTTTACGTTGACAGAGGTAATCAATAATTACTACTTCTTCAATGCAAACGTTGTGATATCTTTGTCGCCTTTACCAGACGTACAAAACAATACAACATTGATAAGTAATAAAAAATATCTTTATAATTTTTATTCACTACTAAAAAATTGAATAAAATAAAGAAGACTCACGTAAGTTGAAACGTTTGTTTTAGGGTAGTAGTAATTCATACTGGAATAAGACCTCAATATATTCATTATTTCAAATAAGACCAAGGTGTTAGGGTGTTTGTTTTGTTTTTTTAATAGGTGAATCAACTATTACGGTC
Source organism: Hermatobates lingyangjiaoensis (assembly GCA_026182355.1). Classification (NCBI taxonomy): domain Eukaryota; kingdom Metazoa; phylum Arthropoda; class Insecta; order Hemiptera; family Hermatobatidae; genus Hermatobates; species Hermatobates lingyangjiaoensis. The sequence continues at coordinate 76,891 of JAPFBL010000075.1, read as the reverse complement.
ATTCAAGCATTCTAACATCAGAAATACAAAACTGGACAACACAATCAGGAAGGGTACAGGAACCATGTGTCTGTGATCGAGACATACAATATACTGCACCGTATATATATATATATATAAATATATATATATATATATATATATTATATATATATATATATATATATATGTGCCGAGTTTACATCGGCCAGTGGACGCATTTACGTCTCCGTTCCTTCATTCTTTCTCCTTTTATTTTATTTTCTTACTTTCTACTCTCCTGAAGACGGCAAGACGCCGAAATAATCGAGATTCGTGAGTGTTCGTCCTTTTTCTTGTGTTCTCTAGCTGTAACTTTAATTATTTGTCCGTTTGGACCGTCTGATTTCAATTTCAATTCAAAGTATATATATATATATATATATATATATATATATATTTCACTTAATAAACCGAAAGACGATCCAAACTGGAAACAATATGTGCTCAAAATTCAGGAAGAGTAACACTCAGAGTAAAGAAACACACTTACAAATTTTTTGGGCAAGCCGTCTTCAGGGGAAAAGAGAAAGGGAGACCAAGCATGATGTAGACGCAACGGCAAGTATGCCAACGTAACCAACTTGATATATATATATATATATATATAGTTCAATGTACATATAGAAACATAGAGAAATTAAAAACACAAACTTACAGTCTCTAATTTTCGGTTGAACCCTCTTCAGGAGAGATAAGAGAGGGAAACCAAGCGCACTGGTACAGAGACATTTGGAGACGGTCTCCAATTGTCTCTGTACCAGTGCGCTTGGTTTCCCTCTCTTATCTCTCCTGAAGACAGTTCAACCGAAAATTAGAGACTGTAAGTTTGTGTTTTTAATTTCTCTATGTTTCTTTATGTACATTGAACTCTATTTGTCCATTTCGGATCGTATTTTCAACGAAAAAGTGTATATATATATATATATAATATATATATATAAACTATAAGACCACAAGAAAATAGGAAAATGATAGAAATAAATACTCTGACACCTATCGCATAAGTTACCAATGCACCAGCGTTGTCAGATTTAATTTAAAAGAATTGAACAAGTCAAATGGAAACCTTAAATTAACGGGTTATCAAATTACTTCCTTCAACACAAAATCATATAAGGATAGATGAAATATCCCGTGGAGTACTGTATTAATTTAGACATTTGACTTCATAGAGAGAAGAAATTCTATGAAGTGTACTAGTTCAAATTTCACACTACGAGATCAAGTCGTAAAATTTTTTGGCAACAGTAGTTTATAATTCAAAAGCGACAAAACCGACTAAGGAAAACACAAATCTGGATGCTTTATACTAACTTTGTCCGTAATCAATGCTTGAAATATGAAATGACCTCTAGATAAAGGTGGCAACATTTGAAGAGAGCGTTTCCATTGTAACAAGCAGTGTCAGGCCTCTCTCATGGAGTGATCACACTCACGACGACCTCGACAATTATACGGGTGACCGCACACTGAGAGCTGTTAAGCAAGCTGAAACAATGTCAGGCTGATATTGACCTGACTTCAGAGCCGATCTGCTGTGATCACGAAGTCTCCACTGCATATCACTCAGTTATCAACAAAGTGTTACCTCACAGATATGAATTGTAGCACAAGTAGTAGTGCACTACTAATCCTGAAATTCCCTTGGCTTAAGTGAAACAACCACAGGTATCAAGATGCTTAAAGAAAATGACTGATCTAGCCAGACTTTGGAGTTGAACTTAAATATCAAATTTGCTAATTATACCTCATTTCATTTTTGAGATATCCTGCACATACTGACACACAACCAGACAATTTTTCAAAAAAATAAATTTTTGTATTTCCGTTGAAAACTTGATTTCGTTATTTTGACCAGCATTCAACAGCATTCTACATCTAATATACAAAGCCAATTTAAGTTTAATTAACTATATATATATATATATGGAATTAAAGTATGCAGCAGCTTCTGCATTAACGACCTTTTTGCTGATGGCCTCGATTTTTCTAACTATCTTCCGGTGATGCTGAGGCAACTTCCATATATGCTGGGCCAGAGACATTGAGAAAACCAATATCAAACAACTTTAATGGATCACAAAAACACTGGGTTGAAACAAGCTTTCGACCACACATTGGTCATCTTCGGGTTACACTACTATTTAATTAATGAATGTTAATATAATTAACTGAAAAGTAATTTTTTAAAATTAAACATAACAATTTTAACAAATATAAAACAAACGATACAGCGGGTGAGAGGAAAACAAAGAGCAGGTTCCAGCAGGGTTGCAACAACATACAGCTTTGCCCCTCAATTGCTATCAACCCTACTGGGCTCTAACTCTCTAACAAATAAGATTTAAATAACATTTGTTAGAGAGTTAGAGCCCAGTAGGGTTGATAGCAATTGAGGGGCAAAGCTGTATGTTGTTGCAACCCTGCTGGAACCTGCTCTTTGTTTTCCTCTCACCCGCTGTATCGTTTGTTTTATATTTGTTAAAATTGTTATGTTTAATTTTAAAAATTACTTTTCAGTTAATTATATTAACATTCATTAATTAAATAGTAGTGTAACCCGAAGATGACCAATGTGTGGTCGAAAGCTTGTTTCAACCCAGTGTTTTTGTGATCCATTAAAGTTGTTTGATATTGGTTTTCTCAATGTCTCTGGCCCAGCATATATGGAAGTTGCCTCAGCATCACCGGAAGATAGTTAGAAAAATCGAGGCCATCAGCAAAAAGGTCGTTAATGCAGAAGCTGCTGCATACTTTAATTCCATTTGTCTTCAAGAAGATTTGCTGCCCATTTATACTAATATATATATATATATATATATATATATATATATATATATATATATATATATAAAGTTAGAGAGTTTGTTTGTTCACCCATTTTCCGTGGAGATAGAGACCTGAAATTATAATATACATCATTCATTAATAAATAATGAACATAAATATTATAATTATAATATTTATAATTATAATTATTATAATTATAAATATTACAATTATACATAAATAATAATAAAATTATTATTTAATTATAAAATTGGAGCCAGGGTAGCCAGTGGATTGCTTGCTCGCCGATGGCAGTAGTGCAAATATATTATAAATAAATGATCAAAACCATTTGATCATTGATTATTATTTCACGTGTTTATATTATAAATAAATGTAAGAAAAAACATTTTTAAATTTAATATTTGAATAATATAAACAATGGTAATGAAGTAAGGCCTGGAACCAGGGTAGCCAATGGCTTGTATAAGTATAAATATGCTCAACATATATGTGAGTTTGAGACATAATGATTGAAACTCGTGTCGGATATTACAATCACGTATTGTTCCTAAGAGCTTGTTAACTCAATGTGCAAGACATTTAGTTTGTTATACTGAAGCGGGGAGCTGACAGGGCACTACAGTAGGATATAAGCTAACACAAGACTAGGACTCTGGCTGCTAGGCGGGGTTGATAGACCGCTAGGTCTAGGGACACTGGACGCACGCCTGCATACCTCCTTGCTAATTAGACTTTAAGGTGGGTGCTCGCTTGCCTTACGGCCATTTTCCTCAAATGACCCCCCACCCCCTCCACCCCACAAACAACTGCAAGTTAGCTACCAAAAAAATCTCCTAGATGGCATCAGCATCCAGTAAGGACACATCTGATGACTCACTCAATATTTTTTCATCCACTCAATACAGGAAAACATGGCGTCTGCTTATCTTTAGTTATCTGACCTCAATGTTCTCTGCATAGTCTTCTTTGTTATTTGGTCAAGTTTTTCGAAGTAGCTATCACGATGCAGTCAACACCATTGCAGACTGTAATATATGGAAATAATAACTTTAAGGAAGCAGCCGCAGCACAAATTCAAACTTAGTCGGACTTTCGGACAAAAAGGTGGTCAGAATGTTCGAGTTGGTGTCTTGACTTCACAAGTCCTGGTTAATACGTCTTCACTAGTGCTGAAAATACAATGCAAATACCGAAAATTAATAATTAGTTATGTTTAACTGGACCGAATTATAATTTAAGAAGACAAAGAAAATGACACGTAAAGTGAAACATCTTTCATTTTAGAGTTCTCATATAAACCAATCCTGTCTCAAACTACCAATTATTTAATATATATATATATATATATATATATATATATATATATATATTAAAGTTGACTTGTATAATAAATGTATAACCTGACTTATATATGTATAAATTGACCCAATCGATTGTTCTACTATTGGGTCAATTTATTCTGAACTTCCATTAGACTATGTTTCATTTTATTATTTATATCAGAAATAGGAAATACCGTCATACTTCGTACGATGTTTTTGGACGAGATATGACAGTATATTATTTCTAATACAAATCATAATAACCTCAGTGGTCGTAACAATATGCATGTATTCATTTTATTAGTTTCATTGTACAATTAACTATGATATTCTCAGGGATATTAAAAGTTTTGATGATGTTACCCAATGCTTGAAACGTTCAATTACTTATGAGAGCACGACAAAAATTCCCCAATAAATACATGAAATATAAACACCACACGTGTAAAGCACACTAGATGCTTTATAACTGGCGAAATCAATCGGACTGAGTTTAGTCCAATATTAGAAGTTATTAAAGTGGTTTTCAACAGATTAATACGCAGAACTCTATTAGTGTGTGTAGCTTTGGTAGATATTTTCATTTCTGCGACGTAGTGTTCCTAAGTGAACTCCACTGCGCGTGTCACCCGGGGGAAGACGCATTTCCGATCACATAACCTTGTAACTTTGTATCATTGTGATTTGTTAAACAAATTATCAGCTAAACTTGATTTCATACAAGTTTAAAATCACCTGACTCTTTCATATTGATGTCAGTTAAACAATTCAGATCAGAACCTGCTGGCGCCTCTATATAAATACAAACTGCCTGTTTTGTTTTTGGAAGAGGCAGCAGGAAGAACACTGAGGTAAGCTTGTTTGTTGCCAAGAGCATTTCCTGCGACATTCAACCACAATAAAGCCCATGAGAATTACATCTGCAACATCCTCTCAAAGATAGCAGCTCTTCTCAACCGAGTCTTACAGACAACAAACAATATAACATACATATAAACCATTAAAGAGGTATCGATCGCGTCACTCAATAGAATAAAAGTGTTTATCAGGAATTGGTCGGTTTTCCAGCATGAAATCAAACGTTTAATGCCAACTTTAGGTGTTTAATTAAAACCATTTCCAAAGGAACAAAATATTACAAAGGTAAATGTACAAGACCAAAAATTAAGAACATTATACAAATGTATAAAATTTTGAAAATGAAAAACAATGAAACATACCATAACAGAAACTCAAATTGCTATTTAGACGAGTGGTTGTCATAATAGGTGTACATGTGACTCCCTTGAGGAGCAAAGTCACACTGGAGAAACCCAGTGTAGTTGTCCCAGTATGTATTTATAAATATGTAAAACATGATATCACGTAATAAAAATAACGCCTAATCTACTGTAAAAAAAATTCGGAATTGGACTAAGATCTGTCTAAAAAACAATTAGTTTTCGTTTAACTCATACTCGAACTGCAGGAAAGTTTCTTAACTAGGGACTTGAACAGACAGTTGTTTTAATTTGATTGTGACTCTGACGAAGACCAGTAGTTTTGATTGGAAGAACTTAGTCTCTTTTCTGAATTTCTTACCATGGCTGAAGTATATATAAACAAGAAAATGAAATGGTTCACATGAAAACACGTGATTTTACACAGAACAAGAGCTCATAATAGAACTGAGGCAACCGCTTCTATGATTTGATTCTCGTATAAGTCGAAAATAAGTTTTTATAGGTCATAAATATAGTATGATGACTGTATATGTTACCATACACAATATAGAACGAAATACTTGCTTTATTTAATTTATTTCAATACTTCGTCAATCTCAGGAGGAGACTGAAAGAGATGAGGAGGGACAAACCATACAGATTACCGGTTCTGCGGATCACCAGGTTAAAATTTTAAACACAAATATAATTATTTACTAAACGAGATTGCAACACGTAATTTACGCTCACTCCTCTGTAAGACATTCAGAAATGGCAGTAACATCTTTCCATCAGTATAACTGGTTCTCATGAAGCGTTCATGAGTACAAGTCGACTCTGACTAGGCCAGTTAGTTATTTTGTCAGTAAAATATTAGTCCTGAATTTCTTACTGTGGTTTAGACGTTGATTTATATTTATATGAGTTATTTGCAGTCTTAGTCAAGATAGCAGGATTACACGGTCATCGGTCACTGTCGGCTACTGTATCCTGGAAATATCTGTTTACTGTCCACTAGCCAGCCACCTGTAGAACAAGCTTAGGTGGCAATATCTGGTCTATACAGGAATTTAGTGGATCATTCCTCATCTTTCTGAATTTGTATAAAAAAACAGCCTGTCAAAAACACCATTCTGATTCCAAACATTCTGTCTACAGGAGGATCTGCCGGTTTGTCTTCTAGTCTTGGAAAACGTTTGGACACTGGACTGTCAGTTTCTAAAGGTTTCCTTATTTTGAATAAGACTCACATTAACATATATTATTATATGTTGCATACCCATACTGCAATTGTACATATCATAATTATTATTATCTCATAAAAAAAATATTTTGTTTGATTTTTTTTTTAAAAAAAAAAGCCTAAACAACTTTTAATGGAGATAACTTATATTTATAAAAATTAGAGATAACACTGGACACTTAACAGAAATATAAGTTATTATATTGATATAGCTTTTCGACCGATGATTCTTAAAATTCAAAATAGGTTTCTTGAGGATTTGATCAAAGAATTGACTACAGTCACATAAACTGTAGTCCATTGGGTGACCATTGGCCAAGATGGAGACAGGCAAAGACGAAGAACGACACATTCCTCACGCCTTCATATCCCACTCTATTATGACGCCTAGTAATCTCACATTAAACCAAAATTAAACATTTTCTTTTGTATTTACTATAAATTTATTTATTTCCGATTTATTTATTTATTTATTATTCTTTAAAACAATCCCCTAGCAGGTGTTAACGCCAGCCGGATTTTTGTTTGATAGGTAATTACACAGATTCTACATTGGGAGTCCTAAATTTTGCCTAACTCAAGTACATTTTGAGTAGGGATCTTTAACGAGTACCTCACCATCGTATAGACTCGGCACCGACGGGTCTAACGTCCTCTCCGAGGGACGACGTACTCAGATTTATTCACCTCCCGCGTGAATAAATCGAGGGCCAGGTGGGGATCGAACCCCGGACTACCAGCCCACCCAGTGGGGAGTACGAATACGTTAACCACTGAGCTAACCTGGCCCTCCCCGATTTATTTACATCTCAATTTATTTATGAATTCTTTTTGTCTTCTTACAACCTTTAATATATTTTATTACATATTGTCAATCAAATTTATAATATTTACGTCCTTCATTTTTTAATTAATTTCTATTTTTATATAAAATTGTCATTGTTCTCAGTTTTCTTTCAAAACTTGTTTCCACCATCCTGACGATGATACAGCGTTTATCACATATTTCTGGAATGCTGTACTGTGTCTGAAGGTTACCAATTTTACATCACTGAAGTATCAATCTTGTCTCTATCCTGATGCCGTTTGCCATTTCTAATAAAATCGAAAACAACGGAACTTATAACAACTTCTGAACATAATTCAAAAAATTTTGCAACTTAAAAACAAAAAAAAAGCTTATAACTCAATTTATGAATGTCATTTAGAAGGAATTGGAGAACAATGCTAACAGAGGCAGGGCCTCTACTCCTGCATTGTTTCTTAGGTACAGTAAATGGTTGGATATAAGAATGAAAAGTTTCTAGATGCAGTGATTTGGAAGTGAATAAATCAAGGGCTGTGGTGGATGTGTCGGCGATAGCTAACGGATGAAATAGCCTTGGAACAATAATAGCTTGACAAGGAGGCGTGGAGGGGAGGTGACAATCAACACCTAGGAGGGAATGGCTCGCGGGCAGTCAGAGGAGTGGAGGTCGAGGGAGAGTGGAGCAGGGTCCAAGCGACGGCTGCCTCTCTGAGGAGGCTACTACTCAACACTTGTCCTAGAATCTCATTCAGCTCGTCACCAAAATAAACAACTTTATTACAGAGCACACTAACACTGGCTTGCATCCCGGAGAATAGCTGTTCTCACACAAAGGGCACCACTGGATAGGGAGCTCAAGTTATGAAAGACTATGTATTTTCCTTTTAACTATATTATATAAAAATATTACAACTAAAAGTAGTTAGGCTTAACTCTTGAAATAATTTATGCTGATCGTCAGTGGCCTAGTGAAAATGTACTTCCAGTTTGTTCTGAACATCGAGGACATGACCCTAAAATACAGTACTTGTGTCAACAGGAAAGTTTACAAACCTTCAGTCCAGCCCGAACCTATGCTCTGTCATGTAATCTATGAAATTCCTATTCTAATAAACTAGGAAATAGGAAAATGTTCGCACACCCCATGCAGAATCAATCCAGTAATATAGCATCAGCGTAACTAAAATAAGAAATGGAACACTTCACCCTTAGAACAAACGAAGAGTTCTGTCACAGAGGTGAAAGCCTACAGTTGCTTGGGTAGAAACAAACATATTACTACGTTATATGCTATTCATTCAGTAGTTCACACTATCAGAACAACTTGCATTTAACCAATTACAGCGAGAGTCATTATATATAATATAGTTCTAATGAATCTCTGCTCCAGTTATCATTAGAAAGTTTCATAGTAGTATTACGACTGGAGTAGCGTCAAGTATATAATTTCTAATTTTAAATAAGTAAAATTTTAATTTACACGTTTAGTAACATATTGGACGGCTAATCGTCTACTGAACGAACTTTGCAGGGATTACTAACGACTTCAGTGTGCTCCCAGCTATGCTACACTACTTGGTAATAAAAGAACAGAGATCAAGACATGTACCATAACACAGTCCAACCAAACTGATATCCTACTGACCCGGACGACATAAACCTCTCATCGTCATTGTTTAGAACTCTAAACAATGACACCAACCCTTTGACTTGAGTGATACAAAAGTGTGGTACCGCATCTCACTACAGGGACAGCTACATTCAACATAACATCCAGTGTAATGGATTAGCTCAAGATATGTGACGGACCTTTTTGTCGGACCTTCAACATAGAAACACAATCTCGCCAGAGATACAGGTAACATCCAAGTCGCACGTCCCAACTATCACGTAACAAAGTAGACTAACAACAAGAATGCAGTTATAGTTTTATTTTTTTTTTATTTAGAGCACTATTTACACCTTCTATTCAACTATTCAACCTCCGCTTTGGTGATTTTATTCTCGAATTTTAATGAACTAAATCATTAATTTCATCAATAGTTCTTCAAGATAAAGTATTTAAACAATCAGGTACAACTTTACACCTAAACTGTATTCCAATACTTCCTACAATTTAAATGGGTCAATTAAAAATGAATATGATGGATTTTACCTGCAAGCAGAATAAATTTACAGTATAAATATTCTATAAAAGACCAAAATTTTAATATAATTCAAATTTAAAAACATTCTTTGAAGAATCATAAATGTAATTATACTGCATCTTAAATAATAAATTATATTAAAAGGACATTTTTTCTTAGATGTTTTGACATTTTTCAGACAAAATAGGATTATTTTGAAGTTTTAAATGAGAGAATTTGTCTTAAATCTTCAATGTAGAAGATTTACATACACGTTATACTTTCAGTGCTTTATTAATCGTGGAAAGTATTTTTCATTGTTAATAGGTCAGGTTAGGTTGCAGTGGCAGTCCCACAAGAGAACACACTTAGACCGAGCATTGCCCCTTTGTGATACCACATAATGAAGATTGATTCTACAGTGGGAGTACTAAATTTTGCCTAAACCAAGTGTACTTATTGAGTAGGCATCTTTAACGAGTACCTGACAAAGTACAGGCTCGGGACCGACAGTTTAACGTCCTTGTCCGAGGGACAACGTGCTCAGATTTATTCACCTCCCGCGTGAATAAATCGAGAGCCAGGTGGGGATCGAACCCCGGTCCTATCAGTTTAGATTCGAGCACGTAACCACTGAGCTAGCCTGACCCCTTCATTGTTAATAAATACTTACTGTTGTTATGGGTGAAGTACATTACCAGGTCGATTCCACATCAGAACAACTAAATAGCAGATTACAGTTCTATGATAAAAACTTCAAGGAGAAGAAGATCAAGTTACGATCTTATGTTACAAAAAAAATCTGCTACCTATCTATACTAGTTTAAAAAAATACGACAAATCAGTTAGAGAAACAAAGCACCAGCGTAAACGTAGTGAATGTACTAGAACCTGTTTTAGTGTTCGAACATTTCCTATAAGAGTACAGCCGGTCATTTGAGAAACATCCCAAATAAACGTGCCTCTTATGATCACATGGTAAAGTATTGAGAGGTAAGTTTACCCATATGCCTAAACTTAAAGAAAACCTTGAAAGAAAAGAAGTAGTCCAGGTATAATATCTTTCTACTCACTCAGAATAGCTTCAAAGTAAGTAAAATAAAGGAAGGTTGACACCATTTTCATCAAAAGGAGCAGACTTTCGCTATGATGAAAGTTCCATAGAATGAAAGGCCTTAACAATCGTTTAGTGTGAAGCGCCAATACAACCTACAAAGACAACTCATTTTTACAAGCTCCTAAATAACTACGAACAGGATCCACCATTCTCAAAGACATTTCTCACAAAATACTTTACTGTTCAAATAAACAAACTTAATATATAGTTTATGAATTAATATAAAATTAATAAAAATAAATTTGATCAAAAATGCATGGTTTATGGTTATTTTATATATTGAAAATATTAATTAATGCAATATACTGAGGGTCGCCTTAAGTTGTAGACCCTTCAGCAATGACCTTCCCAAGACCAGGTGATTTTAAACTTTAAAAGTCATTTAAAATTTATCTCAAATTGTGTCAGTGTAAAGTTCATGAAAAATAAACTTTCCAATGTAAGGTCTAAAAGTTAAATAAATATATATATACTGACCTCGTATCTGTCAGAGATAAATCTAATTACGTGAAATGTATAGCTTTTTACCTTTTTATACCGATAAATACTTACTATTTTTATAAACATGATTGTTTGAGAAGTTGCATTTTTTGTACTTTTTTTTGAGAAAAGTACTTTTTTTGTACTTTCGATATTTTTTAGTCATTTTTTAACAAGAAAAAATGTGCACTATAATAAACAGTTACATATAAAATATATAACAGTTATAAATATTATATACCATATAATATTATTTATAAATATAATAAATTTTTAATTAATAAATGCTCACCCATACTTTTCAGAGCGAAAATAGAACCAAATGCATGCAATATACATTTATTCATAATAAATCATACATTGATTCATAATTACATTTATTATAGCGATAATAAATCATTATAAATATATAACGATATTAATAATATATCATTATTTTTCCATCATAGCAGATATCATTACATCATTTCTAACAAATTTCTTCATTAACTTCAATTTTATGTAAGAACTTCAATCAATAAAACCATTTTTTATTCGTAAAGTATTGAGTGCTAAGTTTAAATTAGATAATTAATTAAATTAAATAAATTGAAATTAATTGGTTATTTGATTATTAATAAGTACGAGAAAATTAAGAATAATAGCGTGATCTTTATTATACAGTAAACATTGGTAAGTTATAAGTTACATTGCTTAGCAACTTCCATCACAAAAAGCAAAATTAAGGGAATATTATAGCAACTAACTATTTGAATTTCAAATGGGAGTGATAACTATAAAACATAGTCTGTTCTAGAGACTCCGATGATAGAAGAAGAATACGCTCTAGATTGGTTCAAAGTGCTCGTTCTCCGGATCAAGGCCCACACAAGATGAGGACCCTTTAGCAGAAATGTTTACACAGCACACTTCTTTAAGATGGAAAATTTCAGAAATTACATCTTCACTCAAAAAAAAGAGTTTTACGTCAAAACTAAGAACGTGTTTCGAAGACTTAGTGTTCTTCTTCAGGTTTATATATGCAATGTTAAGGGTGTTATCGCAAACAGAGACCAACGAAGGTCTCAAAAGAGTTTTATGTCAAAACTAACAACGTGTTTCGAAGACTTAGTGTTCTTCTTCAGGTTTATATATGCAATGTTAAGAGTGTTATCGCAACAGAGACCTACGAAGGACTCAAAAGACTTTTATGTCAAAACTAACAACGTGTTTCGAAGACTTAGTGTTCTTCCTCAGGTTTATATATGCAATGTTAAGAGTGTTATCGCAACAGAGACCTACGAAGGACTCAAAAGACTTTTATGTCAAAACTAACAACGTGTTTCGAAGACTTAGTGTTCTTCTTCAGGTGTACATATGCAATGTTGAGGGTGTTATCACAAACAGAGACCTACGAAGGTCTCAAAAGAGTTTTATGTCAAAACTAACAACTTGTTTCGAAGACTTAGTGTTCTTCTTCAGGTTTACATATGCAATGTTGAGGGTGTTATCGCAACAGTGCAGTTACAAACCTGAAGAACACTAACTGTTCGAAATGAGTTGTTAATTTTGACATAAAAGTCTTTTTTTATGTGGAGACATAATTTTTGAAATTCCCCGTTATGAGTACCAGACAATAGCAGATGCAGAAATAATGAACACTTCTGTATCAGTCCGAACAGATAGAACTCTGTAGCCATCTGTTGCTAGCAGGCAGGTAACATGGTGTGAAGAAAACTGCTCCTCACACATAGTCATGGGTAGTTCAGGAAACCATCATAGATCTGGATCCAGAGCTACCATGTCAGCACTAATGATACGAACACGGCTTTCGGAGCCATTCTTGTACACTTGGTAACTATAACATGTTACACTCGGATGATACCCCGGTTGACAAGGAAGAGTACACCTACTAACCTACTACACTCTGCAGTATAAATACTCTTCTAAGAAGGTGAGAGTAAATATAAGTACAATAAATACAAGTACATAAAGTTGAAGTAACAGCTGTCACTTGCCAAAGCAAAGCTGTCATGATAACACAAATGCCAACAATCTTATAATTACCAATTAATCAGATAATGGTTTAAGTTTATTTTTAAAATACATAAAACAAACTTATATAGTCAAGTAACTCTTTCTATAAGATAAAACAAGTACCTCTTTACCTAGTAAACTCCTTTCAGATTGTTACGAAAGCAAGGATTTACTGCTTGACACAGAACAAGTAAGTCCCTTGCAACTATTTGTTATATTTTACTTAGACCATTAAGTCGAGCTAGCCTAGTTTATACTAGTCTAATAGCGAGTAGGTTTCACCAACAGAAGTCAGCTCTTCATACATCTTTCATAATAAACACCATTATCTTTACCATCAATGACCCACTCTTGTTGTAACCCAAGAATGAATTACATTATACGGATTAATCTCCCACATTTCTAACCAAACGTCACTTATATTGTAGGACTATATAATATATTGTAGGTTTATACCTATATATCAAAGTAGTAATCACAACAACCTCAAAGGAAAAATTAGAACGTTATAAGACCTTAGTTGACACAGAACACTGAGAGAGAAAAAGACAAACAAAGAAGTTAATTGAATATAAACTGAACTTTTATTACTAATCCTTCTTATGATTCTGTGATTATTCATTCGTTGGAGATTCAAGTATGGTTTACTGTCCAATCTGCAAATATCTAAAGCAATTATCAAAAACGATTCAACGAACGACCAAAATAAAAATCAAAGTGACTCTTGAATTTTAGCTTGCATTCGAACAGGTTCACTCACCATACTGATTATATATATATATATATATATGACATCGGCCAGTGGACGCATTTACGTCTCCGTTCCTTCATTCTTTCTCCTTTTATTTTCTTTCTTTCTACTCTCCTGAAGACGGCAAGACGCCGAAATTATCGAGATTCGTGAATGTTCGTCCTTTTTCTTGTGTTCTCTAGTTGTAACTTTAATTATATATATATGTATACATATACATATATATACATATATGTATATATAACAATTAAAATAAGCAGTGACACATAAACAGAAACACAACAAAGACTCACTTTTCAATATTTCGACCGCCATTACGGTCGAAATATTGAAAAGTGAGTCTTTGTTGTGTTTCTGTTTATGTGTCACTGCTTATTTTAATTGTTATTTGTCCTGCCGGACCGTTTTTCGTTTATCATGGTATATATATATATATATATATATACAATTAAAAGAAACGGTCCCGCGGACTTTTTTAATAAAATAAATTCAAAACGAAGGAAACACACAGACATAACTCACATCGATATTTCGACCATCGTCGTCATCAGGAGGTGTGAAGAGCGAAGAGTCCCGCAGTAAGACAGGGCGGCGACTCCCTGTCTCTATATATATATATATAATAAAATAAAAAACGAAGGAAACACACAGAAAGACACAGACATAACTCACATCGATATTTCGACAATCGTCGTCATCAGGAGGTGCGAAGAGCGAAGAGCGAAGAGTCCCGCAGGAAGACAGGGCGGTACTGAACTCGGAAACCGCAGCCAGTACCCCACCACTTACCACCAAGCGGGGGAAGGGAGGGAAGGAAATGAAGAGCCAAATTAAGACGTAAAAGGAACGAGTAAAAATTATAACTATAAAAAAAAATTAAATTAAAATTAATAAAAATAATAAATAAAAAGTAAAATAAAAAATAATAAATAAATAAAAAATAATAAATAAATAAATTATTTAATTAATTTAAATTAATTTAATTATTTTTTATTTTTTATTTATTATTTTTTATTTTACTTTTTATTTATTATTTTTATTAATTTTAATTTAATTTTTTTTATAGTTATAATTTTTACTCGTTCCTTTTACGTCTTAATTTGGCTCTTCATTTCCTTCCCTCCCTTCCCCCGCTTGGTGGTAAGTGGTGGGGTACTGGCTGCGGTTTCCGAGTTCAGTACCGCCCTGTCTTCCTGCGGGACTCTTCGCTCTTCGCACCTCCTGATGACGACGATTGTCGAAATATCGATGTGAGTTATGTCTGTGTCTTTCTGTGTGTTTCCTTCGTTTTTTATTTTATTGTAAAAAAGTCCGCTGGACCGTTTCTTTTAATTGTGGTATATATATATATATATATATATATATATATTGATAAAAGCATCGACCGTGAAATAGAAACAAAACTAAAGTTTATCGGGACTCGGTCAGTTCTTCAGGTTCAAATTAAACTCTCAATGCCAACGTTTCGGTATTTATTTAAACCTTTTTCACAGGCAGAAGTATAAATTTTGAAACAGCAAAACTAAGTATTGCATTTCAAGTAATTACATTACATTACAAGTTGTTGATATTCAAAGACTGTCTTAAGAATTTGTACATTCCTTCTTATAACTTAACTATTTAAGTGTTATATAAAAGTGCTTGATGATATACATAAGTTCATTTATTTATACTAATAATAAATGAACTATACTTTATACACTGAGAACAGTATTTCGGGTGAATGCTTAGAAGTGCCAGTTGAAAAAAAAAAATGATTAATATATAACTCGCTAAGATGAAACAGAGTTAACTCTAAATTAGAATGTTTATTCTCTAATCCTGTAGAATATTATTGAATGGACTCGACAAGAGAAAGCAAGTTAATGATAGAGGTCTTAATCCAGAAGGTGGATTGTTTAGACGTCTAAAATAGATGCTGTTCAACTTCTCTAAATTCTATTACTAATCACTACAATGGAAAAGATTCAGTTCAGATTCAAAGGACTCTGTAGAGGATTAACTCATATAGGTCACGGGTTAATGTCTGTGAGTTATACATTGGAATCTATAGAAATAACTCGGTTATGATTACTAAAAGAATGCAATGCATAAAGGCGTCGGGGGGCGAATATAACGACAGATAAGTATTACTCAACCCTATATCAACTATAGTACGTATGGCCTTGTTGATACTTTAAAACATGTACTGCGATTATGTTTGGAAATTTTAACATTTTATTGACTGCAATAAAAAACCTAATTTTAGTAGTTTCTTTCACCCGGACTCCAAACCTTGTATAACGAGACATGGTGAATTTAATACAATAAAAAAATTGAATTAAACATTTTAATATCCTTAATTATAGTTAATGGGTTAGTTCCACTGAGGTTAGTAATATTAGAATTAGTAATAATACATTCCGTCATACCTCGTAAAGTCTCTGAAAAGCTCGACCGGTTTCGGGTCCGCCTGGATCCCATCTTCAAGAGCACCTAACTGACTGTCAGTTGAAGAAGGGATCCAGACGGACCCGAAACCGGTAGAGCTTTTCAGAGACTTTACGAGGTATGACGGAATGTATTATTCCTAATTCTAATTTTAATATCCCACTTATATTTGTTTATATTAAGCCCGGCTGGAACACCAACTTCGTATTTTGAACATGTTATGCATATATATAATAATAACAACACCAAGCATAAAAATGTATATTACTTTTACAAAAAAAACTGTCCCACTCCCGAACAGAATTAAAGTGTACTGTTTCGAAAATATATTTTAAGTAATAATACATGATATACTGCCAGAGTGTAACAGGAAGATATCAAGAGTGACAAGTATGATGATATATGGCACATACTAGAGCTGCTTCCGCTGTGAATAAGTACTTTTTTATTAATAGAAGTGAGAACTCTCTTATAATGTACTATCTGATTATTACTGCATGCTAAATGGAAATGTCAAGAAACTAGGGGTACTAGACGAGACATCATCATAAGTCACCTCCCTGGTGATTATGCCTTGTATAATCACAAGAGAGGGAACCATTTAAACGTAGGATACTCCATTCTTACTAGAAGCAAAGTGAAAGTGTCAAGGCATCGTCAGTTATACTAGGCGAGACATCATCATAAGTCACCTCCATGGTGATTATGCCTTGTAAAATCAAAAGGCAGGGAACCATTTGAACATAGGATACTCCATTCTTACTGGAAGCTAAACGGAAGTGTCAAGGCATCGTGACTCATCATAAGTCACCTCCATGGTGATTATTCCTTGTATAATCACAAGAGAGGGAACCATTTAAACATAGGATACTCCATTCTTACTAGAAGCAAAGTGAAAGTGTCAAGGCATCGTCAGTTATACTAGGCGAGACATCATCATAAGTCACCTCTATGGTGATTATGCCTTGTAAAATCAAAAGGCAGGGAACCATTTGAACATAGGATACTCCATTCTTACTGGAAGCTAAACGGAAGTGTCAAGGCATCGTGACTCATCATAAGTCACCTCCATGGTGATTATGCCTTGTAAAATCAAAAGGCAGGGAACCATTTGAACATAGGATACTCCATTCTTACTGGAAGCTAAACGGAAGTGTCAAGGCATCGTGACTCATCATAAGTCACCTCCATGGTGATTATGCCTTGTATAATCACAAGAGAGGGAACCATTTAAACATAGGATACTCCATTCTTACTAGAAGCAAAGTGGAAGTGTCAAGGCATCGTCAGTTATACTAGGCGAGACATCATCATAAGTCACCTCTATGGTGATTATGCCTTGTATAATCACAAGGGAGGGAACCATTTGAACATAGGATAATCCATTCTTACTAGAAGCAAAGTGAAAGTGTCAAGGCATCGTCAGTTATACTAGGCGAGACATCATCATAAGTCACCTCTATGGTGATTATGCCTTGTAAAATCAAAAGGCAGGGAACCATTTGAACATAGGATACTCCATTCTTACTGGAAGCTAAACGGAAGTGTCAAGGCATCGTGACTCATCATAAGTCACCTCCATGGTGATTATGCCTTGTAAAATCAAAAGGCAGGGAACCATTTGAACATAGGATACTCCATTCTTACTGGAAGCTAAACGGAAGTGTCAAGGCATCGTGACTCATCATAAGTCACCTCCATGGTGATTATGCCTTGTAAAATCAAAAGGCAGGGAACCATTTGAACATAGGATACTCCATTCTTACTGGAAGCTAAACGGAAGTGTCAAGGCATCGTGACTCATCATAAGTCACCTCCATGGTGATTATGCCTTGTAAAATCAAAAGGCAGGGAACCATTTGAACATAGGATACTCCATTCTTACTGGAAGCTAAACGGAAGTGTCAAGGCATCGTGACTCATCATAAGTCACCTCCATGGTGATTATGCCTTGTATAATCACAAGAGAGGGAACCATTTAAACATAGGATACTCCATTCTTACTAGAAGCAAAGTGGAAGTGTCAAGGCATCGTCAGGTGTATTAATCGTAACTCATCATAAGTCACCTCCATGGTGATTATGCCTTGTATAATCACAAGGGAGGGAACCATTTAAACATAGGCTACTTTATTTTTACTGGAAGCTAAGTGGAAGTGTCAAGGCATCGTCAGGTGTACTAATCGATACATCATCATAAGTCACCTCCATGGTGATTATGCCTTGTATAATCACAAGGGAGGGAACCATTTGAATATAGGATACTACATTCTTACTGGAAGCTAAGTGGAAGTGTCAAGCCATCGTCAGGTGTACTAATCGATACATCATCACAAGTCACTTCCATTGTGATTATGGTTGTTATAATCACAAGGGAGTTACTTTAATTACGAGTACGGACTTATATATTAAAAAGAGTGATAATATACTGGAAGCCAAATGCTAACGTCAGGCCATATTGTTTTAGAGATTGATCTTATCAGAGTCCGTTTTGTTATGTAATTTTGAAAAATAGTGTTTACTTTGAAATTGTTATAATATATATAATTTGTGATATAACCTAGTAATCATAATTAGTATTAAAAGTTAAGCCAACGTCAGAGTATACTGGAAAGTAAATACAAAGTGGGAAGGTAGTGTGGGCTTATAGTGAAAATGACGTCATCACGAGTTACCCGCATCGCGAACAAGCACTTGTATGTTGTGGCTGTCGAGTAAGCGATCTCCTTGACCTGCATACGAGCTCTCACCAAACAAAGAGGAACAAGAATGGAGCTAAATCCAAATCTAGACGCCTCAATATACAAAAACAGCAGGCCGACCTTGGCAAAAATCATGTTAGCAATCATCTAAAGTACCTCACATTTGTCTTTGTGTCTATGACGAGACCAATTCTAAATATCTATAACTGCTTGCATTAGACTGCTTCAGAATTGATACTGCTCTTATAACTAATTCATAAGTTCCTTAAGCATTGCATGATATACAGTGCACAGTCTACTTTCTCAATAGGTGTCTACCTAACATAAGAATGCCGTCTTGAGTCAAACTTGTTACCACACACTTTTACTTGAAGTTATGAAAAAAAAAACAAACTGTAATATTTTTCAAAAAAGTTAATATAAAAACCCTTTTAAGAACGAATGGTTCAACTAAATGAAGCAGAACAGACTCTTAGAATAACTAATCTGGAACTGTGACATTGGCATATCATAAATTATATTGATTATATGAGTTTGCACTGTTTCGCTAAATTACATACTAAAACGGGTACTGATAAAATGAATCTCTAAAACAATATGCAAAACCTTTATAAGAGATTTCAAAAAAATATATCAGAATTAGTATGGATTTAATCTAAGATGGAATGAAAGAAGAGAAAGCGATATTGGTGGACAGAAGGGAGCGCCCAGACGCTGTTTCTATCCTAAATATAGCACAGGCATCAATGCACCTTAGTATTATTAGAGATATCTAAATAAATCTTGCCTGCAAACCAGGCATGTCCCTAGTTCTCTTGAACTAACTAGAATCTCGGCTCATTAAACTGTAAAATTCATCGAGGCAAAATCACGGGAAGTTTTGTAATACTTGGTGTCGCGGATAAAGGCGGGCGAGGAGCGGTCGCAAAAAGCAAACTAGGCTACTCTAGCGAGATTATAAACAGTTTAAAGACGAGAGTATAGTAACTGCTCAGAAAAGGAAAGAAAACTGCGCGACGTAAAGACATACTAGTCACTCTCCAGTAAACAAAAACACTTAGTAAAATCCAACAGATTGTTATCCATGTATTGTTCAAATGACATGTTAGTGGTGAGAAGAAAAAATCATGCGAAATTGAGAATCTCTCAGCAAAAAAGAACCATGTTCACCCAAACCACGCTAAAATTCGTTCACTCCCTAGTTTAATAGTCTACGTCAGTAATTCTAAAACATTTTTTACTCATGGACCCCTTTTTCCTTTTTTTTTTCTCTTGGTGGACCCCCCACATAACGTTTGGTCATAAAACAATATTCTATTTTTCTCTAATCTAAATTTTAAGGATCTTTTTTTTGTTTATTGTGTTTCAAATAAGTTTTATAGAAATTTATTGAAATCTAGAAAATATATTTAAATTTCTTTGAATGTCTACTTCAGATTTTTTTAAGTCAAACCAAAATTATAGTAGAAATTAAATTAAGAATTGGTTTTCCTTATGGACCACCACAATATTATTGTGGGCCCCCAATTTGTTATATTTTGCTTGTGGACCCCTAGAAATATTCCATTGACCCTTAAGGGTTTATGCGCACCCCGGTTGAGAACCCATGGTCTACGACTAGTACACGCGTAACTACAGTAAACAACAGTATGAGCCTAGGGCTCATAGAAGACAGACATTGTCTTCTGTATCACCCACCAAGCCCTCAGCTCAATCCCTGAATCCTTTGTTGTTTCTGTTAATGTACTTTTATTAGTTACTGACGATGATGTTAGTAATCGTCAGTTATTTATAGTCAATTCAAAAATAAAAGAAAACCATAACTTACATACATATTACATAATTATAACTTTTCTTAGAATTACTGATGATGATATTAGTAATTGTATTTTTACAACGGGGGGGGGGGGGGGGGGGGGGGGTAAAAAATAGTTGTTATGCCACTGAAAACAACCACTGATACTTTTCAATAAAGTGGACTCCGTGCCATCTTCAGAAGGAAAAAAAGTACGCATAAAAGAAAGAGAGTTACAATCGCGACCTATTGAGTCAAAATAATAAATATAAGAAAACACTTAGTAACATTAAATATCTTTAAAAGTATAAATTAAATATAATAAAAGTAAAGAGTATAATAACTATTAATAATAAAAATAAATTCAATATAAATTCAATAAATTCAATACAAAAACCCTTATAAAAGATCGTAATATTGAAAAATCAAGTTAGCAGGGTATACATGTGGTTAAAGAAGACGATCTGTTGATATTTTGAGCATCAATTCTTCTAAAAATAAGTGGTTATTTTTTTTTAGACTTTTTTTTGTTGTTGTACCCAAGGAGTTGGGATGAGTTGAACAAGTGCTGGTGCAATGACCACATTGATCTAATTCTCGCCAGACAACTAAGCAGGAATGTTGAACACTGAAGAGAAGTGTTCTTAAGTGATAAAACATGTTTTTAAGGCAGAGGAGCCAAGAGGGATTTTTAGCTGCAAAACAGAAACACCTGACGAGGTGTAGCAACACATTCGATTCAAGCTGCCCTCTCTACAAATCATTAGGATGACTAATGGCCATAAGTAATGATCATGAATAGCCAGCGTTCACGCCAGGCATTCTTCTCATTCCGCGCTCACCAGCGCTTACGACAGTAGTAATCAAACCTAGGTATTTATTAAAAAAAAAAAACAAAAACATATCAAGGCAATAACTGAACTTTCTTAAATACAAAAACAACATTTTTGTTCTAATAAATTACAAAAATTACTGCCTCCCAGACACTAAGTGGTGTTTGCCAGAACAATAATCTAATTTGAACAAACTACCTTCCAATATTGCCTTCCTTAACGTGACAACCCTTTTACTGCTAATGTCGTATATATACGTCATACAATTATGCAACACCAGTATATACATATATATATATATTTATATATATATATATATATATATATATACAATGATCAAACCGCAATAAGAAATGGGAAAACAAGACTAAGATCTTTCAACCATAACAAGCGGTCTTCGTCAGAGTCAAAAACCCAACTGACTCTGACGAAGACCGCTTGTTACGGTTGAAAGATCTTAGTTTTGTTTTCCCATTTCTTATTGTGGTTTGATCATTGACGTATATATATACGTATTTTTGATCAGATATACGTATACCTGATCAAAAAGGATGGAAATTTTAGGTTCTTCAAAAAAAATTTAGCAAAGGGTAAAAAAATTATGTTTTGAAATTTAGCCTTCACGAACATGAATTGTTACTGTTTGGCAGCAGTGAAAGGATTTTAACCTGAAGAAGAGCAATCCCCGAAAACTGCAGACAGGCGGCCTATTTGATTTCATACAGGGAACAATAATTCACATAAATATTATCTATATAAATTACAATGCTGGGTCGTACATTTCTTCGTTATCACTATTAAATTAAAGATAAATCAATTATTATCTCATTTGTTTTGACCTTGAGACAAAGACCTTCCACAGACTTTAACATATAGTTGACATCCTTACAGTGAACTAACCTTAAAACAATTGAATATAAAGTAGCCTTCGCAATAGACCACACCCAGAACTTAAACTGCAAGATGAATAAGCAGCAACTCAGCACGCATAAATATTCATGATTCAAAAAAAAAAAAACCAAAATAAACTTGTATATAGAATCTCTGTAAACGAGGGTGGAGGATAATCCTGTATCAAATGGAGTTTAGTCATTTATACTTTAATTTAAAAAAAAAATATTACAAGGCAATAATATCGTAAAAAATGAAATTCCCAGTTAACTGAAGCATCTTCAGGATTAATAACATCAATTTTACAAATATTGACAATTCTACTCTTTTCTTTGGGTTTCTTTTTCCACC
This sequence comes from Hermatobates lingyangjiaoensis, assembly GCA_026182355.1. Taxonomy (NCBI): domain Eukaryota; kingdom Metazoa; phylum Arthropoda; class Insecta; order Hemiptera; family Hermatobatidae; genus Hermatobates; species Hermatobates lingyangjiaoensis. The sequence continues at coordinate 54,011 of JAPFBL010000075.1, read as the reverse complement.
TCTTATAATAAAACTCATTTCCTAAACGAGTGAACTACGCATAGTTATAATGGTTTTACAAACTTCCTGTTTAACTCTAGAATGCATTCTCTATCAAATATTTTGTCAGATTCATGATTCTTGGCGTTAAATAATGTAATCTTTCCACACTGTTAAGAAAAGATATAAACATAGCACTCATGCAATTCAAATGATGCATTATTACGTTTCTACAAAAAGAACTGTAGAATCATTAAAGATAAATGGCTTTCTTTTAAAGGATAAAAGGGATTTTTTTACTAAATATTTAAAGAACTCGAAGCAATTTCTGATATAAACCACAACAGATTTAAACTTACAATCTCTAATAATCAGTATACCGTCATCGGGAGAAAAAAGAGTGGAAAGACAGAGTGAACCGGCGTTGGAACCTTCTAACTGTTGTGTAAACGCGTATTCTATAACACTTTGTTGTGGACGTTAACAATTGTGGATACGTTAACAATTGTGGATACGTTAACAATTGTGGACACTTTGTTGTGGACACGTTTGTGTGTGTGTGTGTGTGTGTGTGTGTGTGTGTGTGTGTGTGTGTGTGTGTGTGTCTGTGTGTGTGTGTCTGTGTGTCTGTGTGTGTGTGTGTGTGTGTGTGTGTGTGTGTGTGTGTGTGTGTGTGTTTGTCTGATTGTCACCTTCATTGACAATCAGAGTCAAATTCAAAATATAGTTTTGGGGCAAAATTAGTGTGAGGGAAGAGTCTGACCCTAATATAAAAATATATTTCTTCGTATATTACGTATTTGAAAATATGGTGCAATAATTAGATAGGAATGATGAGAGGAAGGGTGCTCTACAGTACTCGAAAGACCTTTGATCGTAGAACAACCACTAGCTATGCTTACGCCCAACATTTCCTTATATTAAGCATGCCTAGGAAAAATAAAGTTATTTGATCAACTAACAAAATCCTGTCCGAATTTGAATCCTACAGTTTAATAACTAAAATTTATCAAATTTAGTATCATTTATTTGTTTTTAAAGATTCCACTGATATCTTTAATTTGGTCTTTTTATCAGAGGGACAATGTGCGAACCTCTGTCAAATTACAATTTTAGTCAAGACACGCTAAATTTGTATCTTTGGTTATCACTTCATCATAAATTATAAATTTTTTTTTCTCATCCAATTCCTACACTTACAGACAACAAGTAAGCAATCATTTAATAATGAGCAAGTGTAGATTATTTTTTTTAATAGTTAATGGGTTAGTTCCACTGAGGTTAGTAATATTAGAATTAGTATTAATACTGTCCGTCATACCTCGTAAAGTGCTTTTCTGAGACTTTACGAGGTAAACAGAACACGTATGACAGTATTAATACTAATTCTAATATTTTTTTGTGTTGAAGAGCAATTTCAGTCCTGGTCCAAGGGTCGAAGGTACACAACTCATAAGGTAAGTGGTTGTGTCTATTTGTAATAAGAGGGAGTGAGACGGTTATAAAAACAGTAGAGTCAATTGTTTCAAACACTGCCTAGACACATAGACTGGCTTGACACAGAAATGACAGATTCAATTTTTAGTAAAGTTGAATGGAAATTTCTTAGTAGGTGCGTCAGATGGAGGATATAATAATCCCTACACTCGCTATAACAAATTTATTATCACAGCATTTGAATGACTATAAGGTAATTAGCAGTAAAGTATACTGTCTACTAATCGTTTACACAGTTGACGCATGAAAAGACACCATCTTTCCTCTGCATATCTATGATTTATTAACATCGGAGAAGATTCTGGTACTGCTAGTGCCAGATGAAGAGGCAGTAATAATCGCTTTGGTTAGAGGAAGAAGGCACTCAGGAAAGGTACTTCCTGATTAGTGTTTCACGTTCCACAGACCTGCAGCAGCTGGCTTGAACCAATCCTCTCAAACCGCTTGACAAAACCAGCCACGCAGTTCAAGCCGACAACAAACTTCAATATTCAGCTCTTACACATCATTATTCTTACAATATATACATATTTTTCAAAATATTCATAAACAGGATTACTGTAATTAATGCTGATTGTGAATACCGAATAATATTACAAATATGTCCACAAGTTCACAAGGGAGATGAGTTTTATTTCAAGATTGCAATTGATCTCTCTGACCTATTTTCCATAAAGGGTACATTCTTCTTACCTGCAGTAAAGCTATTTGTTTCCGACTACAGTTTTTCGTCATAAGGTGCAGTTAGTATGATGGTTTCTATCCATTTCACTAATAATCAAGCCAACATACCTAGCAGGTTCACATATTAGGGCGTCCTAAACAATATCAAGTGTACTAGAGTAGCGATAAGAGTATCTGATAGGCTCTCGCAGTCCTCTCCAAGGGACGTTCCTTAGCACAGAAAACTCTAGGGTCATAAACCCTTGATTCACTTATAATCAAGCCAACATACCTGGCAGGTTCATATATTAGGGCGACCTAAACATGGTTAAATGTACTAGAGTAGCGATAAGAGTATCTGATAGGCTCTCGGAGTCCTCTCCAAGGGATGTTTCACAGAAAACTCTAGGGTCATAAACCCTTGATTCACTTATAATCGAGCCAACATGCCTGGCAGGTTCATATATTAGGGCAACCTAAACATGGTCAAGTGTACTAGAGTATCTGATACGCTCTCGCAGTCCTCTCCAAAGGACGTTCCTTAGCACAGAAAACTCTAGGGTCATAAACAAGATTCAACTCTCCAATCTCCTCACCAACGACAGGTACAATAAACAGGTGACAGTTTTAGCCTGACCAACAATCTCAACAGAGACTTACACAAAAGTAGAGTGCACAAGACTTCTTTATCATAACTTCCGCATTATTGAAACATATAAAACATGAAATTCCTAGCTTTTATTATAAATTGTGAGCGAAAAAAAATTTAAATAAAGGCTTATAATTTATAAGCCATATAATAATTATTATATAATTATTGAGCGAAACAAAAGTTCTGCAATAGCATAAATTACCCACTCTTTCTCAATTCACAATATTCTCAAATATACCTAAAAAGAATAGAATTCTGCTTCTGAACAAAAAGTTAGTGTGCTCTATTTAAATTTCGAAACGATATATCAAATCTGTAGTAAGCCCACAAAAACTTTCCAACAGAACCATACCAAAAATGAATTTTAGAGATCTTAATTTATGAAAAATGATAAAATTTTGTAAACTTTTTTTTTTCAAAGATTAGAATGGATTTGGTAGCAATAGTAAATTGGCATTTACAACTGAAAGACTGTGACACTTCAACATCCAAACAGTTTAACTAACACATAATGAACTATTTATTAATTACATGACTGACCTATAAACTTTTTATCTTTAACTAAAACTAACGTCCACTTTAAGAGATCTTTGACCTTTACTGAACATCTAGACGACCTCTGACCTTTCATCAGAAACACTTTTACAAGAAATAAAATCATAAATGCAAAAAAAAACTAGCATTACAATCATGCTCTGTTAGGAAGATATGTCAGAGTATGTAATTTATACGCAACAGTTCATACCAGTGTGTACAGCAAGTTTTATTGGATTCAAGCGAAATTAGTGTCATATGTTTTCACTAAGAAAATGAATTTACTGAAATCAACAAAAAAAAAACAACAATGAAATCAATTTGACATATAATCTAGATAATATACCAATCAGTAATAAAATCATACAATTCAGTACTACTCTGCCAGTGGCCTCCTTGCCAATGCATACAAGGCTTACCTTTAACGACAGCATCCTGGTCCAGGCTAGCAGACATATTGATCTAAACTGTCTGCCTGCTCTACTCCAGTTCTAACTAACACGTCTTCTTCTATTTATTACTGTTATCCCTTATTTAGTTTAATCTCTAATGTATTTTCTTAAGGTATTTCGGGCCTAGATTTTTATGACGATATTGTTAACCTTTAGCTTGAGTACTATTGTTTAGTTATCCATAACTTTGTTTTATTATACTTCAATTTTCACTTCAATTTTAATAATATATTTCGTTTTCTACACAATACAAACATTTCGAAATGTTGTGTCAACTCTAAGAGTAAACCTAATATTATTGTATTTACTGTTCATATTTTTGAGTCAAAATATCGATCGTTTTAATTCAACTCAGGAAGCTGGCGAAAAGTTAATCAAAATCAAAAAGAAAACCTAATGAAATAGTTTCCACATATAGACATTTAATATGTAGTATAAAAAACGCGATTCGAACACATGCTGTTCTTCTTCAGGCATACTATAGTATAAAATAAGTGGTAAAAAATAAAATAAGGAAGAGAGTACATGTACACACCATACCCTCACCCACTTCCATCCTGTTCCCAGTCAGTGAATTCTTTATCTCTGTGAATTAACGATTTTATATTCTTTCTAAGTAAGAGAAACGTAAATACAGAATGACCTAAACTGAAAATATACTATCTATAAAGTTTGATTGAAAGTCAATAATGTACAAACGAACTTAATATCTGACTTAATTACTGACAGTCCAAGTTATAGTAATCAAGCACAGTAATCAAGCAGTAGAAGGCCTCTGGTCTGTAACTGCTAGTTACGACGTGCACTGTGGTGCGCGGATATATTCCTTGGTCGTTGGACTCCATACATCCACCCAGTTCTAGTTAGTTGTACAACAGACACTCATCCTTGGGTGTATGTACATCTCCGTTTCTTTATTTTATTTTGTACCATTTACTTTATACTATAGATAACTCTCTGATTATATTGTATATTATAGTTAATGCCTGAAGAAGAACACTCAGTTTTCGAAACGCGTTGTTTATATACTATTAAATTTCCATATGCTGGAGACTACAGACGCTCCCCAACTTACGAACGAGATACGTTCCGAACGGTCGTTCGTAAGGTGAATTCGATCGTAAGTTGCTTCAGTGCTATATTTTGATGTAATGTATGTTTAAGGCTTATATAAGTATGTTTAGATCTTGTATAAGTAACCTGTATTGGTTTGTACTGAAAAATAAACATTTAATAAACTAATATGCTCTTTAAAAATATGTACATGCACAACTTGAGAGAATACTACATATGTTAGAGTGAGAGACACACACAGTATGTACGTGTACGTAATAAGACAAATAAAATGAAGTTTAACTTACTTTTGGAAGATGTACAAAATCTAACTTACATCATCTCTGTCCGAACATTTTTCAACATAGCCGTAAAAATATTCGTATGTACCGTTGTTCGTAACTCGAATGTTCGTAAGTAGGGGAGCGTCTGTATTTCATTAGCTTGTTACCCTACAATTTCTAAAATATGTTCTAAAGATAGTCCGATTAAAGTGTAAACGCAAAAAGAACACATAAAGCTGATTTCACCCGTTGATTTCAGTTAGATGAAGAGTTCAATTTAAGTAGCATGAGTTGGCTAGTGACACTTCACCTACATGAGGATGATGAATGTTGAAATATCGGTGTCCTGTCTGAAACTTTCAGGGTTCCTTTCTTCTTTACAGTGAATACATATTAAAGCATAAACATTATGTTCCGACCTCACTTGGTAAATTATAAATTACGCTGAATACAGAACAGACAAAACACTTTAGCCATTGTTTTCAGTGTTTTGTTCTACCTTGAGTAATTTATAGTTTCATAAAACACAACTATATGGCAAACCATGTGTTTTATTTGCGTTTTAATTCCAGATCATTGTAACTGTACATTCCCGAACTGCTGTACATTCTATTTTTGTACTGATCATCTCTGCTGAAATGTGGATGATGGTGAAGTAACCTTCTTATTGTATTCTTTAAATTCGTCGCTTGAGGTAATGGACAGGGGAATGCACATAAAGGTTAATGTTTAATTTGGATCGATAGAGAGTGTTGGATATAGGTCAAGGGTGACGATCAAGTCTCAACAATGACTGAGCCAACAAACATCATTTCTTATTTACTAAAAGAGACTTTCCATATCTTCTATGTCATTGGACCAGTGGACAGAATCATTGTAGAGACCAGAAGGGACATGAGTAGTGTGGAAACAGTTTAGACATTGTCGTTCTTAACCTGTAGGGAATGGTGGAGTTACCAAGTAGGGGAATTACTAATCGAACAGAAGAACCACTGCTTCAAAATTTAATACATTACGTCGAAATGTTGACTTACTTTACTGGCCATAATCATTTACAGCCTGTTTTAAACACAAAAACTACCAATATATAAGGTACCAGTTGACCCGGCGAACTTCGTACCGCCAAATGTCACTGAACTTCGTGTTATCTTTAGCTAAGCTTAATTTGGCATTTAATTATTAACTCATTCTGAGGTAAAATGGATAAACAAACAAGGTTCTCACTAGACCAACCCGACAGCACCACATCCTTGATGTCTTCCTGATGATGAACACAAAGTGTTCGAAACGCGTTGATTTTGAATAAAACTTTATTTGTGTGGAGACTTTTGTTTGTTTATCCATTTTACCTCAGAATGAGTAAATACCACACAATTACGGATTGCACAACTAATGATTTAATTATTAACATAATAGCTAACCCGACAGACGCTCTCCTGAATTTGAATAGAATAAAAACTAAAATAACAATATACTTTACTATAAGTAAACAAAATATCAAACTTGTTAACAACCAACTTATGTTTTGTTTGATTAATTAAACATCTGTTCGGCAACCATCCATCACACCATGGAATGCATCAGAAAATACATGTTTCATTGGGGTTCATTTTTTACATTTAACAACTTTATACTTCAAACATAAACCTCTAAATAACAATTTTATTTCTCTTCTATAAGCCAATATAAATAAATGCGATCAAATCCATTTATAAGGTCCCATCCAAATGAAAAATATAATCAAGAGTGATATGCTAAAATTTATACTTCCGCATAGCATAGTACTTCAAGTACAATTTGAAAAATTTACACATTCCAAATATCAAATTAGATTATGCAAAGCACTTAAACGATTGTGCAATCACTTTAAACGTGTTTTAATGAAACGCTTAAAAATCACTTTAAACGATTAAAGCACAAATTAGATTGCGCAATAATATTAACTGCAAAACTACAAAACTCTACAAAATTTCATTTAAGGAATAACAAAGTTGTGTCTTAAAATATAATGGACAATAAAGTGAACTTCCTATGATGCAATATTACCAAAAACTATACACGTAATCTACATTATAAATGCTATTTTGGGTATAAATCTTATTCAACCTTTGATGGGTGAACATCCGTTTGACGCAGATTTGGTTACATAACCAGTCACTCACTTACAGACATCATCGAAAACAATTTCAGAGCACATCAATACACCAAAACAGTCAAAATTTCAAAAACGATTTCTTTCATAATTCTATAATTTATTTATAATAAATTAAAAAGGAAAAAGTGGAAAAAAGTGGAAAAAGTCGTGGATACAAATATCTATCCCCTCAGGAGCTCTTAAGGTAACATTGGTAATACTATCATGGATCTATTTAAGAATCTGGTCACGGAAACAATCATTAAAAGGAGGACCATGAGATTCTCATGGGTTATGGTTATGGGTGGTTATGGATAGTTATGGGTGGTCATGGGTGGTTGTTGAGCTTACCGACGAAATACCTGCGACAATTCATCCAAGAAACAGCTTCAACATAAGTACCACACAACATGCGATGATCTCGTCGTTTAACAATTTCATAATATCATTTAATTAAATTATATTTATTTATTTAATTCTCTTACAGCATTGATGAGTGCAGAGTAGAGTTTTCAATATTTTACCATCAAAAAGTTAGATAATTGAGTCTTATTTGGTTTCAAGAGGGTTCACTCGTTTCGTTGTCGATGAATGCTTTTACATCCAGCAAAAAGATTCTCAAAAGGGTGTTTTAAAGCACATGTTAGCCTGTAAGAAGCTAATCAAGATCATAATGAAGGAATGGTTGGGAGGACCATGTTGGGGAACGTTACCGAGGTCTAGTGAGCGTTTTAACTGGACCATGTCTAATGAAAGGTTATTTAGCGATGTACGACTCCTAACCAGCACTGCATTGCGTACTTAAAACCATATCTACACCAATCTCAAAAAAATCCTCCCAATATTAGACAAAACTCATAAAGTCAGCAATTCCTTTCAACACATCCCATCGCTGGCACTCAATCGTACAATATTCACGTTAGTAGTAGACAAAGTCGTTACATGCTATCTCAACAAAATAAACAAATCCTGTTTCGTCAAACACTCTTGGGCTTACTATTCTAGAGGTCATTGAAAATCAGTATATATTTCAGTTCTGAGAGCGCCAGGTGACCAGAATTGTATAATGATAGTCTTAAATTTAAAACAAAGTTTTTTATAGTAGGGATATTTAATGAGACAATAACATATCGTAGTTAAGGGTCCAAAATTATCCCCCCCCCATTAACAATGTGGCCACACTTAGTCTTGATGGTGAGGTCCTACATACCTGAGTACCTTCGTCGTTCGTCTTTCCTCAGGCGCTCACCAGTCTAAGGACTTTCTTGAGTCAATGTATTTTATCTGGTTCGCACCCGAGTGCAGAAGCTCTGCTTCTCGATGATGTTGGCCTAGGCTGCTAATGTTTGTTCTCCTTCCTTCTTTCGTTCATTCACACTCTCAGATTTCTGTACTCTTCACTAGCAGTTTTCTTTTTCGTTCACTTTGATTCTGCTTTCATTCATTTATCCCCATTCCTCTTCCTTTATTAGCATTTACGTAACCTTAGTATACTATTTTACCTAGTGACCAACTATTGAAGATTCCTTAGCATAATGTTTTATTTATTTGTGGCGCATGAAAGCATAACTACGCGAAGCCCGCTTTGGGAATACCATTCCTCATTTGCTCAGTCAAATACACATAGCTCCGTGATGTGGTTAAACACCACCCATAGAAAACATCTAACTAACTCAATGTATGAAGCTGAGATACATGACTAAAACTAACATCTAACAGGAATGGTGTTCTATACACAAGATTTTTCATTCCCCACATTAAAAACCTGACGGCATGACCAAGAATCAAACCTCGAATCGTAAGCACCAACAGCAAAACCGTTACGATGAGTCCTCGGAAAAAGAATTTTATCATTATTTAAAAATCTCTAACTACCCAGTCGCTAACTTCTGCATTAAACTTAATTAAAAAGTAATTTTATTTTCCAAATATTAAAATTCCCACTAATACTTGACATTTCTTAATTATAAACTTGTTAGAATATGAAGAAATTGCAATTAACATTAAGTGATTCATGTTTACGAAAATATTGTTTGAAATAAATACCATAAGTAATTGGGTTTGGTATGGGAGTGCAGGTGGAAGAACATTCCCTCTTTCATAAAAACAGTTGGCAATCTGTTTTCGTGTTTTGCTGCAGTTTTTTGTTGAATACTTGATAATTTTCTGATTAGCTTTCTCACTCAAAGAAACCTTCATTTTACTTTTTCTTGATTGTAGGATTTTACTAAAGTTCGAGACAGCATTGTCATTCACACTTATTATATAGGTACTACTTTGTTAGGGTGATGCAAAAACCTTCGCCTGTTTAACCAACAAAAAGCACTGTAAATGGTTCATTTCGACCTTACAGGCCTAAAACTGATTATTTGTTTGTCACCGACTCAAACGAGTCCAACAAAAACATTTCACACATAATAATTAAACTGTTATACGGGTTTTACTGCGAGCCGAGTAATTCTACACTAATACTGTTAGCATTTGATTCTAGAGGTCGATAAGATTTGTAGCTACAACTTTGTAATTGTAAGACAAAACAAATAGACACTGGTTGATAGATACATTCATCAAAACAATAACAAAATTAAGTATTTGAGGGTTCGTATGGATAGGAATAGTAATGCTTTTGGGGGTGACCGAAGGAAATCCTATTGCACATACGAAGTCTCGGCTTAGTAGAAATAAGCGAAACCAACACAAAAAGGAAAGTCAAGAAAGAACTAGAGTTATTAATAGGAGAGACCATCGTCAGAGTCAAATCTCAACTGAGTTCAGATTTGACTCTGACGATGACCGCTTGTTACAGTTGATATATCTTAGTCTTTTATTTCTGATTTCTTATTATGGTTTGAACATTGATTGTTATTTCACGTATTTATTCTGGAATATTTATTATAAAACTACTTATCTCGCCGACGTTTCGATATATAGTTATGTCATCTTCAGGGTTACAACACTTATTTTACAATTAGCACTATTACCACCACTCATCAATTCACACACATAATTGAAAAAACTTCACAAAACTACCTCAAAACAAGTAATTCCATCAAAATCTCGATGTCGAAATTTTTCACAATAACTATATTTTACTTATAGTAAAAAAAAATATACATATCTTTCAGCTTTAGGATAAGTATATTTTTGTTTAGATGAAAACCTGAAGAAGAACACTAAGTGTTCGAAACGCATTGATAGTTTTAACATTAAACTTTTTTTTGTGTGGAGACGTAATTTCTTAATTCCCCCAAAATGAGAAAATATCACACTATAACAAATTGCACAAGTAATAAATAAATATTTAATATTAGTGGCAGTTATTAGATTATGTTATTAATGGAACCTTTAAACGGAGCCATTAACAAAGCCATGTAATAAGAGGCATTGTTATCAATTCGCTTTGTTAGAGTTTCCTAGTTAGTTACGTACATTATCTATTTCTTTGGTTATTACTTCATAGGATTTATGATTATAAAAGTTAATAAGTAGCGAGAAAAGTGAATAATAAAAAAAACTATATTCTAAAGTATATTTATATTATTATATTTTTTATTTCATATATATATATATAATAATTAATTATTTAATTTAAAATCTAATAACATTTAGCCAAAAGAATGTCAAAAGTTAAGTACATTATTATTAAATAATAATAATGTACTTAATATTATTAATAATTAAGAGAGGGAAACCAAGCGGAATGGTTCAGAGACGGTTGGAGAATCATTGGGTCTCTACAACCGTCTCTGAACCAGTGCGCTTGGTTTCCCTCTCTTATCTCTCCTGAAGACGGTTCAAACCGAAAATTAGAGACTGTAAGCGTGTTCTTTTGATTGCTCTATGTTTCTTTGTCTATATTGAACTATATTTGTCCGTTTTGGATCATATTTCCAACGAAAAAGTGTATATATATATATATATATATTACTGAACCATGCTCACAAATCTATTACATCCTTTTAGATACAATATTTTCAATAAACTAATTTTAGTGATATAATATCGTATGTAACAAGGAAAAATTTCATAAGTAAGCAGGAAAGTGAACAAAAAAAAAACCATTTTTTGAAGTAAATTTATATATTTTATAAATATTTTACTTTATATATTATATATTTTTTATTTTATATAAATAATTAATTATTTATATTTAAAAAAAAATTACGTAACATCAAATTAACTGCAAACTATTAAGAAAAGCCGAGATTAAAACTCAGAAAGTTTTTTTTGTTCAAAAGAATCTTAATAAAAAATGAATATCAAATTACAATGTACCAAGGTAGAGATATACCAAGTATATATGGTATACAAGTTGAGTGTGAGATTTAATAAATATGTTACTAATTAGCACGAGCCTTAAGGAGCCATTATATCCCGGAGAGGATAAGATTTCCCTGATCAGAGCATATTTATTTGATTCGGCGTTACATCACAAGCTTGAATGCTTGAGGTATTTATGTTTTCCTCTACATGCTGGATTATTAATAAGATTATACCATAAGCGATATTGTTTGAATGGTCCATGGCCAGTCATGAACTAAGTCTGCTGTTAACACCAAAGCTATTGGCCGTCACTTTAACCCCGGTATTCGTAAATAATTCGGTATTTACATAGGTATGACTGCAAGCTTCCAGCAAAGAGGGGTTTTCGTTTGGTATGGAATGTAAGGAATTTAGAGTTGCCTTCTTCGCTAATTGGCAATCAGTACTACATAGTAAAGGATTTACTTTGCTTAAAATGGCACTTTTCCCTCTTTTCTATGAATTTTAGAAATATTTGATTTTTTCTATTATTTTGAACCACATATTGTTTTCTCAAGAGATCGAAGAAAATGGTCCTTTTAGTTTTTATTAGAAATACTGTCGTTATTGTATAACGTAGTAATCTGTAATCACTAGTAATAGTGTGCATTGTCACCGCAGCATTTCATGCGTTTAGTCTTCAAGCTAAAAGTAGCAATGATGTTTGTTAGCAGTGATTTCCGATGCAAAGCAAGGCTGTTTCCTTAAGCAGCACTACTATCTCGCAGTGTTGCCCACAGCCTCGAGACACTGGCCAGCCTGATAGCGGTCGACGCCCCAGAGTCGTCATGGCGACACACCCCTCCATCTGTATTCACACAGTGTGCACGTCCAACACTGGCCTTAGGATCGATACACTGCCGACAACTCGCCTCTTTTTTTTTTTTCCTATTGATTGACTGGAAAGGTCGAGGTGGCATGCCGCAAAGACCCGCTCAAACAAACCTCCCCGCACCTCTCTCAAAGCCCTCCATATTGCCTCCGCAACCAAACCTTATTCCTTTTCACTAAACCCCCGCCATTTCTTCGCCTTTCTCCTCTCTAACCAAGGTTGAGAGCCAGATCTCATTTAGCACCCACAGCCCTAGTGCTCATCACGTCCATCCTTAACAGCTTTTCATATACAGAAAACATAAAATTCCACACTGTTAACATTAAACCTTATAAAACTGATATACGTAGTAACAGTTACCTAATAAACATTTAAAATACTCAGTAATGCTCCTATCGAATAATTTTTTTTTTCAATTTTTAGGATCATGTTTAAATACATTTGATTTGGTTTTGTCCCAAGTATGCACAATTAATAATAAAAATGATTCAAAGTAAACCCTTTCAAACCTACTTTTTTCTATTCACAGTTTATAATTCATGCTATTTTCCTTGTTTAGTTTCAGTTCTGATTCATCCTCTGTTTTCCTATAGTAATAAAACTTTATAGAATTACATATCTAAACAGGATATACGAGTATAGCAGTTTCATTTTTTTGGAATTCTAGAAGAATTGTATAACTAGTCAACATAGTCATAAAAACGCAATAACCTGTTTTGAGCGTTTCCGATTATACTACAGGAAACACGTTTATTAATTTCGCTATTTTCTGTCTTTTCTGGTTTCATACTAATCAACAACGATTAAAACTAATACTGTGCTTAAGATGAGAATCACCCTATCCCCTTCATTACCTTTCTTTTCTTTTCGAATTCTGAAAGAATTAAAACTACAGCTAGTCAAGTATTGTTCCTACACGCGCATAAACCTGTTCTTTATCTTTTCCGTTTATTCTAGAGAGCACATTTCAAATTATTATTCATCATAGAAAGAGGAGACAAGTTTGCATACCCCCTTCTGTTCAGGCTCTTAAAGAATTAGTATTGCCCTAGTTCTTCTAAATAATTAGATAAGGTCAATATTGTTCGTAAGAAGTATAGAAGTATCATTTACCTATTTTAGACCCTCGGTTTTTTTTTATTGTTTAAACAAAATCAATCCCCTAGCGGGTGATAACGTCAGCCATTTACCGGCTTTTTGTTTGATCGATGATTCTACAGATTCTACATTGGGAGTCCTAAATTTTACTTAACTCAAGTGAATTTCAAGTAGGTATCTTTAACGTGTGCCTGACATCGTACAGGCTCAGAACCGACGGCTTAGGCTTAACCTCCTCTCGGAGGGACGACGTACTCAGATTTATTCATCTCTGGCGTGAATACATGGAGGGCCAGGTGGGGATCGAACCACGGACTACAATCCCAGAGAAGAGTAGGCTAACCACTGAGCTAACCTGACTCCCATTTTTGGGGTTTTCTAGCGAAAAAAAAATTTAAAAAAATAGCATCCCGTCTAGAAGAGGAGAAACGTTCAATAATCTCTCATTTTCCATCCCTTCCATTTTAAGGAATTTTTATACTAGTAGTTTCTACTTTTAAGTAAAGAGGAACAGGCAATAACCATATTTCATTTTTTCGGGCTAAACGATTTTACCAGATTTTTACCAAAATCATTTATCTAAAATGAAAAGCAAGGTCCCATAATGACTATCATCTCTAATTTTCGTATCACTAGAAGTTACCATCAGGGTAAATCCGGTTTACTTGTGGTTTCCTTAACAAGGTTGATACGAAAAGGGGCAACTAAGTCGCCCCTAAGCTAAAGTCATGTTTACACAGGAGCACTGAGGGGTGAACAATCTTTAACCCACACCAACCTTTCGGCTTCACTTAATAAAGCATTTCAAACAATTATGACGACAAAAAAACATCTAACAGTCTTACACATTTTCTCGCACACATAGTGCAAAAAAAATAGTGCTCTTCATTTGATGATAATAATAACCATTTTAAAGGTGGTTTATATATATAATCAAGAGCAGTATTCATTTATATCAGAATATTAATATTTGTAACATACCAATTTAATTATAAATTTATTAATCAACAGATAATCACGAATAAATTGACAACAAAGTTATAACAAATTACAACATTGGATGGGAGTCTAGAACAAGGTCCACATAGAGTTCGATAGATTATAGGGAAGCAATTTAAAGGTAAATATTTTAATGCAGGTATAAAAGCTGACAAAACATAATGTTCGACTATTTTAACAAAAACTAAAGACAAAGTAACGAGTAAATAATAAAAATCAATGCAGATATATAGTTAATAACATTACATAGATCCTTTCTGCTTAAAACAATTTTTTTAATTATCTTTATATAGGACCTTTTCCCAGACATATATACATTTTAATTATTTGTGTGCAATATTTCATAAATAAAAATATACGTATTCTTATGCAAAAATGCTTTGAAGTTGCCTTTGCACTTGTTTATTTACAGTTCTCAAGTTGAAATTGAAATTCATTTCAATTATATATAAGGTAAGAACTTAATATTGTCACACTTTCATCACAAGGTTTTGAAGCCAGTGTAAAAAAAAAATCCAGCTCCCGCATTAAGATTTTTAGGTTAGGTTCTAACTCGAGTCTAATATTGTATCGAGAGTTTTAAGGTTCGACTCCGGCTCTGCCAATAAACGACTCCACATATATTGTACCTATTATAAAAGTCAATTTCTTTGGTGAACATAGTGAATACAAGCTTTCAATACATTGTTTATACAGTTCTTTATAAATAAAATAGCTCGGCATGCACATTTCAATTAAGACTGAAATTTGTATATTATATAAGAGAATTGAATATACAAATTTCAGATCAGCCATTACCCCCGGTATCCACTAGCGTAATGATCGATTACGCTATTAATATTAATAACTATAATTAATAACTATTAATATATTAATATATAAATTAATAACTTATAAATTAATATATTAATAACGATATTAATAACTATCGATTACTATGAACCTAGGAATCATTGATAAGTTCAAAGGTCAAACTGGCTACCTGAATTAACAAGAAAATACACGTATAACCTTACTAGGGGATGCACCATAAAGGCTATAAAACCAATAAAAACTGTTAAAACAAAATGGATATCATTAAAGCCATTAAAGTATTGTAAGAATTAATTAAAATTGTAATTAAAAACTATTTGCTTGAAAGACTATGATTAATATTAAATAAAAGAGAGATGAAAGGAGCTGTGTGGAAGAGAACACATGACACAAGGGTCTCACTTTGGTTATTTCCCTCCTAAAACTTAGTCTTTGTGTTCCTTTGGAATTTTTCCAAAGTCGAAACAAAAGTTGAATTTTTCTTTCACGTCCAATAATTATTGGACGGGCCACGTTATTATATTGAAAATAGGAGGAAAGAAACAATGTTTTCTACTGCATAAGTTAAATTAAAGTTAAGGATAACGGGAGTATGTAAACTCCTGCACAATAGAGCCTAGACATAGGAGCTTAATCACGTTGGCGATATGCGTAAATAAACCTATGACCAACAAGGCTTGAACCATTCGAGTAAGTAAGGATATCGCTAGAACCATAGTCATAAATAAGACTATGTTCAATGTAACCAAAACCACAGGCGTAAGTAAGCATATGGTCAATATAGTTTCTAATATAGACTTAAATGTGACCGCCATATAATCTGTATATATCTATATATATAAACTCCAAAAATTGTTCTTGACCTCTTCTATTCTATTCTATGTTTTGTTATTGAGGGCTAGGTCAAATAAAAGAAAATAAACTCCTTCCTAGGCCGACGTTTCGACGTATTTGTACATCATCTTCAGGGCTAAAATTAGAGTAAGACTATAATACATTTATCAAAACAATCTACAACTCACATAGAGAACTAACACACATTTTCTTAAGACCAACAGATACATACAAAAGGTTATTATATAATTAGAGTTGTTGAGTACACATTTATTTCAAAGTATCAGACAAAAGGAAAATTTCCTTACTCTAATTTTAGCCCTGAAGATGATGTACAAATACATCGAAACGTCGGCCTAGAAAGGAGTTTATTTTCTTTTATTTGACGTAGCCCTCAATAACAAAACATAGAATATATATATATGTATATACAACAGATTCAATAATATATCGACCGTTTGATAGAATAGGTGTCTTATCTAATCGGGTCGGTCAAATCCCGAATTTGACCGAATCCCGATTAGATAACACACCTATATATATATATATATATATATATATATACAACCAAGTTTATGGGGACTAGGTCAGTTCTTCAGGTTCAAATTAAACTCTTAATGCCAACGTTTCGGTTTTTATTTAAAACCTTTTTCATAAGCCTACATGACCTAAAGATGAGTTCCCTCATCTCTACTAGCGAGGAGCTGTGGAATGGATCAAAAGCCGAGTGGGTGTTAAAAAAAAAATAACTCTGCGACTAACCGATACATCGAAAACAGAATATTAAGACTATTAATTAAGAATATTAGCAGACTTTTAAAATTAACCGATCAAGCCCAAGGCATATACGTTTGACCAAACCGGAGTTTAATGCATTTCCAAGTACTTGACCTAAGGATTGAATCACTAAGCAGAGAGCTATTAAAATGAAACATAAATGGCAAAAAACTCCGCGTCTATAATAAGAACCACAAAGAGAAAACTAATTATGAATATGCGAAGATAAACGTCGAACTTTGTCTTGTCCGATTGAGAATTAATATCACTGAATTAGTAAGGTAGTAGCCTGGAAGTGTAGACAAGGTCAGCCCTTAGTCAGCCAGGCAGAGTGAGTCAGCCGCGACTTCCTCATACCTGAGGACTCAACTCAGCTAAGGTCTAGTCTATGGTGATTCAAGGGCGCCGAAACGATGAGACTGATTCAATTTTTAACTAAGAAAGATACTATTTATTGCATGAGCACGAACAGAACACCCTCTAGCAAGAACTTTGTTCATTGCTTCCAACCCCAGGAAACGACTAATTCCGTGGAATACAGTATACGTCATAGTGTTTCCAGACGATACAACCACTAATGGTGAATAATTGTGCGCTATACTTAGGAATGACAATAAAAACAATAGACTATAACAGTAGGTATAATAAATTAGTCTATACTGTGATAGAGCTGTGTTTACCATTATGCGAGCCTGAGTCATATCGCTTCTAAATCAAGTCAGGTTGCTTTTTACTTGTATCAAGTCGATTTGCCCTTTATCCGTCCCATGACCACATGGTGACGCCGAAGGTGGACCACTCGGACACGGGCAACTCGATGCTGCTACGCGAATGTGATAGAGCTGTCAGCTGTCGTATAGGAAGACTTTTGGTCAATGTCACTTCAAGACAGATGCCATACAAGATGGCTGCGAGGACAGGTAAGGTTCTCTAGCAGTTCAGGAGTGTTAGGGTAGGTTGTCGCTCGAATTAATAGCCTGGAGATTTGAATAGGCAAGTAGTTTTTTTTATTTTCTCTTGTTGCGAGTCCAGTGATATAGTAATCAATAGGATCCCATTTCAAATCAGGTATCTACATTTTTTGGTAATGCAGGTCCACTGGCTGCAAAGTGCTGCAGTGCATGAATCCTTAAAGGGCAAGGAGATAGGCCTCTCTCAAATACCACACTTATAATAGTACACTTAGTACTTCAAATTTTATACCGAAAGTAAGGTCTAGTTCCTTGCAAAAAAATAACCAATCACAAATAATTCAAAAACTTTTACATTTTATTCCTTGAATCTACCATTATTTTCAACATAGTTTCAAGTTTTTTTTATATTATATTCAAAAGAAATGATCGGATAGTAGTTTTCAAAGATAGAAAGGAGTCTCTGTAAAAACCAGAATACAGAAGACGACGTCATTTACGCTGTACTGCGGTCGGAAGTTTAGTCTGGGTAGCGCAATAAGCCACTGCACATATTGTCCTTTGCTCCATGAAGTACATTGGAAAGGCTCCACGTCTTTTCCAGCCAATGTTGTCATAACCTTACGCGTTGAGATTTTCTATTTGACTTTGACGGTGGTGTCCCTTTTCATTGAATAACGGTTAGACTCTGGGTTATGTGAAAAAAACTATGTCTCGTGACAATGTTCTCTAATCATTTCGTATTCCCCAGTATGCGTAAGCAGCCTGGAAGCCCAAGGTGAGTATACAATTTCAAAAATGTTGTACAATAGTGTTTTAGGCACATTCTATTCTAATTTTAAATATGATATGTAATAAATGGTCTTCACGAATCTTTTAGTTCGCAACATCGACGAAATCATCTGTGATCACTGATTACCTTATCGCATTCATCAAGGAAATGTTCACCCACTTACCCCGATGGCACTCATCACATTGGTACCATACACTTCACAATTCAAATGATTCCGTTTAACACCCATAAGATACTGGGAGTCGATACGAATGCACATTTCAATGTTTGCGTCTATTCTATTAAGCCTGGCGATTCCGAATACGTTAAGTAAAAGTTACAAACTTACTTTTCCTAATAACCCTCGTATCTCGTGCTTCATCTGACCTCCTAAAAGTGAACACTTTTAATTAGCCTAGCTCTTTCCCCTCAACTCCATCTATCATATATATTACCATCCTCCTATTAGCGGAGAAGTTTCACTGTAAATTCGAAATCTTACCATGGTTCTATCAGGCTGTAATATTGTTCATAATTACTACAGTAGTCATGAATTATTAGAATTCTTTTCCTTTAACCTTCTAATAATATTAGTTTGCCCTATTTCACTCTCACACATATCAGATTCAGCAGGAATCCCCCCCTCCTCCCCACCCACTCAGATCAAATGAGTCTGCATTCATATCCACCCAATCTTAATGATCAACTCTTCAGCCTTCTAGTCAAAATTAAACATTTATTACGAGCTTACTACTGTTAATCTTTACACCCTTAATATTTATTTTTAACATATTTGGGTATAAAGTACTCATTTATGGGGATATTATATTATTAGAGGTTATAATACGATGTTTATCATGCTTTTGATGTAAGTAATATGTAAGCAATTACATTAATTATATATGTAAATATAAGAGGAAAGTTGGTGTCTCTCCCCCTCCTTCCTCACTCTCTCACTCCCTCTCTCCTTCCTCCCCCCTCTCTCACTCTGCCTCTCCTTCCTCCCCCCCTCGCTCTCTCTCTCTCTCGCTCTCTCTCTCTCTCTCTCTCTCCCTCTCTTTCTCTCTCTGTCGAAAAAAAACAATTCAAGGATAGGTTATGTTAATTGTAAAATAGATAATTGTAGAATTATTAACGCTAATAGGTAAAACTATAATTGTGAGATTAGTTTACGACATATACATGTTACAAGGATATTCTGAACGGAGTTATTAGAAAAAAGAAAACTGTCAGAAAAAGAACTATCAGGCCAATTCGTTTTGATAAAACCCTGTTTTTTTTTGCTGGAAACAGAGAGCTGAGGACAAAAAGCAAGTAAATCGGGTGGATGAAGCAAGTAATAAATAGAACGTCTATTAAGTAACAAGCCAACACGACTGGCCATAAGTAAGAGCCATTGTGCAAAAGCTGATCTTTATCCTTCCAACTGTCTACACTGGACTAACACCACACTTTACACAAAAACCTTCCACAATCATACAACATCATAAAACAGCAATTAGTAATGTCAAATATAACAGGTGTTATGACCGCATATGTGTTTAGTGCGATGACAGATCCTACAGAATGCACTCGACCTAACAAATATGGAGAAGAATTAGTGGCAGATCCATTTCTAGAAAATTTCTAGATCCATCATGCTAGAAAAATATAAAAATATGATGGATGCTATTATTCACTTTATATAAAACCACAAAACTTAACCCAAACTACCATAATCAAACCTAATTCTTATAAATTAATAATTTTTAATTTAAAACAGATAGAATTAATATACAATAAAATCATTGCAAAAACAACAAAAAAAAGCAAGTAACAGGGGAGTTATACAACACCTTTGCAGGATAATGGGGTAGTGTAAAACAAAGAAAGGGATGTTACAAGTAGTGAAGCGAGAGAGAGATGGAAACAGCGGAACTAAAGGATAACCAGTGAAGGAAATTCTAGGATTAAGAATATCATAACATAAAGAATGTGTAACGTAAGAAAGGCTATTTTTATATATGGCTAGCTCCATAGGTAATGAGTGCAGGAAATCGATGACGATCTATGAGAAGTCAGAAGAGGAAGATGGTTAGTCAGTTGAGTAAAGGAAATTGAATAATGAGTATTCCTGCTAGAGAAATGTCAAGTAGAAGTGACTTCACGTCCCTCTTTGGGACGTAGAAATGGCAGGTAGAAAGACTATGTCTGTACGTAGGAATCTCGGTATGACATCAATAGAAATGTCACACTCTTTGGGACGTAGAAATGACAGGTAGAAAGACTGTGTGTATGTAGGAATCTCGATATGATATCAATAGAAATGTCACCCTCTTTGGGACGTAGAAATGGCAGGTAGAAAGACTATGTCTGTGCGTAGGAATCTCGGTATGACATCAATAGAAATGTCACCCTCTTTGGGACGTAGAAATGGCAGGTAGAAAGACTATGTCTGTGCGTAGGAATCTCGATATGATATCAATAGAAATGTCACCTCTTTGGGACGTAGAAATGGCAGGTAGAAAGACTATGTCTGTGCGTAGGAATCTCGGTATGACATCAATAGAAATGTCACCCTCTTTGGGGCGTAGAAATGACAGGTAGAAAGACTGTGTGTATGTAGGAATCTCGATATGATATCAATAGAAATGTCACCCTCTTTGGGACGTAGAAATGGCAGGTAAAAAGACTGTGTCTGTATGTAGGAATCTCGGAATGATATCAATAGAAATGTCACCCTCTTTGGGACGTAGAAATGGCAGGTAGAAAGACTGTGTCTGTATGTAGGAATCTCGGAATGATATCAATAGAAATGTCACACTCTTTGGGACGTAGAAATGGCAGGTAGAAAGACTATGTCTGTGCGTAGGAATCTCGGTATGACATCAACCTAACACCAGATATAATAAAAAGAAAATCAACACTATAATGAAAGGCATAATAAAGGTGCTCCCAGACAAATCACGGGGGCCTCCTTGAAATGTTAATGAACCTAGTTGGAGTATTGCGTCACAACAATGTAGGTCAACCCACGCCACTGAGCTTCACACACACGGCCATACCAACACAATTCTAATCAAGGCATTTTATTTTAGGTGTCCACATCATCCGTCTCGTCTGCGGCATCAACAGAGAAAGTCCCATAAAACCAGCATCAGAATCTGAGCAACATCAGCTATTATCAGAAAACTTCTTTATTCTATTATTTCATATAAACTCATACCACAATCCATAAAACCAACAGATTCTACTTGTTTTCAAATATACCAACTACTAATGTTATCCCTAGAGATATTCCATATTTCATAACACATCTAAACAATCATTGGGTCTGAGAAAACCATTAAAAAAAAATCGAACTTAACTTATGAAGGTATAAGTTACGTGGATTTTATTAGGTATAAGTTAACGTATAAATCCTGAAATGTAAAGTTGATGAATAAGTTTGAAATAACTGTGTACGTGGTCGAAATGTAATAGATTTCGAGTCCCTGTGGGGTTAGAGAGAATCAGGTGGCTGATATCCCAGCCAAGCAACATTCATTCTCAACAACCAGATAACGAGGGTTGTTAAGGCCCAGCCTCGAGTGCAGCCCACCTTAAAAACAAGAATGAAAGAGCACGAAGGAGCTAAAAAAGCAAGATTATGCGGAAGAAACCAAAGGCAACTCCAACAAGTTATTATTTATATATGTTTGAGTGTGTTTCGTCACCAGTATTAACTATAGGAGACTTCACAGTGTTGACTGGTAGTCAAAATAAAATATTTTTGAATGCACTTACATGAAAGTCGTTTTGGGATCACAAAAAGCTACAAATAAATGTTTAAATTTTTCTATTAAAAACTAACACTTGAACGTGTCAATAATTAGGAGAATTGGTTCTTTTTAATAATGCTACACTGAAATAAATCAATGCTTGAATGGGCCAATGGGACGTCTGGATTGCATTGCTTTGCTGAGGGCTCTTGTATAGCCTAGTTGATACCTTCCAAGGTTATGACTTTCACGAAAGTACAGCTATAACTGACCCCATCATTTGACACTAACATATAGTTCCACAAGGGAACACACGTAGGCCAAGCATTGGCCCTTTGTGATACCACACAATGAAGATTGATTCTACAGTTGGAGTACTAAATTTTGCCTAACTCAAATGTATTTAGAGTAGGGATCTTTAACGAGTACCTGACATCGTACAGGCTCGGGACCGACAGTTTAACGTCCTTCTCCGAGGGACGACGCGGTCAGATTTATTCACACGGGAGGTGAGGTGAGGATCGAACCCCGGTTCTATCAGTTCAGAGGCGAGCACGTAACCACTGAGCTAGCCTGGCCCCCACTAACATATAACACACAGAAGTCCAGGTTATAAATGTATAAAGTGTAGACGATTATAGACGTTATGTTGGATACACCCGGAAAGGTTTGAAATATTCAGGACGTCCGATTGAATTGAAAGAAAGAAATTTGAAATATTTATTTCCTTCGAAAACTTTTAATTTTAGCTACAAAATGAAATAAGACATTTTTAATGCAAAAAATCTGTTGGAACTGCTTGTTAATCGCTTAATCATAGCTCCTTTATTTATGCATGCCAAAATATGGGCGGCTATTTACATCTGGTCTACTTGTGCCAGAAGTAAAAAAAAAAACAGAGTTTGCGTGAAAATTAAACTTGATAGAGTAATGTTTTCAGACATCTATTTGTAAATGTAAATATTTTTTAATTTTTTTTTTCGAGCAGTTAAAATTTTCGACTTGATAAAACGTTTTCCCGATAGGGCCACTGAAAGATGAAATTCTGTCTTGACAAGGCTAAACTAAACTTAGACTGACTCAACCTTACCTGTCAGATTAGTTTATATTAACCAAGGAATTTATATATCACAATCCAACCTAAAACATTCATTACGTTTCAATGAGCGTGCGAACTAAACTATTTAAGTCATATGCACGTATCACCTGATTATATGTGTTCCCAGGACAGGGACATCGTTGTTTACTGTATGACAACAGTTCGGTTAATATTAACCAGCTCTTCTATCAATTATAGAGGCATTCAATATCGTATTCAGTATTACTTTAATTGTAATATAATAAAAAAAAATCATATATAACCAATATTGAAAGAGGAAATATTTCTCTATAAATGACAATTACTACTTCTACCTTAAGATTGACAACTGACCTGTCAGATTGTATTACAATTATGGTTCCAAAAATGACAATTACGGGTCAGATTGATAACTGACCTGTCAGATTGTATTCAACTATGGTTCCATTTTTGTTGTAATTACAAATCATCTTAATAATACTTCAAATCATTAAATTCATTATCAAGGAGTTTGATAATTGACGTATTGTAAAGTTTAATGCATGCAACTCCAAATTTTTTTTTCAAAATTTCATTACAGTAAAAATTGTTTCAAAATTTTCGACACCACTTCACCTTTTTTCGCAATTATTTCACATGTTTATATCTGGAGCACGTGACTACTTATAAGACGAGTTCCAGAAGCAGATGGGTTTCATATTCAAAATTTTCAAAGATTTTGACAAGTGGCACACGGGTCATAAATTCTTGATGGGCTTGTATTTTCACATTTCGAACATGTATATATGTGACATTTACATATGTTTCGAACAAGTTTCAAGAATTCGGCACACAGCCGTGAACCTTCAGGTTTTCATTTCACTTTCTCGATCAGGTGGGCATATGGCACACACAGACCACGAAGTCTCCGGTGGTTTTTATAATCACATCTCGAAAATGTGCATAAGTGGCACACGGGCCATGAAGCCTTGATGGGTTTTTTATATTTACATCTTTAACATGCGCACAAGTGGCACAGGAGTCATGATCCTTGATCATTTACACCTTGAACTTTTTTATAAGAACTTTTATGTTTGCACCTTGAACATGCACTCATGTGAGATTTACATATGTTTCACACGAGTTTCGAGAATGTGGCACATAACCTTGAACTTGTTTTTATACTAACTTTCTCAAGCACGTGGGCGTATAACATACAAAAACCAAGAAGGTAGGTTTTTATATTCATATTTCGACTAAGTGACTTTATGCACTTTATTCACATTTCAAGCAAGTAAGCACCTCATTCCTGAGTCATGAAACCTTTACCGGGTTTCAAACCTCGAAACATGGAAATGAGACCCTCCGTTCTTTTCTATTTAACTCATCCCTTTTTCTAGGTTATTCTAGACTTAAATAGTAAACAAGACGTTAAGTCTTAAAAATGAACAAATTATCAAACAAAACAGGTCGGAGATAGAAAATGAGGTGAAACTGCTATCGGATGAATTTCATCAGTGCTTGATGGCTTGTGGTGTTCTAGCGGTCCCTGTGGCCTTTATAGTGATAACAACAAGCTGTGCCTAATTACTATCTTATATAGATAAAATCTAGCTTTACTACTTAATTTCCACTTAATATGCGATATTGTGATACTAAAAATTACGTCATTATTTATGAAATTAAAAAGAGGAAAGCATTTATAACAGCTGCACATCTCCCGTCAGACTATCATCCCTGATATGGGCCAGTTTTGGATGATTTCTGCAACCCATACAAACAGATGAACTTTATATAAAACTAAATTAGTTTCAAGATGTCAATACATGGAGTAGGAGTATTTTGACATCTTTACCCCATATTACGAACCTCCATTTTTGCATCCAACGACCAACGACCAACGAATATAACCGTGCACTATAGTGCACGTCGTAACTAGCAGTTCCAGACCAGAGGCCTTTACTGCTTGATTACTGTGCACTATAACATGGGTGTCATAATTCTTTCGGATATTAAGTTAGTCTTACAGTTAATGATGTCGTATTCGCGGTCATGTGGTTTGTTAGTCATAGTTTTCAATGCTTTTAGTCATGAACGGAAAGGTAGTCAAACATGGATGAAGTAATTATCTGAGGTGAGAAGGTTGGCAACAGGATTTAGAGTTTGTACAAGGAGGTTTGGATGAGTAGATATTGTTCTTAGTCTTCATTGTAGTAAGTCGAGTGAATGTAGCTATCTATGGATTCCATTTTCAAATCATGGTGAATATCAACATTACGGGCGTACCAAGGAGCCCTGGCTATAAGGCGGGCACACTTATTTTGAACAATCTGGATACACGCCTTGTTTTTTGCATCCGTAATTTGCAATAATTTTACTAAATGGGTAAATTACTTATGGAAACATACTATTCATTCTTTAGAAAGAAAAATATCACTTTTAAATGCGCTGGATTAGAAAATATGTTGCCATTTAGTGGGCTTTAAAGATAGTTACACTGAAGTAAGTTTTTGCAAAGGTGTCTTGAGCCTCGGGTGGTATAATTACTCGCGACTAAAATCCTTTGATCAATAAGTCAACTTGGTTGAGAATTATTAAAATGACTGGTTCGTAGATTTTCAATTTTTTTTTTAAGATGCCACCTAGGCACTCAAAAACTTTATGCCCCTCGTAAAAACTTAACATATTCTTTTTGCAAATAAGTCTAAATGGCCTGTAAATTTCTTTTAACAAGTTTATAAATAATACTTCATCAATGACAAAATGATAAAGGAGTAGCAGAGGTGTAAGAATAAATTGCCTAGAAACTGTTTAAATATAAAAGAATGAATAATATTAGAAATAAAATTACAGAAAAAATGTTGGGTGAATTCAAAGTGAATGATTACAGTACTGTACAATAAGGAAACAGCAAACAAACCCTGAAACATATAGTAAAGATATATGTCAAACAATTTATGACGGTGATAGGGTATTATATAAACGAGCGGCAACCAGTCAACAAAATGACGGAGATTTTATATTTCACGGCAGAATTCGGGATAAATCTCTTTGTCCCTCTCTCATATAGACAAAATCTCACTCTTCATTGCTTCTTTCCTTTCGAAAACTTCTGATTACCCTTTTCAACCTTTTTGACAGGAATTACTCTGCCTCCTCGACATGCTCTCCCTCCCTCCCTCCCTATTGTGCCATCACTCCCACTCTCTCATTCATTCTCACTTTCTATTTCTATCCCTCTCCCCCCCAAATACTCTCCCTCATCTGCTCCTCCCCTCCATCATTCTCTCCTTCTTCCTCTACCACTCGCTATACCATCCTCTTTCTCATTTCCTCTCCCTATTTTGCCATCTCTCCCACTCTCTCATCTATCTCACCTTTTATTTCTATCTCTAACCCCCCCCCCCCCCATAATACTCTCTCCCTCATCTGCTCTTCCCCTCCATCATTCTCTCCTTCTTCCTCTACCACTCGCTATACCATCCTCTTTCTCATCTCCTCTCCCTATCCTTTCCTTTCTATATTTCACGAATTCCTCCCTCTCCTATCGACGTCATCCTCATCCCCTCTCTCTCACTCGCTCTTTTCTCACTAATCAAATCCTACGATTAATTTATTAAAAATAAAAAAATTATTTTATTTTTTATTCAAAAATGTATTAACAATTTATATTAATTAAATTTTTCAAAAAAAGTATGAAATTTTCATTAAAAAAAACCTGCAATTTATACTTCTTATGTTAGATCAATGTAACATATCATGATCAGAAGAAAAGTCATGAGAAACGAAATAACACTTTAGAAGGAATTGTAGGTAATGAAAGAAAGTAAAACCATCATATATAAAGAATAATGCAGAGTAAAGATTAGGTCTCAAAATTTCAGCAGTGCAGACTGATTTCATTGGATGATACAACTCAAACACTGCATTCGCTCACATGGTTTTGACCATGAATGGGATTTCATTGGATGATACAACTCAAACACTGCATTCGCTCACATGGTTTCGACCATGAATGGGATTTGATTGGATGAGACAACTGAAACACTGCATAGGCTCACATGGTTTCGACCATGAAAGGGATTTGATTGGATGATAAAACTAAAACACTGCATTCGCTCACATGGTTTTGACCATGAATGGGATTTGATTGGATGAGACAACTGAAACACTGCATAGGCTCACGTGGTTTCGACCATGTAATTAATGCTACAGAGATATAGTTTATATTTACTCACCCCCAGTCGAGCGCCACCTGGAGTCGTTCATATCGAGAGCGGGACGTACGAGACCCCCATCGGACACCTGCAACCATCAAGTCCTCAATTAGGTACATTCTCAAATAAATAACGCAAACCCTAATATATATATATATATATATATATGCAAAAAATCACAATAAAGAACACGTGATGCAATCAATGAAGTTTAAACTACAATAGAAAAAGGAAAACAATAGACCAAAAAAACTCTGAGGCCTTTCAATGTGTGTCATCAGAGATTTTTTTTCTATTGTTTTCCTTTTTCCATTGTGGTTTAAACTTTAATATATATATATATATATATATATACCATGATAAACGAAAAACGGTCCGGCAGGACAAATAACAATTAAAATAAGAGTGACACATGAACAGAAACACAACAAAAGTGAGTCTTTGTTGTTTTCTGTTCATGTGTGTGTATAACTATATATATATATATTATATATATAATATATATATATACTAAATATAAGAAACGGTCCACAAGGACTATAAAACTTTAAATTACACAAAGCACGACACAGAAAAAAGAAACGCGAAACGCTCCGTACTTCGACGTGGGGAGATATCTCTCACTTCGTCCTTTCTTCTAGTCTACCCATGATGATGAACAACAGTTCGAAATATTGAATTCTGTAAGTGTTCCTTTTATTCTTTTTTCTGTGTCGTGATTTGTGTAATTTAAAGTTATATATATATATACTACCCGTGACCCTTTGTGGAACTCAGAAATTATAACAATAGGTATTGAAATAAATTTACTAAACATGATTGACATGAATAATTTCAATTATTGTTTCTTGTTATAAAGCATGGAAACAGATTCTTATGTGGTACAAAATTTTGATATAGTATCTTAACATGATTCAAGATATAGTAAGTATATTTAGAAAAATAAAAATCATTTAAAAGTAAAAAAAATCATTTATTTTATAATATGAATAAATAAAACATCGATTCAAGTTATGTACACAATGAAATATATTTAAAACAAACAAAACTTGTAAATTGAGATATTCAATTTATTTACCCAACATAAAATAACATTAATGAAAGGAATGTGTCTTTATAATATTACCTTAGAACATTCGTATTTTATCTGACAGTTGTGTTCAACTTTGTTTCTAAAATTATTCATTTTTAACCTCTAATGTAATAGTTTATTATAAACTTGTTATATTTATTTATAATACATTTGCACTACTGTCATCAGCGAGCACGCAAGCCCTCGGCTACTCTGCCGTCTTTACTTTATTATCTGCCGTCCTCTGCTCCATGTCTTTACTTTATTACCAGTGTTTATATTTCGCAAATTTTAAATTTAAAAAAAAAATTTTTTTGTTATATTTATATATAATACATTTGCACTACTGTCATCAGCGAGCACGCAAGACACTTGCTATCCTGTCTCCAATTTTGGGAATATAGTGATAATGTTCTTTTATTTAACATTATTCAGGTAATAAATAATATATATAATTTCAGGTCTCTATCTCCACTGAAAATGGGTAAACAAAATACAATCAAACAAACAAACAAAGAAACTCACGAACTTTATATATACAAAATTAAAGTTAAGACTCAGTCAGTTCTTCAGGTTCAAATTAAACTCTCATTGACAACGTTTCGGTTTTTATTTAAAACTTTTTTTATAGGTCTACAAAACAGAGGAAGTATAAGAAATAATTCAATCAACCTGAAGAACTGACCGAGTCCTGACTTTAGTTTTTTTCTATTTCACAGTGGATACTGTTATATATATATATATAAAATGGAGGAATAATATAAGAAAACTCGAGAAGGTATGTAAGAAACATACTAGACTTAAAGTTGACAAGTTATTTCTACAAACCGGACAGATAAATAAATGTAAAAGACAACACATAACAGAAACGAGAACACTTCCTGGATCAATATTTCGAACTGAAGTTCGTCATCAGGGCGAGAGTAGAAGGGAAGAAGGTGAGTCGCCTTCCACCCGCACTTCTGAACGCTTCTTCATCTCTTCTACTATCTCCCTGATGACGAACATCAGTTCGAAATATTGATCTAGTAAATGTTCTCGTTTTTTTTATGTGTTGTCTTTTTCACTTATATATATATATATATATATATATATGATCAAACAACAATATGAAATGGAAAAACAAGACTTAGATCTTTCAACCTTAACAAGCAGTCTTCGTCAGAGTCAAAAACCCAATTGAAACCCAACATGTTGGCTTTTTGACTGTGACAATGACCTCTTGTTACGGTTGAAAAATCTTAGTCTTGTTTTCCCATTTCATATTGTGGTTTGATCATTGATTGTTATTTCACGTGTTCATGTGAAATTTTTTTATATATACGACAATAAGATACATCGAAGGTATGATTACAGACTGTCCTTTATCACCAACAAATATTCGAACAACAATCGATGTATTTCTAAATAGGTCATATGCAGCAATATGACCATAGAGTAATCAGTTTATTTGGAGAAAGGAAGATGACGATCTTCTCTCTAAACTCTTCTCTCTGCTCTCTTCTCTCAGCTAAATCATCTTGCATTGCTTTATGATACGTTAATCAAGATATAAAATATACCGTTTGATAATGTAAGCACGAAAATGACAAACCGGTGTATAAAATTGGTACTATGAACTCACACTTGTAATCACTTAACCTTTGTTTATTTTAATCTTATAAAAATCTTTAGTAGTAGTATTAAGTAATATATTACGGTTTCTTCTCAATATTATAATTCGTAATAATAAACAATAATCAGTGATAAATTGAATTAATTTAAATTAGTACATAGTTATGTAAAAAAAATGTGACACTTAATACAATCGTTATATATATATTAGGTCATCGAAATATTGTAGTGAGTTTCTGTTGCATTTCTGTGTGTCCTTCTTGTATCATATATATATATTACGAGTTCGAGATTAACAAAGAGCAACACACAAAATAGGAAAACACACTTACAGATTCAAATTTTCGGGTAACCCGTCTTCAGGAGAAAAGAGAATGGGAGACCAAGCACGTTGTAGACGCAACGGCAAGTAACCCGGGTTACTTGCCGTTGCGTCTACAACGTGCTTGGTCTCCCATTCTCTTTTCTCCTGAAGACGGATTACCCGAAAATTTGAATCTGTAAGTGTGTTTCCCTATTTTGTGTGTTGCTCTTTGTTAATCTCGAACTCGTATTGTGTCCAGTTTGGATCGTATTTATTTTTATCAGTGAAATATATATATATATTGGTATACTTTGGGAGCAGACCTTCTTTTAAACATACCTCATTAAATAACATTAAATCTTGAAAAGGTATGTAGGAAACATACTAAACTTAATGTTGGCAAGATATTTAATGAGGTATATATATATATATATATATATATATATATATATATATATAAATATATAAATTAATAATCAACAATAACTCTTGATATAATATGTGAATTAATCACCATAATTAACAATTATATATAAATTAAAATGCTCTAAGGCCTTTCGTTACA
This sequence comes from Hermatobates lingyangjiaoensis, assembly GCA_026182355.1. NCBI lineage: Eukaryota > Metazoa > Arthropoda > Insecta > Hemiptera > Hermatobatidae > Hermatobates > Hermatobates lingyangjiaoensis. The sequence continues at coordinate 22,856 of JAPFBL010000075.1, read as the reverse complement.
ACATCATCAGAGAGCTAAATAAAACAAACAACAAATATAATAATATTAATTTAATATTAATAATAATAATATAGTAATAATATAAATAAAAGAAATAAGTAAGCAGATCAAGACTCCATCAAATTTAGGAACATTAAATTCAGACAGGGATACCAGCAATCCTGAAGACTTCAATCAACCAGGTTAACTTGTTATTATATTTTTTACTTGTAGCATTTAGCTCTCTGATGATGTAACGAAAGGCCTTACAACATTTTAATTAATATATATAATTGTTTATTGTGGTGATTAATTCATATATATATATTCTATGTTTTGTTATTGAGGGCTAGGTCAAATAAAAGAAAATAAACTCCTTTCTAGGCCGACGTTTCGATGTATTTGTACATCATCTTCAGGGCTAAAATGAGAGTAAGAACTATAATACATTTACCAAAACAATCTACAACTCACATAGAGAACTAAAACAAATTTTTGAGACCAACAGATACATACAAAAGATTATTTTATAATCAGAGTTGTTGAGTTCACATCTATTTCAAAGTATCAGACAAAAGGGAATTAGTTTTACCTTGGAAAGTATGCTAATGGTTATTTAAGTTACATGAGAATCAATTGGTTATAAGTACGAAAAACACTAATTTGTTATATTCATCTATCATTTTAACAAAACAGGGCGGGTGAACATATGAAGGGTACATAAAGAAAGGTTAGTTTATGACTTAAGGTTATCATCCATGTTACAATGATTTACTATTGTTATTGTGACTGGGGGGTTACTTACATCATTGTAACATGGATGATAACCTTAAGTCATAAACTAACCTTTTTTTATGTAACCTTCATATGTTCACCATAAAGTTCATTCATCAAAGGGTCGTTTCAGTACATTTTCAGTTTTCAGAAAATGTTTTTTTTTTAAACGCTAAACGGCTCATATACATTAGTAATGTGATATACTTCTAGTGGAAATAAGAGATAACTACCGGAGGGAAGAACAGCTCATTAGTCTGTAGGCGCATACTATATTTGATCTCCATAAAAGGCTCTATAATACGAGTAATAACAATTTATTAAGTGTTAATTAATAAAAAAAACAATTAATTATAACTCTTAATTATCCAAAATAAAGGTTTAAGAAAACTAAATAAAAGAATGTAAACAAAACAGAGTAGAATAATTAGCAATACAGCTGGGATTTAAAAATCAGGCTTGCCACCATAACTCTTCCCGATATAATTTCCCTTCACATCTAAAACTCGATATGAACAAGACAATCAGATTGGACAACCTGGATTATATACCTGTTTTTTCATTATTCCACTTTCTCTGTTTTCAGAAAATGTTTTTTTGACGCTAAACAACTTATTATAAAACTATGAAATTTAGGCAAAAAAATGAAAAGAAAATTAACAATATATATATATATATAAAGATTTCACATAAACACGTGAAACAACAATCAATGATTGACTCTGTTGACAAAAACAATGATGACAAAAACAATCAGTTGGGTTTTTGACTCTGACGAAGACCGCTTGTTACGGTTGAAAGATCTTAGTCTTGTTTTCCCATTTCTTATTGTGGTTTGATCATTGATATATATATATATATAAAAAGCATGATATTTGAATAACAGGAAAGAGCAATAAAACTCTAAAAACTGATTATTGATCATGGACTATTGGTTTACTTGCAATACTTTTTCCAATTGTTTACATTACTTACTTCATTACAAAGTAAGTAATGAGTTCTGAGTTTTCTTTCGTCTGTTGAATTACGATGAACTCATGTTTTATCTATTGCGGCAATAGGATTCCAAAGTCTTGAGATATTGTTAAAAATTTTCCAAACACAATTTTCAAGTTAATATCATCCCCTGTCTTGTTCAGTATTGGGGCCCAATACGTTGACTTTTCCATAATCAACTTATAATCAGTATATAAATAAGAGCTAGGATTAATGTAATTTACTTATGTTAATTAAATTATGTTAATTAATGTAATTTACTTATGTAAATGGAACACCAATGTCTCCTCCTAGTTAACGCACCGTTGTTCGACAAAAACAAGAATTATGTAGTAAACATTTTGAGTGATTTCCTAGCTAAAATCATGAAAAACAAATGTTCAACACCAATGAAATACTATAGTATTTACTGCTGACAAAAGGATTTTCATAAACAGTATTCAATTTCACTTTTATCACCAACAAGTTCCTGAATAATAATTAAATACAGATTTACTCAAAGACTGCTAAATTCTCATTAAACTGTCAAATTACGATAAAATCTAATTTAACACAAACAATTAGTGTTAAATTCGATTTTATCGTAATTTGATAGCATACATAATATAAACACTTCTTAGCTACATTTATGATCAAGTAAGTGTATATATTGTACAAACTTCGTAAACCAGTTGCCTAGATAACAGTAAAACAAGAGTTTAAAAAGTATCAGAAAAAAGAGAAAAAATAAAGAAGTATTATAAATGTATAAAAGGATGGTTACAATTAAATGCGTGCGATGTTGAGCATAAATCAAAGGCTATCCCTAAAAGTAAAATAATCTATTTAAAATATTACCAAATTTAGTAAAAATCAAGCAAATGATAGAGCAAATTGGAAGTAATTTTGTGAAAAGAGAGAAAATTAAATCTAAGCGATAGAATTTAGGCACGAGGAGAATTCAGGAAGAATTTTTATTCAGGATTGTAAGCTGCCGACCCTCGATTGGACTACGCCCCCCTGCCCCCTCCGGGGAGGGGGGGGGGGCCACATACCTCTACTAATATTATCCTTGCTCCTAAGAATGATCGGCCTTCTAACTTTTCTACTGCTTCATTCATTTTCATTTGCCCCCCCCCCCCCCTCTCACTTTATTCTTTTCTGATTAAAGGCTTTCGTCAGTAACACCTTATTAACGTTTTTAAATGATATCACCTTTTCACAGATTTTTCAATTTTTTTTTAAAGTCCCAACAGTCAATTTTTGATGATGTCAGGGTATATACCTTCCTAAACAAGTTTGGTACATTCAGACACACTGTTTGATGGATCATTTTTATGATTACTTACACCCCAGAAATAACCTCTACAGTGTAGAAGACTGTGTAGTTTTCAGGTAATATTAGCCCTTAAGAAGTCGATTTGATTATAAGCACACTATAAAGTAAAGTGATAATAAAATGTACTTTGCAAGATGTCTAGATATAAACGCCGTAAGACTGAACCCCATTTTGACAATATTTGTAGGTTGATACAGGGGAATGTACCACCCAAGTCAAATCAGAAACATGATAGACATAACATCAACGTCAAAACAGCAACTAAATTTAAACCACCCTTCTGAGACATTTTGCAGATTTTTCTGAGGTATCAGCTAAATTTGGTGTCATTTTCAATAATGTGTGTGTCAAGGAAGGACTGCTACCAAAATTTACGAATATATATATATATATATATATATACACTTTTTTCGTTGGAAATACGATCCAAAACGGACAACTATAGTTCAATATAAACAAAGAAACATAGAGAAATCAGAAGAACACACTTACAGTCTCTAATTTTCGGTTTGAACCGTCTTCAGGAGAGATAAGAGAGGGAAACCAAGTCTCCAACCGTCTCTGATCCAGTGCGCTTGGTTTCCCTCTCTTATCTCTCCTGAAGACGGTTCAAACCGAAAATTAGAGACTGTAAGTGTGTTCTTCTGATTTCTCTATGTTTCTTTGTTTTATATATATATATATATATATATATATATATATATATAGAATCAAAATATTAAAACGGTCCAAACCGGACAGATATATAAATGAAAAAAGACAACAAATAGAAGAAGCGAGAAAACTTACTGGATCAATATTTCGAACTGAAGTTCAACGTCAGGGAGAAGAAGGGAAGAAGAAGAGGTACGTGCGTCCACTTATACCGGCAGAGTCGAACCGGACACATACATAAATGAAAAAAGACAACAAATAGAAGAAGCGAGAAAACTTACTGGATCAATATTTCGAACTGACGTTCGTCGTCAGGGAGAAGAAGGGAAGAAGAAGAGGTACGAGCGTCCACTTGTACCTCTTCTTCTTCCCTTCTTCTCCCTGACGACGAACTTCAGTTCGAGATATTGATCCAGTAAGTTTTCTCGCTTCTTCTATTTGTTGTCTTTTTTCATTTATATATATATATTATATACAATTAAAAGGAACAGTCTAGCGGACTTTCTTAAAATATATATATATATATATATATATAATATATATAAGTAGAATTTAAAAAAGAACACATAGAAAGGAAACCACTGAACTCACTACTATATTTCGATGTCCTCGTCTTCAGGAAAAGAAGTGAATCGCTCCAAAGGCTGATAACGACTGACTTGGCGTTCGAACTGAAGCACTCAAACAGTGTAGCCAACTTTCGGAGGAAAGGTAGACAGGGAAGATAAAGAGAAACAGGCCAAATAAAAATTAAAAAATGAAAACATTTAACTAGAATAAAATTAAAAGCTGATAACAACTTAAAAAAAAAAAAAATAAACGATTGAGGTTAAGCCCAGGAGCCGATCTACCGCCCAGAAGACTAATAAGTGCTTCTTCTGAAGCTCTCAGAGTAACTTTCGAATTAGTCTGACCAATCTGCCTCAAGACCTGTACACGGAAACAGTCATTAAAACTGAGTCCGTGAGAACTGGCATGAGTAGCAACGGGAAGGTCACTGCGTTTGCCAACGGATGACCTGTGATTATTCATACGCAGGCTTAGCTTGGTGGAAGCCAAACCCACATAAAAAGAATCACACTGGGTGCAATCCAAACGGTAAACGCAGTTACCAGAGGTACAAGAGGTCTTGTGAGAGATAGGGTAGGTGCATTTACTATGGACAGAGGTAAAGGAAGGAACATGATTGATGATAGGACAAGTAAGAGATCCACGACGTCCGCATTGAACCATACCACCAGCAGTTTTTGGAGGCTTAGGAGAAGAGATGTGAGAGAAGATAGATTGAAGATTAGCAGGTTTGCGATAGGAAATGGAAAGGTGCCTCACTAAAGACTGAAGAAGTACAGGAGGAAGAAGAAAGTATAGGGAAAAACTCCCTGACAACTGCACCCAGCCTATGAGCACCAGGAAAATAAGTGGTGATGAGGAAATTAGAGTCATATATATATATATATATATATATATAAATTTACTTCTCCGATGAAAATATGATCCGAAACTGACAAATAAAGTTCAATGTAAATGAAAAAACATAAAGAAATTAAGAGCACACTCTTACGATCTCTTATTTTCTGTTTGAACCGTCATCAGGAGAGATAAGACAGAGAAACCAAGATCACTGTTACAGACACGGTAGGAGACCAACCGCTATGTTTCTTCATACGTTTCACCCTTACAGAGTAAAGGGGGGAACAGACTTACAGTATCTAATTTTCCGTTCAACCGTCATCAGGTGAGTAGAGATAGGGGCACCAAGTGCACTTGCGAAGCGACGGTTACAGACCAGCAGTGCTGTCATACGCGTGTCAAGTCTGTTCGTCCCTTTACTCTGTACAATATCTATGGTTTACTGCGAAAAGTTTGTTGTCTTTTGTGGATCGCCTTCCTGATCATAATGTATATACATAACAGTTCAAAATTGAGGATAGGTATCCCACAAAGTAAAGAACCACACTTACAAACCCAAATTATTATGCAATCCGTCTTCAGGAAAAAAGAAAAACGGAGACCAAACACGTTGTAGACGCACCGGCTAGTCAATCAATTTTGAACTGTTATTGTGTCCAGTTTGGATCATTTTCCCGTTTATTAAGTGAATATATATATATATTCGAATGTTTCGTATATATACCGAAACATGTCGATGATATACAAGAATAAAAACTTTGGAGAACTGATTTATCTTGTCCCAAACTTATGGAAGCCAGAGGTAAGGAAATTTGAAAAATTAATTCGAAAATGCGTCAAAATTGAAATAGGCATAGGTTTTAATAGAATATATATATGAATAGATTTCACATAAACACGTGAAATAACAATCAATAATCAAACCACAATAGCAAATTGGAAAACAAGACTAAGATCTTTCAACATTAACAAGCGGTCTTCGTTAGAGTCAAAAACCCAACTCAGTTTGGGTTTTGATTCAACGTAGAATAACGTTGAATCAAAATATATATAATTTAACCTAGATAAACAAACATAAAAAATTAACAACACTCTTACAGTCTCTAATTTTCAGTTTGAAGCGAGCTCAGGAAATGAAGCCCACTGGTACATAGAAGGTCGGAGACGGTTGATTTGTCTATTTCGGATCGTATTTTCGTAAAAAAAGTATATATATATATATATATATATATTATATAAACTAAAGTAACGAGAAGAACTCTCATAAAAAAAATGAGTCGTTACTTTTCTTTGGAGCAAGTTTCAACCTGATGACGGCTCAGTCGAAATATAGTTGTGAGTTTTTATGATGTCTTTTATCTTTCTGTGAATTTAGTTTCTTCAGTTGTTTATATATATATAGGCATAACTTTTTATGATATCCCGGTCAGTTTCTCCAAATTCATATTATACTTAAATTGCCGAAGTTTCGATGTTTATTGGAAATCTTTTTTACAGGACTACAAAAGAGAGGACAAATAAGATATTATCACACATAGAAAAACTAAATGAAAAGAAGTACACCATGTGCAATTTTGCATAATCAATGTGCAATACTGGGTTTTAAAATTAATAATAATAAATCAGTTTTATTCCAAATCTTCTGTTTTTAAATATTATCATTATAAGATAAAAGTGATTAACAAGAGATATTAATATAAGAAGGATAAAATGAGAGAAATAACGATTTATGCATATAAAGTTATTAAAGCATTAAAGGTTATTAATTGAATCTTATCAAATATATATAACAAACAAAATAAAGTCAAATGAGCATGACTCTACCCAACAAGTGTATAACGAATCCAGTGAGAGCCGCCATACAACATTCACTCCTTTATTGCAAATATATACTATATTAAATGATAATTATTTTTAAAGCACAGCTAAAGCTGTATTACATTTGCGAATAACATAAAATACCTTTCCTTTTCTGTTTCATCACATTTATATTGATTTATCTCTTACTGTATTTTGTTTAATCTCCGCATCAATGCGAACTATTTTTTTTTTTAACTATTACGTCTGAAGATAATATGTTTGCGCAATACATTCTATATACAAATTACAACGTAATTAAAAAGACAAAATAAGAAGAAATTTTATCAAAATGGTGCAAACAGGTCATAAGAAGAATGAAAAAACCCAATAATATTTTTTATATAAAGTACCCCTAAAAAAGTATAATTTTTGGTGACGATCTTTGTGTTACACCTCTCGAATATAAAAACCTTAAATATTAAATTTCGTGGACCTTGCTGTTACGCCTCTGGAATATAAAAAACTTAAATATGAAATTTCGTGGACCTTGCTGTTACGCCTCTATTATATAAAAAACTTATCATGAAATTTCGTGGACCTTGCTGTTACGCCTCTGGAATATAAAAAACTTAAATATGAAATTTCGTGGACCTTGCTGTTACGCCTCTATTATATAAAAAACTTATTATGAAATTTCGTGGACCTTGCTGTTACGCCTCTATAATATAAAAAACTTAAATATGAAATTTCGTGGACCTTGCTGTTACGCCTCTGGAATATAAAAAACTTAAATATGAAATTTCGTGGACCTTGCTGTTACGCCTCTATAATATAAAAAACTTAATTATGAAACTTGTTTTTTCATTGATCGGACCATTGCTGTTACGCCTCTATAATATAAAAAACTTAATTATGAAATTTCGTGGACCTTGCTGTTACGCCTCTGGAATATAAAAAACTTAAATATGAAATTTCGTGGACCTTGCTGTTACGCCTCTATAATATAAAAAACTTAAATATGAAATTTGGTGGACCTATCTGTTACGCCTCTGGAATATAAAAAAGCTTAATTTATGAAATTTGGTGGTTATAGGTATTTTCGTTTTTCAGATATCCCGCTGACAGACAGATTTACGAAACTTGTTTTTTCATTGTACTCAGGAGACCAACAAAACGTGTATTTCCATTGAAAACTCGATCTTCACATCTTTCATCCAAATGTAAGACATTCATTTTTCTATATATCATATCATATTAGATAGTAAATGACATTAAAAATAAAATGAACTCAGAGGTCTTTACTGATCATCAAATCTGATGACTACAGATTACTAAAGTACCTACTGCTTCTGACTTCACATATTGAGTAAAGTACAAATGCACCTGATCACACTTCATCTATGTATTTCTTTTTTAGGGGACTGTATATGAAACAGTATGTTTTGCTTATAATCTACCTGCACCATTTTGATAAAATATCTGTCATTTTGTCTTTTTAATTGAGTTATTTGTCTTTTTGTCTTTTTAATTTGTATATAAAATCTAATGCGCAAAGATATTGTCTGCAAAGGCAATAGGTTCAGAAAGCTGTTCTGACAGAACAAACAAACCCGAATCGTTATCCGGATTATATCCCACATTATCCCAATATCGGGATATGTTTGTTTGATATGTTTTTATATCAAACAAACATTATCCCAAATCGTTTTAAAGCTATAATCATATTAAATCACGTGAACCCCATTTGCAATCTAAAACATCTCTATTCAGCAATAAATATATTTCAAATGACCTAACTTCGACCTTTTGATGCAAAAGTTGGGGACATTTATCAAAATGACGTTATCAAGACCCTTGTGCCATAAATGATTTGGCAAAAAAAATTATGTATGAATAGTAGAAGCGAAAATCTGAAAATAGCAACACTTTTGAGTTGCCTTCTCTTCATTAAACTATTTTTTTTTCATTTATCTACTTTTTAATTTTGAGCAAAAATAAACCATTTTCTTAAGAAATTGTTTCTTGAAATGTACTTTCTTATAAAGGATAGCATTTTCTTATAAACTGTAATCTTTCATCGTACTGCACGATATGAAACACATAAGTGTTAATCTTTCCATTCATATTACAATTTGAATTCGTGATCATTGTAATCTAATTTTTTTTTTTACTCTTTATATCATTCATAAAAAAGTGTAAGTACCAACAAAAATGGGTTACTAAATAGAAAAGTATTCAGGGCTACATGTAGAGGCCAAAAACTTGGATAAGAAGACAGTTTAAAATTCAGATATAGCGTATATTACCTAGTTATCACTGGGTACTTTACCATCCATATATAGAGTGCTTAAAACATACTTAATTAATCTAAAAAAAAAAACCTTAGTACCCTAGACTCAATTTTACTATAAAGTAAACTTACTATCAAACTTTTTGGGTATATAATATATAATGTCCCATTTAGGCATAATAGAAATGCCTAAAATTTCTAATGATAGAAACCTTACTATAAAATTTACTATAATTGAAAGCATCAGAAATTATGTTTGACTGGCGTTGATTTTTTTACATGTAAGAATTTTATTTTTCTGCGTTTCATAATAAGTAAATTATTTAAAAAATTTTCATTAAACCACTAAACATAAACGTATTCCAGTGGATACCTTCAAAAAAAGGTCTAAGTCAATGTAAAAAATGTGGAGTGGCCTACACTCAACTTTACTATAAGTAAGTATAATGTCAAACCTCTTGGGTAGATAATGTAGTGTAGACATAATATATATGTCTAAATGGGAGATGTTTATTACTCTTTCATTCCTGGAGGTAGTGCAGATAGTGATTGATTCTCTTATCAATACCGTATATTACACAATTGATGCATATAATATCATATATATAAGCACAGCAGTAATAAGACTTTTGTAAAGTCAAAGTGACGATATTGTGTTACGAAATAATCTCTTACAGACGAAAATGACTTTTGTTTCTAAAGGCAATGGATCTCCAGCGGCCAACGAATATTCCATGCACATCAGTGCACGTCGTAATTAGCAGCCCTAGACCAGAGGCCCCCTACTGCTATATTCTCATCTGCATTTCTTGTTAAGGTCAGTAATCATAAGGACGGGGATGGGACGTCAGTCTGTCAGGACGTCCTTCACGAATATGGAAGGAGTCAGATTCGTGGTGGTATGGTCTTCCGGCTTTGCATTGTCTGAGATATTGTATACCGTGAAGTCATTAGGTAGTCATATTTAACTGAGGACCTGATTCTGAAAAATGACTGTCATCGAATCACCTTAGAATCAGTTTAAAATTAGTATCTCTTTGGTAATATAAAACTAAGGAGTTCATTCCTCTTAATTCAATATTACTCAAAGATCATAAGATTCATAAACACAAAAAAGTCAACAACCAGTAGCTTTTCACAACAACATAATATAAGTAACTTTTTCCTTTGTGCTATATTCGGTTATAACGTTGCTGTAAATATATATTGAGAAAAAATATATCAGTGATTAGCCAGTTTTGCATACTCAAATTAAATTCAAAGTCGGCTTTTCAATATAATTTAGAAGTTGTGTAAATGGAAACATCGAAATTATATGTTTGATTGGCATTCATTTTTTACATATAATTTTATTCTTCTTACATCTCACGTTATGTCATTAAATCATTTCAAATTTTCAAAAGGATTACAACATTTCTCAAAAGCAATAGGAAAAACAGACGAACAAACCCTTAATTTGATAAATATAGGGTAATAAATTTAAATAATCTATTGTTAAGTATTTTTAATCGTTTTCGCTATAACTAATTTAGTAAATGAGGTTTAAAATAACATAAATTAACTAAAAATAAATCTATTCAATGCTTTATTATATTTATTAAATGTTTAGTAGTAATTATTTAGGAACTAATTAATTATTTTGATATATTTTTATGAAAATAATTCCAGAGAACAACACACATGAAAGTCGCTTTTCATCGTAGCAAATTACATCTTTATACGAAACAGTCGAAATATAAGAGTCAGTTTTTGTGAAATCTTTTATGTGTATTGTTTCTGCTGGTTTAGTTTATCTAGTTTGTGAAATCGTTTTAATTACTAATTATGAAAGTAATAATACTTAGCATTAAACTAATTAGGAAATCATTAAGTTTACAAAAATAAGTTAAAAAAGAATTTGTACTTACTATTTGAAGTATAATTAAAAGAATTAACTAGTGAACACAATCTATAGACAGGTTAAAACAGTTTGAAAGGTTCCAGGAAGGACGCGGAGGACTAAACAAGGAGTGTAATGCCGCCTTTTTAGAATGACTTAGCTCTACCGGTGCACCAATCAAATGCCATCTAAATTATATCATTTTAAAATAGTCCCCTTCTATCAGTATTTCTTTTATAAATAATAATTAAACATACAAAGAAACAAATTAAACTATTTCTTTAAAAACAGCAAATATATTATCAATATAAATTAAATTAATTAGTCGTAATATAAATTAATAAAAGTAATTTCTAAACCTATTTCTTTTAAAAGTTGTCTGAACTATTAAATGAATATACGGAACAAAAACGGACTGATTGAGATTTATAACCCATCAATCGTGTCCATATATTTCCATAAATTTCTATGAAATTTTGATGACACTACTAAAAAATCTGGAGTGGCCTACACACTTACTATAAGTAAACTTAATATCAAACTTCTTGAGTATATAATATATAATGTATGATTTAAGCATAATATAATCGTCTAAATAGGAGATGTTTATTAGTCTTTCATTCCTGAGGTAGTACAGATAGTGATTGATAGACTTCTCAATATATAAGTTTATTTTTGTGTATCACACCATTATCTTAGTTTTTCCATTATAAACATCAATTTTATCTCAGTGGATTCACTCAAAAAATTTCTAAGTCAATGTAAAATATGTGTAATTGGAAAAGTATAATTGGAAAAAAATATAAAAAATTCGACAAGTATAGCAGGTGATCTCTTAGTCTAGGATAAACAAACAGTTTTTATAGCGTTATTGCTCTTTCCCGTAATGGAAACTTCATGAAATTTTTTTTATGAATTCCTAATTTTTTGTTCCATTTTTGGTCATATTTTCATTATGTTTTAATGAGCTGTTTAGCGTCAAAAAAACATTTTCTGGAAAACATAAATCGTACTGTAACGCCCCTTTAGCGAATGTAATTTTGAAAAAAAATATCTCAACTCATTCTACACATAATGTTCTATTGTTAGGCATAGTTTCATTTTGATTCGTCAAACAGTATGGCTTGTATTGCTCTCACAAGGTTTGGGATTGAATTAGAAGTCAAAATTTTTACATTTTATTGAAAAAAAAAATATTTCCCGTTGTTTCAAAATTCTGAATATATTTTTCGTTTGTTCTATTTGTGACCTCAAAGATAATGTCAAAATTTCAAAACTCTAGGGTCATCAGGTTAGGAGAGAAAAATGTTTTCTAAAAAACAGTTTTTGGCAAAAAAAGTAACTTTCCCATCATGCATAATTCTTCCCAAACAATAGGGATCTTCTTCCCTATGAGGCCCATTTTTGTGTAAAATATGAACTTGATCTATCAAAGATTCTGGACCGTAGCGTGGTAACAAGTAATGCTAACACACTCACCCACCCACCCACATACACCAGACGTCATCGAAAAAACTTCATAAAACGACTTCTGGGACCTCAAAACATGTACTTCCGTCAAAATCTCGAGATCGAATTTTTCACGATCACAATACTTTACTTATAGTAAAGTAAAAATATAAAGAAATGTAAACAATACGACAAGTATAGCAAGTAAATCATAAGTCCAGGACAAACATTCGGTTTTTTAAGCGTTATTGCTCTTTGCCGTAATTGAAATTTCATGAATTTTCTTATATAAATTGTCAGTTTTCTTTTTCATTTGTTGACAAAATTTCATGGTTTTTTACTTAGCCGTTTACAGTCAAAAAAAACATTTTCTGAAAACAAACATTCACCTTTGGTGAATGTAACTGAAATAAACTATCTCAACTGATCCTTCACAGAATGTTCTATTATTAGGTATAGTTTCATTTTGATCCGTTAAACGGTATAGCTTGTATGACTATCACAATGTTTCAGATTGAATTATGAGTCAAAATTTTACATTTTATTAAAAAAAAATTTTCTGTTGTTTTAAAAATCTGAGGCTATTTTCCATTTATTGCTTTTGTAGCCATAAAGATAATACCAAAATATTAATACTCCAGAATTAGTAGTTTAGGAGAAAAAAAATGTAGTCTAAAAACAGGTTTTTGGCAAAAAAAAGTGACTTTCCTATCATGCATAATTGCTCCCCAAACAATAGGGATCTTCCTCCCTATGAGGCCCATTTTTGTGTAAAATATCAACTTGATCCATCAAAGATTCTGGACCGTAGCGTGGCGACAAACTTTGGATACATACCCACCCATCCACCTACACAGACATCAACGAAAAAACTTCATAAAACAACTTCTGGGACCTTTAAAAATGTAATTTCCGTCAATATCTCGAGATCAGATTTTATTTCACGATCACTAATACTTTACAATTATAGTAAAACAGACTAAAAAAATAACAAAATTTTTTAATAAAGTTTTAGGTATTCATCAATGAATAAAGGAGGAATTATGTTGATTTTTTATATTAGAAGAAGCACTAAATGTGCCAAGAGTTGCACAACGCACCTGTGCTAGCTATTCGTTCAAACAATCATCAGCATGTCGTCGAGTAAAATTAATCCATAAAGTTTCCAGGCTTGAATACCCAGACAGTCACTGACAGGCGAATATCAAAACGCCAACATAGTCTTTCACATGTTGACTGACAACATGACCGAAACTGTCATCATCAGAGAACTGAAACCAGTGATGCGGAAACATTCAGAGTGGGAGCCAAGAGAAGTACATTAAAAGGGTGTAGAGTACACATCTTGATAGGAGATACAGGGTAAACAAAAGAGTTCAGGAAGAAATAAGTAAGAAACTATCTGCTGACTGTCAACTCTCATTGATAAAGATATGGACCTAATCAAAATTTATCTACGAGGATTGACAGCAAGCTAGCAAAAAGTTTCCGACTTAAATCGTCCTGAACTCTTTGGTTTACCCTGACATCCCATCAGGATGTGTACTTTACATTATTTAAAATACTTCTCCTGCTTCCCAATCTTCTAAACCTCACACCAGATGTTTCTACATCACTGGTTTCAGTAGATCTTTGACTTTGATGAAGATATACATTGTTTACACGTTGTTTAATATATATGTGAAGTTCTTTGAACTTTTTTCTGTCCAATATGGATCGACTTTCCAATTTTAAAGTATATATACCGTTGACCTTTCAACTCTTTTATTCTAACCGCTTGTTTCTTGTTCATTATTGACCTTTGACCTTCTCTTTATATTAACCTGTACTAATCCTTTTAATCTATTAATAGCAATGACTAAGCATGTGTCATCGATTTTAATTTAACATGTCACTTGGCCAAGTCCTTTTCCAGTTGAACCCAGTTAGCAGGAGGTTAGTTCGTAGGATCGAATCTCTCAGTCTTAAGATCGTGTATGCCGAGACTGCGGTTAATTTTAATGATACCTATTTAAAAGAGGATCTGCTGCCTATTTACACCAATATATATATATATATACATACAAAACTACAGTTTATCGGGACTCGGTCAGTTCTTCAGGTTCAAATTAAACTCTCATTGCCGACGTTTCGGTCTTTATTTAAAACCTTTTTCATAGGCAGAAGTATGAATTTTGAAACAGAAAAACTAAGTATTACATTACAAATTATATTTCTGAGGTAAAATGGATAAACCAACAAAAGTCTCACACAAATGAAGGTTTATTCAACGCGTTTCGAACACTTTGTGTTCATCATCAGGAAGACACCAAGGATGTGGTACTGACTGGTATCTTCCTGATCATGAACACAAAGTGTTCGAAACGCGTTGAATAAAACTTCATTTGTGTGGAGACTTTTGTTGGTTTATCCATTTTACCTCAGAATGAGTAAATACCACACAATTACGGATTGCACAACTAATGATTTACAAATTATTTTACAAAGAAAAATCCACTATTCTTCAGACTACTCAAACATTGAAGAAAACTGTGATTGTTGTAATCCAAAATTGATAAAATAAAATAATTATTATTTGTATATAGTCCTTAGTACCACAATAGAGATGAAATGTGAATGACAAGAGTAACAAGTGTCCTGCACCACAGCAGAGACGAGAATGATCCTCAACCAGACGCCTATTTTTAAACAGATTATTCTGTTACTGTTTTTATTTTTATGTTTTAAAATTTCTCGGTTAGTTTTGGATGAATAAGATAAATATTTTCTTAATTTTAATTAAGATAAAAGATAAAATAAAGATAAAAAATTAAATTTAATTAAGATAAATACAAATACAGGAAAACATACATATTTGCGGGAATTACTTTTCAGAACAATCCACGATATGGAAACATCGGAGAAGTAAACATTTTATATTTCTGTAATTTTTATTTTTTAAATCTTTAAATAGCTTTGTAATTGAAAGTATTCTTTAATATATTCAATTCAATATATTGAATATTCAAAATACGCTTAAAATGTGTATTCTTAAAAACACTTTAAGGAGACACGTCCTAAGGTGTAAATAAATAATTGTGATTTTCTTAAAATATGCCAAATAACATATCCATCCTTATTTTGATAATAAAATAGATTTTAAATAAATATAAGTCTTTTATAATATATAATAAATATATTTTAAATCTCTATGCATAAAGTTCGTGAGTTTGTTTGTTTGTTCACCCATTTCCCGTGGAGATAGAGACCTGAAATTAAATTTATATTATTTATTACCTGAATAATGTTAAATAAAACAAAATTATTTACTGTATTCCAATAATTGGAGCCAGGGTAACAAGTGTGTTGCGTGCCAGCTTATGACAGTAATGCACTTGTATCATACATAAATGTAACAAAAACAAATTTTATTTAATTTAATATTTGTGTAATACAAACACTGGTAATAAAACTAAGCCATGGAACTAAGGTAGCCCACTGGCTTGCATGCTCCCCGATGACAGCACCACAAATATATTATAAATAAATGTAACAAATATATAATAAACGACTACATTAGAGGTAAAAAACTGAATAATTTTAGAAACAAACTTGAACACAACTGTCAGATAAAATATGAATGTTCTAAGGTAATATTATAAAGATACATTCTTTTCATTAATGTTATTTTATGTTAGGTAAAATATTTCAATTTACAAATTTTGTTTGTTTTTAATATATTTGAATGTTATATAACTTGAATTGATGTTTTATTCAATTATGTTATAAAATAATTTTTTCTTTATTTTTAAATGATTTTTATTTTGCTAAATATACTTACTGTGTATGTATCTTGAATTATGTTAAGAATACTATACCAAAAGCTTGGGCTATATAAGAATCTGTTTCAGTGCCTTAATAACAAGAAACAACAATGAAAATTATCACTGTCAATCATGTTCATTGAATTTATTTCAATAATTATTGTTATAATTTCTGCGATACACAAAGGGTCATAGTAGTTTAGTGTTATATAAGTATATTGTGACTAAATGTAGTATTTGTTATAGGTATTTTCCCTTTTCCTGGTGAGTTATATATAGTGATGGGACAGATGTTAGTGCTGTATTTCTTGGGAGGAAGACTTTGTTGTTGTCTGCATTCCTGAACGTAATCTACTCAAGAGTGCCAAGTTCGTAATCATTTCCTCAAAACAACCACAAGCAGTCCAAGTTATTCGTTTTTCATAAGCGAAATTCTTGTTCAACTCACTTCATCCCTGAGTCCTTTATTTCCGTGAACTCTTCCAGTGATCGTATGCTTGACACAAGCTATTCGTGTTTTACTAGCTTTCTTAAAACTCTCCTACTATCCTTTCCTACATCTGAAAAGCACAGAAATATTATCTGTGCGCCACCCCATCTCAGCCAATCACAGCTCTAGCATTATATTAATCCACAGTCACAAGTGATCAATATATATATATATATATTCTGCTGTCCGACATTCTTACATAATTTACATAAAACAACCTCTGTTCATAAAAAATTACTAGGTTACCTATGACCCTTTGTGTCACTCAGAAATAATAACAATAGCTATTGAAGTAAATTCACTGAACATGATTGACAGGGATAATTTTAATTGTTGAAAGCACAGGAAAGGACTAATGTCCAGAAAGGGATGTTTGGGGAAACAAAGGAGTACAGTAAGAAAAAGTAAAAAACTATCCGCTAGATGTCAACAGATCTTAGTCTTGTTTTCCCATTTCTTATTGTGGTTTGATCATTTATTTTGAAAATTACAGGTGTTTTTAGGTCCCTGATACTGCAGCAGGTAGGTATTGTCTGTTGCTTTTAATTTCGTTTATGTTTATCATAATCAGCTTGCTTTAAAAAAGTTTAAGATAATTTGTTAAAATTTTGTGATCAGTATCTAAAGATGCAAAACATAAAAGAAACTTCAGATCTAATGACAGTTATGGACTCTACTAATAATATTTTCTACTATTCCAAAAATTTGTAATAATATCTTGGATATCACCTCAGAATTTTTATAAAATACCCATTCAAGACGGTACGTTTTTTATTCTAGAACAAATAGAATGCTACCATATGTTGCGGACTAGAATAAAATATTTAGTTTTCTCGTGACATGCATTCGTTTTGGTGATTTGAGAGATAGACTCTACAGAAATTAAGTATGTTTGATAGTTACTAGTTCTTACAATGCCTAACTTCCGATTCAGTTATTTTGAAGTCACCATTATAAATATATAATGCTTTAATTCGTAAATTTACTCTTGTCATTTTGATTTTTACTTTTAGTTTTAATACTTTCGATAGTAATAATTATTCTATTAAAATAATCCTATTTTTAATTTGCATACTTTGTTTAACTTCATATTTAATTTTAACATGACTTTATATATATATATATATATATATATATATATATATATACACAAGTTTTGAGATTTTTTTGAGGCTTTGGTCAGGATATTAAAAACGCTTCTTTGCTTTTAAGTTAAATTTGTTTACCTGGGAAGTATATTGTGTGTCCTTGTTTTTCATGTACATAGAACTCCTCTACATGTTAACTTGATAAGGGACTGTTGCTAGGACTCCACATTGTCCTGGAGGTTGCATTATTGTTATATTACTTGCTGTGTGCTGGAAAACCCAGTGATAACTTATTTTATACGGTTTTGCAACCTCCAGGACAATGTGGAGTCCTAGCAACAGTAATATTTGTGCTCAAAGTATTATTGTTTTAGCCCTGAGGAGGACATAAATATATGTCGAAACGTTGGCAAAGAAGCGTTTTTAATAGCCTGACCAAAGCCTCAAAAAATCTCAAAACCTATGAATAAAGAGTGGTCAAGAAACAAACAGCATGATATATATATATATATACTAGCAAATGTACCCGTCTTTGACGGAATCAAAAATTCTATTATACTTGGTATTCCAACATATCAATTATAGTATTATACTAATACTATAATTAGAAATTATAGAATAGTAGAAAACACCATTATTAGTACAGTGTTAAACAAATGCCTCTGTATACACTACATTAGCTGTCTGTCCTTCAGGTTCATGGAAGAACAATCAGTTGAAACCTCTGACTATTGAGCAAGTAAACTACAGTTGACCATGTGAGAAAAACTTGGTTTCGCTAACTTGAATTCCTGCGTTAGATAAAGTCTCCCTTTGCGACTTAGTTAACGTCATTGCGAAATAGACTCTGAGGGGACCTTGCAATCATTTGAATGGAAACAGACAGTGGCTCGGAAGACTCCCCAATACCACATCCAGTCATTATGTCCGCCTCTATGGCATATCTGTGTAGAGCACGAACTCAGAGTCGTGTCCGTTGCACAGTTTTTGGGTCACTCATGTTTCGTAACATGAAATTTGTTACTGCTATAAATTGCAGCATCATTGGTCCTCCTACTTTAAGTTTTTACTCATGAGCAGGCAGTCCAGGAGAAATAAATTCAGAGTCAAGAAATTCAATTAGATAATGAACTGCTTCTTCATCACTAATCCAATCTCTTTACTGACTTGTAAGTTCTTTCCTCGGCTTCATATAGCGTAAGAACTTGTTTGTTGATTTCTCATGCCTGTTCATATTAAGGGCTGAGAATTGCTCGTTTACAAAACATTTATTCTCAATAGATAGTACATCCTTAACTCTGTGTAACACCATTTCAATGATGTCAAATACGCAATATATTCATGTGCTCAATTGAAATTAAAATCAACTAACAATACCTACTTGCCACACCTGTGTATTTTCAAAACAAACTTGTCTGTGAAGTTAGGAATATACAGCTAAAAGCCCCATAACTTCGCTTCTGTACTGAATTAATAATCTATTTAGAGCCCATATTTTAAGTTAGGCACACACAAATCCAGTGTCAATGTTTCAGCTCGCTATGTCTTATGGTGGCTGAGTTTACTTGTGACAAACATTTTTGCGTTAAACGTCCATAACTTCACTTCTACGTTGAATTTCCAATCAATTCATAGCCTATATTATAAGTTAGACCTACACAAATCTACTGTAAAAGTTTCAGCTTTATTTGTCTTATGGTAGCTGAGTTTACCTGTGACAAAATTTTGCGGACAAACCGACAGAAATTTTTCTAAGGGTGGATTCGGTTTCTCCAATGTATGAAACGTAAAGAAAACTTGAAATGAGTCAGTTCTAAGCAATGTACAGACAAAATCATTATTTTATTTATAAAGATATATACAGGTTTGATTAAATAATACGCCATATTTACGGTTGATTAGTTTCCTTGTGTATTTCTCAAGGGATCTGAATAATCTTCTTGTACAAACATCTAAATTGAATAGAACATTTCCAATGGTTCCATTGTCTTTACATCTTGCATTTCCACTAATTTTACTATTGTCACAACAGTCACAACTAGTACTATTACTACTACTACTATTATCACTACTACTATTATCACTACTATCGACATGTTTCGACTGCTCGTCAGTCATCTTCTGGATAAGGAGGTTCTTTGATATAAGGAGGCAAAGAACCTCCTTATCCAGAAGATGACTGACGAGCAGTCGAAACATGTCGATAGTAGTGATAATAGTAGTAGTGATAATAGTAGTAGTAGTAATAGTAAATAGTACTAGTTGTGACTGTTGTGACAATAGTAAAATTAGTGGAAATGCAAGATGTAAAGACAATGGAACCATTGGAAATGTTCTATTCAATTTAGATGTTTGTACAAGAAGATTATTCAGATCCCTTGAGAAATACACAAGGAAACTAATCAACCGTAAACATGGCGTATTATTTAATCAAACCTGTATAAATGAAGGACTGCTTCCTAAATATACTTAAATATAATATATATATATATATATATATATATATAATATATATAAAAAATTGTCACTATAGTTATAGTTATATAGTTATAGAGCGACTATCTTCTTTAATTTGTGGTGAGTTACCTGAATATATATATATTACAGTTTTGCAATATATTTCGTTTTTAATTATAACAAACACTTTTTAATCTTCTTGGAATTTGGTCAGGGTTAATATACGGAATCACCTTTTTGCCAACGTTTCGTCTTTATTTTAAGACATCCTCAGAGCTATAAATCAAGGCTAGCTTATAAAATATTTATAGCCCTGAGGATGTCTTAAAATAAAGACGAAACGTTGGCAAAAAGGTGTTCCGTATATTAACCCTGACCAAATTCCAAGAAGAAGAAAAAGTGTTTGTTAGTAATTTGTGGTCAAGAAAACAGTACCATTTTTAATTATAGTTACATCATTCACCCTGGGTATAACGTGTATACATGTTTTAGGTAAATTTTTATGAATCAATTAAGAGGAGACTTCAAAAAATAAATTTTACAGTCAACAAGTTAAAAGAGTACTGTTTTGAAATATTTATATCTTTATCTCAGTAGATGAGATATTGACTGCATTTCATAAGGGAAAAAATTTTTGAATTTTTTTTTTCTAAAAACTTTAATTTAAAAAAATCTAAATTATACTAATTTCAACTTTTCTGTAAGTAATGTAATATCAAACTCGATGACAATAGAATGAGCTTTGGTTTTATTTCAGAGTAGGTCTCGGGTCCCTTACCGAATTGATCATTCCATTTCCTACTGTCGTGTAAATACAGCAAACTTCATGGTAATGAATTATGAAATTTATAGATAAATTAATCATTTCATTTGTTTTATTGTAGTTATAACCATTTTATTAGTTGTAACAAACTTGAAATTAATCACCTTCATAATTGACCTTACAGAAATATCTCGTACATTTATTAATTTTAGGTACAAGTTTATGGAAATTAGCTGGCTTTAACATAGAATGAAGAATTATTTGAGATCTACTACTTTCTTCTTGAGAAAGGAATAAAGACTGGTTTATCTGGATTTCTAACGAGGCTATTCTTCTTCACCCATCTTTCAACAATGTGCACACTGCATAAGCTGAGAAGCTTTACCAACACGCATTCTTCTTCGCATAATGACAAAGACATCTGCTTACTCTTCCATATCATAACCTTGATTATTTCGAGTACCCAGCAGGTCTCTTCCACAACTAATCACTGCAATAAGGTCAATGACATACCTACGGGAAAACCTTTAGTTCAAATTTCAGTTGTGGTAGATCTTATTAATCTTGTCTCACTTTATTCTAATCAATTCTATAAGTCATGGATTAATTCATATTATATACATAATAATGATCAAACCACAATAAGAAATGGCGAAAAAAGACTAAGATCATTCAACCATAACGAGCGGTCTTCGTCAGAGTCCAAAACCCAACTGACACTGACGAAGACAGCTTGTTACGGTTGAATGATCTTAGTCTTGTTTTCCCATTTCTTATTGTGGTTTCATCATTCATTGTTATTTCACCTGTTTATGTGAAATCTTTTTATATATACATATATATAACCAATTAGATGAAACGATTCTACGAACTAAATAACCTAGAATTTGCAAAAGAACACACCGGAAAGAAATCACTGAAACTCACTACTATATTTCGATGTCCTCGTCATCAGTAATGGATGTTAACGACTAAACAAAGGCTATAGTGTGTGTATAATAGAACACGTGAATATACCATGTCAGCGAAAAATGAATTACTGATAACCTATATCCATGATAAGTCACAAGGCAAAAGACATGCACAGCTAACACAGAAATTAAGAATAGATTCTGTTTTGGAGCAATATTACTTCGCGTATGGAAAATTCCCCGCAGGAAGATTTATCAGGCAGTAGATTTCCAGGAAAAAAAAATTGTCAGAAGGGAAAATTGATAATCATAGAGGAATACTACTGTGATAAGAGCGAGCTACGTTTAGACTACATAGATAGATGCCATTTACTGAACTGGTGGTGATTTCAAAGGGAAATGAACTCCATGTTGAAACAATAATGCAAGCTACAAACAAAACAACCATGTTTATGTTCAACTTTGAATAAACCAGTACAGGAATTGTGGTACAGAAATGCTTTTAAATTAAATGTATGAACCAAGGAAATTATATACCCAAAAAAATATCAGACTGTGGTCTTCATCAGAAAGAACACTTTTAAGGTTCAATAGATGAATATTCAACTTATTCGAAGTAATTGCTGTAATAATAGCATAATTTAAAAAATGCAAATAATAAAACAGCTGATACAAAAATTATTGTATAATTATATAATATATAATTTATATTAATAGTATTGAAAAATTGACCGGAAAGAAACCTAAAAATTTATGGGACCGGTCATTTTCACAAATTAAATCCCAAATTTGCCA